>CM030358.1:350245349-350792849 GCA_017893485.1 Hemerocallis citrina | reverse complement strand
GGATTCTTGATCATCTTGGAGTTCTTGATCTTCTTTGTGTTGGGCTGTCGATCATCATGATCCTTGTCATCATGGAGTTCTTGATTTGCTTTGATTGTGGACCATCTGATCGTCGATCGATCTTGATCATCATCGCTCTTGGATCTGGCCGTTGGATCTCTTGATCGTCGATATCCGTGCTTAGTTTCGTGATTGCGATCGGGATCCTTTGTTCGTGATCATCTTGTTCGTGATTTGTTACTGTTGAGTTCGTGTCCGGGAATCCGTTCATGTTATTCTCTTTCTTTCGTTGGATTCATCGTCGTCTTTCAGGCAAGTAACTTGTACTCTGTTTCATTTGTTTGATACAAGTCAAAAAGTTCACCTATAGTGTAGTTGGGTCTAGAGACGACTCTTGTTTGTGTTTTGCTTGACGAGTTTTGTATCTATTGTGAAAACTTGACCATAGATGACTCACGATACAATCTTAACATGAATTAACTTAAGATTTGTCCATTCTTGATTTTGAACATGTATGTGAGACTTGTGTAAGAATTTGTGTTTTGGTTGAGACCCATGTGAAATACTTGGCGTGGACATATTAGATACCCTAATTCATGATGTTTAGACACTTGTAAGACTTGATTTCATATTTGGGTGTGTTTGGATCAATTTTCTTGAATCTATGTCGATTTGGTTTTCAAGGGAAGAATCTGTACTTTGTCGCTGTTCTGTTTTGGTTGCTGTTTTGAACTATTTTAAAGTCAGTATCTTGATTTCGATATAAAACATGAGTTTTAGATAATTTCGTCTATTTTCAAACCTCTTAAACCTTGTTTGATTTCGATTTCGTATGACTGAGTTATGACAATTTCAGTACAGAGATGTCGATCTTTTCCAGATTCTGGTTTTCAATAATTTTGATGACAAATCATTTTAAAGAACTATGCTACATATATTATTTTGATCCAAAACTTTGGTCAATATTTATTTATCTAGTTAGGGATTACCAAGAATTTTGGTGAATTTTATTGATGAGTTTTATGTGATGTTTCATGCTCGTTTATGAAATCTATACTTGCTGTATTCTGCTCGCTGATCTGTAAAGAACCCTATTTTCACTATGGTTCCTTTTACTGTATGAAAAATGTTTGTGAAATGTGAAAGTTATTATATTTTATCTATTTTCACATCCTTTGGCAGATTTGGATTTTGTTTCACGGCTTGTGAGATATTTCAGTTTTCGTACAACAGTGTTGGGAAATCCAGATTTTCCAAAGTATCATTTCTTGATGTTTTCTTATTTTTGACGACTAAACTAATTTTACTGGAATATTATGAAACTTTATATTTTGATTCTAGACATATAGAGGAATATCCCAGATTTTTCTTGGATTTATTTGAGGAGTTTTGATACTTTTTTTTTTACTGAGAATTTGTTTTACTGATTTCTGACTAAACGTGTTTTTTTGGATTCAAACCTGTTTTGAGCTATGATGTTGTAAATTACTATATGACTTATTTATATTCGCTGGATTCGGTTGGGAGTCTATTTTCCAGATTCTTTGATGGATCCAGACTTGCATTTCTGTAGCGACGGGACTCATTATTTTAGTACTGTACTGTCTTGCTGTCCTGAATATGAACATGCACTGTTTTGCTCGTTTATGTGACTGTATATTATCTATGCATGTTTATTTGTTTCCATGAACCTAATACTGATTATATCATGTTAGTTTGAAACTATTTCGTACACATTTATGCCTGTTTGATTACCATAATAAAAGTAACCAAGCCGGGGTTTAAGGGAAAGATCTAGTAGTGGAAAAGTATAGAAATGTGTACTTAGAAGGGGCCCACGTTTCCCATCTGATTATTTGTTATCTGTTTATGAGATCATGCAAGATTTTGATTATCTAATTCCTGACTATATACTTTCTTATGAGACGGTGTACTCAGAAGGGGGCCCGTGATTCCCATTTTTTACCCAACTACATACTTCCTACGGGAGGGTGTACTTGGAGGGGACTTAGTCCTATCTGTTGCATGATCGTCTGTTATCTATCTGTCTGGATCTGTTATCTGATATCTATCTGTCTAAACCCTGAGTACACGGCTCCATATGATCCCCTACGAAATCTAAAGCGAAATTGTTTGTTGTAGCAACCATGTGTTATGTTTTTGGGGCGCATGAAGTGCTACCTAGATAGTAATCACACAAGACTTATAAGAACATGACATCTGTATCTGAATCTGACATCTGAATCTATATTTGAATCAGAATCTGTTAGCTGCATCTGGCTATCTGATATCTGTTACCTGATTATCTGTTATCTGTCTAACTATCATCTGACACTACCATCTGTATATCTGTCTGCATACTATCTGACACTTTATACTTGACACATGTTAGTATACCATGCTAGTTGATTCTGCTATACCATGTTATATCTGTTTCTGCTATTATTTAGATTTATTTAGTTTTTCCCATATACTTGTATCCTACATTATAAGTGGCCCGTAACTTGCAATTGACGGGTACTTGTTTTCTTTTTCTTTCTCCTGCAATTTACTAATTGCAGATCAGGACGGTCAGCTGCCAAGTGGTATTGGCGAGGTGATGTATTAGTGCTGGATTTTCTGCTTTATTATTATTATTATTTGGTCCTTGAACTTGAATAAAATGTACTTGATTACTTGGATATTTATTTGTAATTGGGCAATGTGACCCAGAATTTTAACTTATTCAGATCATGACTATTTGAGATTTATATTTTTTGTTTCAAGTATTCTTGTTGGTTTTGGTTCATATGTGCATGTGGTTGATTCTTTTGCTTTCGACTCCGATTATTTTGTGAGATGTGGTAAAGATTCTTGAACAGCTTATGGATGATGAAAATTATTCGCTGGGCTTTTGTTACGTATCCGTATTCCGTATTCTTTTTGGGAAGCGAGGCGTGACACTTGGACCCTTCGTCATTCAGAGTGTGGCATTTTGTGGCCCTTTAGCGGCCGCCCTACTGCAGTATGGATCCACCGGTGGAGGAGGTGGGGGCCAACCTGACAACTTACAGTCGTCACCTTCTTCGCTTTCAGGGTCATGGCCGAAAGAGGCTCCGAATTGTGGTGCTTTGACCGTAAAGTTGCATCTGTGCCTGTTTTTACAGACAGTGCCAATCTGATACTATATTTTTGTGTGTGGAAGCAACAAATAATGAGTTCTTGTATTGAAGTGGAAAGCTTAGATCACAATCATCGAACTGATATTGATGTGAGGCTAGAATTTGATTTGATCTGTGGATCTGGTAGTGGTTGCACTGGTTATTAACAAAAATACTCCTCTGACAGCTAGAAAAAGAGTTGTTCGGTAATGTATAATGGCATATTCATACTTGGACTGAAATTTGAGTTTTAGATTAGGTTTTCTCCCCAAACTTTATATAAAACCCCATTACTCTCTTAGCCTTACAAGAGATTTACTCTTAAAAATCTTTCATATTTTCATCTCTTGATCTTATAATTTCAAGATCTTAGATCACATCACTTTTTTTGGTTAGCTTAGAACCTCCAATTTTAAAGCTTCAATTTGTTCTCTAGATATTAGAGAATTTCTCTTTGTTGTAATTAAGCTTGGATTCTAGGGTTCCTGCCTGTAGATGTAAAATCCTACTTGCCTATAGGTGGAAATCCATAAAGAAGAGATGCAAAGTCGTACTAGTAGTTGTAGGTGGTTGATTCCTTTTGGGTGTGGTATAATGTCCTCGACATGAAGAACAAATTGTAAAGTTTATTTTGTTCCAATTTGAGCTAGAAAATTCTACGAAAAGCCTGAGGTTGGAGGTCCTTAAGGGTAGGGTAGGAAAAGATTCCCGAACCTTCTCAAATTCTCGGTGTCTTTGTGATTTGGCGCTCACACTCTAACTCTATTTCTTTCTATAGTTTTATCTTTTAGTTGCATGATTTGCTTATTATTGATCGCATTTTGAGATTCATTGGAAGTAGAATTCCCAAATTTTAATTTGTGGGTTAATTTGGTATTAGTTGGGCATAGCCTATTCACCCCCTTCAAAGGTTACTTCCATAGAGCTCCCAAGAAAAATCCCTTTCATTGAAAGAATATGGAGCACATTTTGCAGAGTCAACCCCTTCTTGTCTAGTATCTTCGATTAAATTGTTACCTCACACAAAACATACAATTAGCATTAGTATGTGTTTTAAATGAATCTGTTGTAGACTTATATAAACAACATGTCCCTCACAGTCCAAAACGTGTGACCTGCATTAACAATGCTAAAAAAAAAGGAAGAAGAAACCTCCTTCACGACCTTTCTTTCGAAGTTCGTTCTTGAAAATCGTCACCTCTTTCCTACACCCATAAGGACCTCCCCATCCTAAGCTTTCCCCATAAAAAGACACTCTTGATTAAATGAGTCAAAAGTCAAGGTTACAAGATGATATTTCTAGCTTAGGATTTTCACCTCTGATCCTGTAGCAGACTTTTCCACCTTCTACACTAAAATTAACAAAGATCATCTATTGATAGGACTTCAAGCTTCATCTACGCGAACTTCACATATGGTTGTTAAATGTGTTGAAATATAGCAATTGTATATTCTGTTTCCTAATATATAGGAAACAGATTCCTCAAATCTCTCATCTCCCCAATCTTCTCTCAATCTCTTTTCTTCTTCCCCAAGAATGTAATTCTATATATAGATGTATACAGCAAAGGAAAAATAAAGAAAAATAAGAATTATTTTTCCCCAAAAATTGTTTTTTTCATGGTATCAGAGCCTAATCAGATTTAGGCCAAGTGAAGAAGAAGAAGAGGAGGCTGATCACCTCCATCATGATCTGATCCCGTTGTTGATCCCGTCAGATCCCGTCGCCTAAAACCCCAAAGAAGCCACCCCCGCCGTCCTCTTTCTCTCTCCCCGAGCAGCACCAACCTCCAACCACCTCCGGCGCCACCCGTCGACGCACACCTCCCCGTCGACTTCCCATCTCCGGCGAGCCCCTTCTCGTCAATTGTGCTGCCCACCACCAGCGTCGAGCCCCCTCTTCCCTCTCCCGTGGAGCCCTCGCCCAGCCCAGATCAAAACCCCTGCTCTTTCTTGACCGGCGGTATCCCAGATCTGAGCTTTGACGACCTTATCATCGACGTGGATAGTCCTCGTCGCGAACTCGACGCCGATCGTCGATTTCGATTCCAAACTGAACTCGTTCCTCGTGAATCGTGATAGCAAATTCAACTTCCCGACGCCCGAGTCGCCGATGAGCACCACCTTGAAGAGGTAATCGTAGTCGTCGTCTGCTCGGTACGCCATTGTTCCTCCTTATGCTCACCCACCGTCGGTAACCAGATGCGATCCCTGCTCCTTATCGAGCTCCAACCCCTACTGAAGCCTCGCCGTCGACCACTCCTGTCGCGCCGCTCGTCGATCGCCGGCGACGCCGCCTCCGAGTCCCCTTGCCCTTTCTTTTGATGTGGGTACTGTAGCTGCTGGCTATTGTTGCTGCGGTCTCTCTCTCCTGTTGATGTTGGGTGTTCGGGAGAAGAAGAGACTTCTGTTTGCTGTTCGAGTAGAGATTTGTGGAGTTTGTGTTTGCTGTTTTGTGAAGAAGGGGAGGGATTGATCCGGTGTTGGATTGTTGCTGTTTTGCTGAAGACTTGGAGCTGTTCTTGGCCAAGTTGTGTCGTTTGCTATTGGTTGCTGAAGATCAGATCCGTTGTTTTTCTTATGTCGCTACCATGGGACAAACTGATAGAGCTGAGAAGAGTATTGGACTCGCCTCTACATTAGTCACAGCTGCAGGTAATGATGGTAAGGTATTTAATATTTCTGCTTCTGTTATGAATAATGCATGGATAATTGATTCGGGTGCTACCGACCATATGACTTTTGATTCTAGACAAGTTTAAAATTTTCAGCCATCCACTAAATCAACTGTGTCCACTGCCAATGGTGATCCTACCACTATTACTGGCGAGTGTACCATACACCTCACAAACAACCTAACCTTAAATACTGCCCTAGTTGTGTCATCCTTGAATTTCAACCTATTATCTGTTGCCCAAATAACTACTGCCTTACATTGTATTGTAGTTTTTTGGCCTTCACATTGTGTGTTTAAGGATATCGGACTCGCAAGACGATTGGTTATGGGGTTAGACACAGGAAGCTCTATTACCTAGATTTAGAATCTGAATATTCGAGCAAGTTGACTCAAGCTCTAAGTGTGGATGGATCCGAAGATGAGAAGAAGAAATCAGAGATTTGGCTATGGCATCGACGTCTAGGGCATGCCTCCTTTGGTTATTTGAAAAAATTATTTCCAAGTTTATTTTTGAAGATGGATATATCTGCCTTTCGGTGTGATGTGTGTGAACTCGCAAAATGTCATCGTGTCTCTTTCCCTCCAAGTCCAAGTCGAAGCTCCCTTCCTTTTATGATTATTCATTCTGATGTTTGGGATCCATCCAAAAACACTACATTTGGAGGAGCTAGATGGTTTGTGACCTTTATTGATGACTGTACCCGTATGACCTGGATTTGTTTGATGAAGTCGAAAAGTGAAGTTAGTGATTTGTTTCAGAAATTTCACAAGCATGTTATGATTCAGTATAATTCACAGATTCAAGTTCTTCGGAGTGATAATGGCGGAGAGTACCTGAGTTCAAATCTGCAACAATATTTGGTGGAACACGGAATTGTTCATCAGACTACATGCTCGTATACACCTCAACAGAATGGGGTTGCAGAAAGGAAAAATAGACACTTGCTCGAAGTGGTCCGTACTTCTCTCATCCATGGAAATATGCCACTCATTTATTGGGGAGAAGCCCTTGCTTCTGCTGCATACTTAATCAACCGAGTTCCCTCAAAAATCCTAAACTTCCTCACACCATTTCAGGCATTAACTGAAGCTGTGAATGCACCAAAAGTTGTCAACTTGCCACCTCGTGTGTTTGGGTGTGTTGCATTTGTTCATCTTCATCAACATGAACGCAACAAGTTGACTCCTCGAGCTGTCCGTTGTGTTTTCGTGGGATATGCACAAATAAGAAAGGGTATCGGTGCTATCACCCACCAACTCAAAAGATGTTTGTGACTATGGATGTAGTGTTCCATGAAGATGAGATGTATTTTTTCTCTGAGGTTGAACTTCAGGGGGAGTACCGAAGTGAAGTTCAAACTCTTGCCTATGATGAAGTGGTTACTATTCAAATTGAACAATCAGATATAAGGGGAGAAAATCAGGATGTAAGTAATGACGATCACTCGAATGAAGACTTGTTGGTTGAGGAAGAAAATTTCCACGAAGATCTGCAGTCAGTGCCGAACCTCCATGAAGATGAGCCATCTCCACCACCAGGCACCATCTAAACCATCTCCACCACCATTACCATCAGATCTATTTCTACTCCCAGCAGAACCCCAAAATCAATCATCATCGCTGTCCGAAGCTCCAAGAAGAGAACTTCCAAACCGTACTACTAGAGGTATCCCAAAACCCACTTACGAGCCTAATCCCACTAGTAAAGCCAAATATCCCATGAGTCATTATGTGTCCACTCACCGATTGTCTGAATCAAATAAGTCATTTGTGAATCAATTATCTGCTGTATCTATTCCTAACAGTGTGCAGGAAGCCTTAGCCGATCCAAGGTGGACAGCAGCTATGGATGAGGAGATGAAGTCCTTGAAGAAGAATGAGACTTGGGAGATAGTCGAGCTGCCAGCAGAGAAAAAGCCAGTAGGATGCAGATGGATTTATACAGTGAAATATAAATCAGATGGTTCGATAGAGCGGTACAAGGCAAGGCTGGTTGCCAAAGGGTACACTCAAACTTATGGAATTGATTATGATGAAACATTTGCACCTGTGGCAAAGTTCAACACTATTCGAGTTCTACTGTCACTTGCTGCAAATCTTGACTGGCCGTTGGAGCAATTTGATGTGAAGAATGCATTTTTGCATGGAAAATTGACAGAAGAAGTCTATATGGATCTTCCACTAGGGTCAAACAGACCAGTCCAACACAGCAACAAAGTATGTCGTCTGAAGAAAGCATTGTATGGACTGAAATAGTCGCCAAGAGCCTGGTTTGGGAGATTTACAAAATCAATGAGGACATTCGGATACGATCAGAGTAATTCTGATCATACTCTATTCCTAAAAAGGAAAGAAGGTAAAATTACTGCTCTCATTATTTATGTTGATGATATGATAATAACTGGAGATGATCCTGAGGAGATGAAGGCATTAAAGAACTACTTGTCACAAGAGTTCGAAATGAAAGATCTTGGTCCTTTGAGATACTTCCTTGGTATTGATGTTTCTCGCTCAAGAAAGGGGATAATTCTTTCTCAAAGAAAATATGCTCTCGATTTATTGAAGGAAACTGGAATGTCCGCTTGTCAACCGATTAGTACACCATTGGAAGAAGGACTAAAACTATGCAACGAAGCTGATCAAGTGCCTTGTGATAAGGAAAGATATCAGATATTGGTTGGACGACTAATGTATCTTGCACATACACAGCCAGATTTGTCATATGCTTTAAGTGTGGTAAGTCAGTTTATGCATGCCCCTCGAGAACAACATATGGATACAGTAATGAGAATTATGAAATACATTAAGACAGCCCCAGGAAAAGGAGTTTTATTTGCGAAACATGGTCACTTGAAGGTTGAGGCATATACTGATGCTGATTGGACAGGATCTACAATCGATAGGCGCTCCACTTCAGGATATTTCACCTTTGTTGGAGGAAATTTAGTTACATGGAGGAGCAAGAAGCAAAATGTTGTTGCACGCTCTAGTGCAGAGGCTAAGTATCGCGGAGTAGCTTTGAGTATAACAGAAGCTTTATGGTTGAAACTCCTATTGCAGGACTTAGGCTATGGTCCAAAGGAACTTATGAAGGTGTATTGTGACAGTCAAGCGGCATGTGATATTGCGGCTAATCCAGTTCTGCATGATAGGACGAAACATGTAGAGGTGGACAGATTCTTCATCAAAGAAAAATTAGATGAGAAAGTTATTGAGATATCCAAAGTGAAGTCAGAAGATCAACTCGCAGATATCCTAACCAAGGCTGTTTCGACTCGGCTATTCTTGAAATTTGTTGACAAGTTGGGCATGTTCGATATCTATGCACCAACTTGAGGGGTAGTGTTGAAATATAGCAATTGTATATTCTGTTTCCTAATATATAGGAAACAGATTCCCCAAATCTCTCATCTCCCCAATCTTCTCTCAATCTCTTTTCTTCTTCCCCAAGAATTTAATTCTATATATAGATGTATACAGCAAAGGAAAAATAACAAGAAAAATAAGAATTATTTTTCCCCAAAAATTGTTTTTTTCAAAATGTTAGCTATGTGAAGAGTGTGACATGCCTTCCCGTCTCTTATTGATCTAGCTTTAATGCATGGTCAATTCAACATTCTTTTAGACGGACTACCTATAATTATATTATCTCACTCCTATATAGATATTAGTCCATGGTTGTATACGTGGTCACACATCTAAATTAAATAGTGGGATCAACAATTCTCCTGCAAGCACATGATCAAACTAGACATGAGATTTGCCTTAGCATAATTTTAATGTAACATCATAGTAATCAAGTGCTTATAAGAGTCTGACAGTGAACATATCAAACTAAATCTCTTTATTTATTCTCTAAGATCACCAAAGTCAACTGGCCTTAACTCGCTAAAATCTTCTTGAACTCTACATTATTAACATGAAATGTAACATCTTTCTTCGAATACATTCATTCTATCTAGAAAAGACAATCTTGTATAATTTAGACTTAGTCCTAAACTCGCAACACTCTTCTTATCATGAATATTGCACTTCACTTCTTCTGTCAAGGGCATCCCGATCAAAATTAATGATTCTCAACAAATCTTTTTCTGCTTCTCCTTCTTTATGTTTCTTAACATTCCATCATCTCTTTGTTAGGCATTTTGCAAACCCTCCTAAACCAATAAATATACATGCCCACTTTCTAGCTATTGAAGTTAATATTACCATCAAACTGTTTGATCTTCATATATAACTTAATACATGATCTTCACGAAGAAAGCTGAAATGATACTCTAATATCTGCTCTTGGAAAAATTTTGATTTGGTGCAATGAAACGAACAAGACCTACGATTAAGTTGAATGATCAAGAAGAAAAATGATCAAGCACACCCAAAAATATGTTTTTCTTGGTTTGACAAACCTAATATAGGAAAAATATCATAAGATTTCATTTAACAAAAAGATGATATAAGTGGTTACAATAACTCTCACTAAGTTTATCTATATCTCAAGCCTAACTATAAAAAAAAGTTCTTTTTTATTATAAAATAATATAATAATAAACAAAGGAAATAGAGACAAGAGAAAAGAAGATTATTCTCGTTCATAATATTTTCATCTCTCTTCCAAATGATTCACCCAATGGCCTATTTATAGCTTACAAAGAATACAAAGAGACAATTACATAAATATTACATATGAATAAATATGAATGAATGCAATGTGGTGGTGGAGAATGTGGAAAGAGTGGGTGGAAGTTCAATAGACAATTCACACTTAATAATTTATTTATAACACTTCCCCTTGAATGTCTATTGAATGTAAATAAGAATATGCAGTGGAGAAAATGGGATAATGGAGAGACATTCACATTAATTGATTTTTTAACACTCCCCTTTGAATGTCTCATAATTGTAAATAAGAATATGCCTCGAAAACCTTACTAGGTAAAACCCAAATGGGAAAAACCCTAGTAAAGAAAAAAGAGTACATAATCTTTAACAATGATATGCAATGAAGGTGCTACCTCGTTAAAAACCTTACCAAGAAAATCCAGTGGGACAAAACTTGGTGAAGGAAAAAAGAGTGCATTGCATATCATCTCTCCCCCTGATAAGATCATCCGATTAGGACTTTCAAATGTCGTATCTCGAATCTCGATCAATTCTACCATCCTTTCCAAAAGTTGGGGTGATAGGGTCATAGCGAGCAATCTTCTGGATTGTCGCTTGATTCTATTTGGTTAACAATGATTTCACCCTTTTAATTGAAACATGAGTGAAGAAGAATTCTGGTGAAATATGTTTTGGCTGATCGCCTTTGATGTAGCCCTCCTTTTATTGAGCTTTAAAGCTGTGTTATCTTCAAATAACGTTGTGAGTACTTCTTGATCAATTGAGGATGACACGTTCTCCAAATATATTAAGAAGTTAAACCGATCAAACAAACACATCTATGCCTTGCCTCGCATGGAGCCAATATCTCTTGATTGATATCTGGCTTTATAATGATATGATAAATACTCTGCATTTGCATAACCAATCAAAACTGATATGGGCAAATTGGAATAATATAATCTCATATCCATGGTCCCTCGAAGTTATCTTTCATACCAGTCCAATGACTTCGAGTTGGTGAGGACTTCATCTTACTAGTAAACCAACCGCATAAGGTATATCATAATATTTATTATTGATAAGATATATTAGTGCTTCCATTGCACTAAGAAATGGTACTCCAGGACCAAGCAATTCCAATGTCCTCACGGCCATTTGGAAATTTAATAAATGAGTATTATCCATAAAATATAAAACAATTTTCTAAGTAACTAGAAAAAATGTAGGAAATTCTTACCTTTCAAATGTTTAATTTGAAAAACCTGAAAACAAAAATGATGACAAAACAAGAAATTTGCTTATCCAAGGTCTTTTCATCTTAAGATATTTCTTTAAACATTGCACGGCTTGTACAACTCGTCAAGAGTTTCAACAAACTTTGACCTTGAATATTTAATAAATATATGTGAGCTTATATGACCATTATTATGGTCCCCTTTATCGAAAACTCACTAAGACGGTTATATCACATTTGTTCCGATTGTTTTAATCCATACAAAGCTTTGTTTAACTTAACTGAGTAAATTTTCCTGGGAATTATCATTATGTGCTTCTGGCACTTTTGAATCCTTCAGGAATTTTCATATATATATATATATATATATATATATATATATATATATATATATATATATATCATGGTCTAACGAACCATACAAATAGGCCGTGACCACATCCATGAGGCGCATTTCAAGTCTTTCATGCACTGCCAGACATATCAAATATCGAAATGTTATTGCATCCACCACAGGAGAATATGTCTCTTCATAATCAACACCAGGCATCTGGGTAAAACATTGTGCGACAAGCCGTGCTTTATATCTAGTAATCTCATTTCGTTCATTTCTTTTCGTACAAATATCCATTTATAACTTACTGGTTTGATCTCTTTTGGTGTTCGAACTACAGGTCCAAAAACTCCTCGTTTTTCAAATGAGTCTAATTCAGACTTAATTTCCTCTTTCCATTTTGGCCAATCATTTCTATTTCTACACTCTTCCACAGAGGTAGGTTCATAATCCTCGTTTTCATTTATGATATTGCGTGCTATATTATATACAAAAATATTGTCGACAATTTTATTATTCCGGTCCCATCTTCTTTCCGTAATGACATAGTTAATCGATATCTCTTCATTTTCATTAATTTCAGGTACCTAATTCTCTTCATTATTAACTATGTCAATGGTCTCTTCTGGAGAGACATCCTCGATTTGACAAACATGGTTATTTGCTCCTTTTCTTTTTCGAGGATGTTTATCTTTGGAACCAAGTGGTCTACCACGCTTCAAGCGTGCCTTAGACTCACTAGCAATTATAGGTTGTCCTTCAGGGACATCAATTTTGACAGGAGCATTTACAGCTGGAATATGAGATTTTGTTACTCTTTTGTGGTCAGTAAATGCGTCTAGCAGTTGATTTGCAATACATTGCAAATGAATTATCTTTGAACTTCTAATTCACTTTCTTTTGTTCGAGTATCTAAACTTTTCAATGATAATTCATTTCATGAAATCTCTTTTTCCAGCTGTTTATTATATCCCCCTAATGTTGGGAATAGTGATTCATTAAAGTGACAATCTGCAAACCTTGTAGTAAACAAATCTCCTGTCATCGGTTCAATATACTTGATTATAGATGGAGATTCATACCCAACATATATTCCCGTCCTCCTTTGACGTCCCTTTTTTTGTGCGTTGTGATGGATTAATTGGGACGTATACCGCATATCCGAAAATTCGTAAATGGGAAATATTTGGTTCTTGACCATGAACCAATTGTAAGGGAGAATTATCATTATAACTGGTTGGCCGGATGCGTATAAATTGTGCTGCATGTAAAACAGCATGTCCCCAGGCCCAAACGGAGAGATTTGATTTCATAAGCATTGGTCTAGCAATCCATTGGATCCGTTTTATAAATGATCATGCCAAACCTCAAATATATCTGTAAACTTCTGGTTTACAATATCAGTAAACTTCATATTTACTATATTATATGATTCAACCATTCTTATAGTTGTATAATACAATCCATATGAGAAAACTGGTAATTTTTCTAACACACTTTTTGCCCATCATAGTTGAGGTAATACAAAGATTTTCAATACCTCTTTCATTCATAGTCTCAATATGATATTCATTTAGACGAATATCTTTAAAACTTAATAAGTTTCTTTGAGACTTAGGCGAAAATAATGCATTTTCAATTATGAATTTTGTGCCTTCTGGCATTATAAAATTTGCTCTTCCGAAGCCTTCAATTATCTTTGCACAGCATGATATGGTATTGACATGTGCTTGATCATTTCTCAAATTAGAAAAATATTTCTTATCTTTTAGAATGGTGTGTGTAGTAGCACTGTCTGCAAGACATATATCCCCAACTTGGATCTTGGATTGATACATATTCATAATCTCGAATATTGTAAATAGTTTCAACATAAACAGGGATATCTAGATATACTTACATACGTGGTATGTGTCAAAGAAGTGCTATAAGCCTATAATAGTGGTTGACTTTTAGTCCCATTATTTTACTTTCCACTCATTCGTATATAAGGAGACCTTGTATTCTCCAGTTTTCTAATCAATAAGTTTTTTTTTTTTCATTTATACTGTCAAAATCAGTAGTATGCATATGACAGTTTGTGTATTCATATCATTACTGAAACTAACACTGTTACAATGTTACTTATGGCTGTTTTGGTTATAATTCCATTATTGATGCCTCAAATAGACATTCCGACTTCACACATCTAGCTAAAAAGTTTTATCGTAGCTCCTACCTTAACAGTGCTAATTCCGTTCACTACTGAGAACAGAAGTACTTTATGTGACAACCAATAGTGTAAAATTGATGTGGGACACATCATATCATGGCCATGAAAGTAATTGTTCCTCAGTATTGCATGTCTTAGGAACACCCTGTGCATTATATAGATTTGTTTCGCATCTTTCTCACAATTCATGAACCACTCTATGTTAATCAAGATACATACTTTAAATAATTATTCACAGAAGATGCCCAAGATTTGTCACAACCAAAAGGAATGAGTATATAGATCTTAGTGCCAGAAATAAGTGATGTAGCCTCAAAATTCAGGTTTTCATGCTATTCATACAAACTACAAGGAAATAGTTTAAAATATTAATAAGGTTGTGATGTTGTTTCAACATTCATGTTTCTCACATTAGTAAAGCGTGTATGACAAGCTAAAATACATACAATAAATGGAGTGGGCCCAAATTTACCGAGTCTTTCTTAATTATGCCAGCTAGAGTGAATAAACAATGGCATCAAATTCCGCTATGACGAAGATTCTCTGAGTTATCGGTTTTTGGACATACACAATTTGACAATTTCCCAGAAATTCAATAAGATCTTGAAGTTAACAAGATAAAATAAGTTAGAACCATATACCACAGTACCTGCCCATTGGCGCTATCTACATTGAGAATGTACAGCAGGAATCATAGAGTTATAAGGAAATGAACATAATCAAATGAACGAAAGATAAACATTATTTAAACTATGTTCATAGTGTAGTCTTATGACTAAGTTTATTTAAAAAAACATATCTTTTAAACATGAAATGAGAAAGAAGGAAAAAAAAAAAGTATTATGACAATATTATAATTTATTGTTCTTAAATTTTTTTTTTCTTTCAAAAATTGACAGTTTCTCTAGATTAAACTAGAATAAATATTTTAACAAACTTTATAATTTTCAATTAATTAATAAACAGTTTAAGAAGTAAAAAACCGACACAAAGAATCAGAATGCCCGACATAATTTAAAGAATGCTGAACCCAAAACAGATTTTCCAAACCATGTAATAAACATTTGTGGGCAAAGAGTTAATTCATTTTTCCAGTTTCCATGTTTTCACCAAATTGTAGAACACGAACAAATTTGAAACCTAGAGAGCTATAAGACGGTATTGGGAGTTTAATTGTGTTGGAAAATCAAAATATAGCTGATGATTGTGTTTCTCGTATCTCACCAAATTACACCAGCATTAAAACTTCAAGTAGAGTTTCATGGAGCTTACCAGTTTTGTCCTCGAATAGTTGAAGTAGAGCCTCGTGCTGATAACGTATTATAAAATAATATAATAATAAACAATGGAAATAGAGACAAGAGGAAAGAAGATTATTCTCATTCATAATATTTTCATCTCTCTTCCAAATGATTCACCCAATGGCCTATTTATAGGCTTACAAAGAATACAAAGAGACAATTACATAATTATTAATTATGAATAAATATGAATGAATGCAATGTGGTGGTGGAGAATGTAGAAAGAGTGGGGGGAAGTTTAATAGACAATTCACACTTAATAATTTATTTATAAC
The DNA here is from genome assembly GCA_017893485.1 of Hemerocallis citrina. Taxonomy (NCBI): domain Eukaryota; kingdom Viridiplantae; phylum Streptophyta; class Magnoliopsida; order Asparagales; family Asphodelaceae; genus Hemerocallis; species Hemerocallis citrina. Next base: position 350,777,074 of record CM030358.1, on the reverse strand, counting down.
ATTTTTACAATAGAACTCATGATTTTCCAAGAAGAAAAAAGAACAGAATTCTCATATAAGGGCACACCTTTGAGTGGAAACTACATTAGATATCTATATAGCTCTAGGAAAAATTAGGTGGTAGTCTTGACTCTCCATTGAAGAAAGACAGCCCAAACGAAAAGAATTTTTCCATACTGACCCACTTTTTCAAAATATTGATCAAACTGGCCCACTTTCAAAAATATTTACCCAACTTACCAAGTTTTGGACACGTCAGCATAAAACGTTATTGGCAATAACGACATCTGTTATTTTGATGTCGTTGTTGCTAATAGCGGCACCTGTAAAAAAAATCATTGCCGCTATTGGGAGTAACGACATCAGTATATCTCGCATTCACTTAAGAGTTCTCTGATTGGAGGAAATAAATTGAAAGTGAAAATCGCATACAACTGATGCCGCTCTTCCCAATAATGGCATAAATTATCCTGATGCCGCTATCGGCAATAACGACATCAGTGTAATCTATAGTGTACTCCAAATTTCGTGCATGTGCATCAACTTCAAGCCCTATTTCGAGCTTGATGAAGCCAAAATCTCTCAAAACTCAAAACATGAAAGTTGTAGATCTTTTTCTTCGTGTTTCATAGCATTTGAATCATCTCAATCGGAGTTTGGATGATAAAGTTATGCCCAGATTGCGAAGCGATGTCGAAACTGTCAAGAAAAAATTGTAAGTGAAAATCGCTTATAACTGATGTTGTTATTCCCAATAACATCATAAATTACCCCGATGCCACTATTGGCAATAATGGCATCAATGTAATCAACAGTATACTTTAAATTTCGTGCAGTTGCATCAACTTCAAGCCCTATTTCGAACTTGATGCAGCCAGTATCTCTTAAAACTCAAAAAATGAAAGTTGTAGATCTTTCCCTTGGTGTCCCATAGCATTTTTAATTATCTCAATCGGAATTCGGATGACAGAGTTATACCCAGATTATGAAGCGATGTTGAAACTATAACTGATTCTGGACAGTTTTGACATCTCTACATAATCTGGGAATAACTTTATCATCCGAACTCCAATTGAGATTGTAACCCCCGTTTCCGATTGTACGGATCCCTTTTTTCTTTTATCCATATTCGTGTATTTCAATTTTTCTATAAATTCTTTTATTCTCTTGAACCAGATTACATTCATTGGATAATCAATTATTGTATTTAAGCTATATTCCCAACCCATTCTCCGATTGTACTTTCTGATTGTACGAATTGTTATCGGTATTCTTTTTCCCTTCTTCAATTTTTGTATTCCAAATTATCTGGAATATATATATATATATATATATATATGCTGGTGTTCGATTGAATCCAATTGTATTCTCTTGATATTCGACTATTTTGTTTGAATCTGATCCTAATTTGCTTGAAAAAATTATTAATTGATTATTTGATTTATTTGTAAACAACCCAATCCTAGCCACCTTATAATTTGATTATTTGATTCTTCTTTTATTGTCAAGCTCAAACTCCTAATTCAATCTACAATTTTATTTATTTATTTATTTTGTAAACCCAACCCAATCTTGCTATTTTTGAAGCCCAAATACAGTCATATTCTAAATCACCTTAGGTATATTATTTGGTTTATTTAGAAACCCAAGCCTTAAATAAATATTAAGCCCAACCCAAATTATAAATTTCAAACCTAACCCAAAACCCATTAACTCTATACCCAAACCCAAATATAAAATCCTAACTATCCGGTAATCCCCACCCCCTCATCTCTCATAGCTAAACCAACTTTTCCCCTAATTACTGCCCACTATCTCTTCCAGTAACCCCCATAATCAAATCCCTATTATTTAGCCACTTATTCACCCTATTATTATAATACATTATATTATTAAACAATCTCTCTCCCCTACACACTCTCTCTCTCCCCTCGACTCTCTCTCTCTCTCCCTCTCTTCTCTTTCTTCTTCCTCTGTTCCGAAACAGAGCACCCCCTGCCCCTTCGACATCACCCCGAGTGCCACCGCCGCTCGAGCCTCGACTGCGACTCCTTCGCCATCGCAGCGACCACCGCTCACCCCTTACTCGACCCTTGATCCTCGTTGCTGTCGCACCCCGAATTTCCAATATGATATCTTAGAAATACGTGACACAATTCCCAGCATCAACTTCAATTGCAATAGTAAACATAGCCAAAAACACATATAATTTTTTTTATTTCAATTTTTATTACAACAATTGTTTACAAACATAGCGGAATACAAAACACCTTGAATTACAAACTTTTCTTTACAACACATCTTTTACAATTTACATAAGCTCTATTATCATTCTAGCACAAGCATCCAAATCCTAAGCTATAAGGATCTACCTGTAAAACATGAGGCTAGAAATAACCCTAACCTCCAAAACTACAGGGGTCAGCCATAACGGTGTGAGTGACATCAGAGAAAACAATATAAATAAAACATAAGGCATAGAGTCATCAACAACATGTATTGACAGCAAGAATAAATGAAATGAGAAATAACAATAAGTAAAGCATGAAAACATTAAGGAATATAAGATAGTAAATAGCAATACATGAAAATATCAAGTGAATCTAGACTAAGTGTCAAGTGTAGAAAAAACAAGAAAATACAGGCATAAAACCAAGTCAAGAAAACAAAATCTCTATATGCTGACTCTCTAATGCATACTTGTCGGATTCTATGATTCTATAGTACATAGGTCTGGTGCAAGCCCTTAACGATCTCCACTTTATAGAGTTAAATCCTTCGTTATGCAACTAATCCTACTACGGTGATGGAAACAAGATCCAGAATACTCCGCGAATAGGCACCACAGTCCTCGATGCGCAAGCATCATGTGAGATAGCTCAAAAACTAGAGAATCACCTCCCAACCGTGTACCCCATGAATAGGCTTGCAAGGCCCTCGACGTGCAGATACACCAGGTACATTCCGTGAATAGGCCTACCGATCCTCGACACGCGAATGCACCCTGCATGCTCTGTGAATAGGCCTGCAGACCTTCGACACGCAAACATATATATGTCCTCTCGAGACAAAACAACAAACAGTCCTGGAACGCATCCGTTGGACTAACAAAACCATGAGCCTATACTTACGTTTTCCAAGTTCCATCACATCCCCGCTAGTGCCTGTCCTTAAGTTGATTATTATTAAAACACAAAAATCCCCATCTCTAGAGTTATTGTATCCTGCCAGACTTAAATACTCAACAACAACCCCCAAGACCCAACTGGTCTAAATCAACAAATCACAACTGCCGGTTCGCGGGACTCTCATTCAACTCTTAGAGATATCATCAAGACCAAAACTCACAAATCTATCGTCAAAACGATCATATGAAGAAACTTCTCCAATCAACAAAACCCAAATCTTTTATAAAATTCCAAAACATCCTGAAAACATATGTTCTGTAGAAAGGATAATATTTAGAATAGTAAGTTATAGATCCAAAACTTTTAAAGAATCAATCGTATAAAGAACATCAGGATAACTCAAGAAAACATCAGTAACAGTCGGTTGTAAAAAACTCATCGGTCGACTGTCCAGAGCAAAAATCCAAAACTTCGAGAAAACGTCAAAACAGAGCAGAGTCAGTCGCTTGTAAAAATGGGTCAGTCGACTGTTCCGCACGAAAATTTCAAGACTTTAAGAAAACATAAATCAGAGCAGACCAATCGACTGTGTAAAGTGGCCAGTCGACTGTTCCACATGAAAATCCAATACATCAAGAAAATACAAATCTGAGCAATGACAGTCGATTGTATAATCTGGACAGTCGACTGTCCTGCAGGAAAATCCAACACTTAAAGAAAACATTAATTCAGAGCAGAGACAGTCGACTGTATAAGGAAGCCATTCGACTGCCCCGCAGAAAATTTCGAGACTTCGAGAAGGTACTTCAGCCAAGACCTCGACAGTCGACTGTCGACATTAGTAAGTCAACTGTCAGACCTCCAGACTGCAGTTTTAGTTGTGCACATTTCAACCGATATGAAGTTTTACTTTATAAAAACGAAATCTATAAAATGTATATTTCTGATATGATCAAATACGACTTGTATAGTATATAAGAGTTCACAAAACCATTCAAAACCACTTTGAATTGATAAAAATAGTTTTTTGATGAATTCTTTCAAAATAAAACATGAATGTGTGCATATATCAAAAGTAATGTTTTTAGGAATCAATCATACATCAAAATAACTTCGTTTTATATTCCAAACTTTATCAATACCAAAATAAGTTGAGATATAGTTAAATCCTCCGAAGACACATAAAGACTCAATTTCTTCAAAAACAATGAAATACGATATTCATGTAAATTGTTTGTGCATGTTCGTGCATCAAAGAAAACATCACAAATCCATCGATTAGAAATAGCAATATATTCAGATTTAATCTTAGTATTTGAGAAATCCAAATTCAAGTAAAACCTCTCACAAATCACAAAATTCCCCAATTTAGTCAAAAATGTATCAAACCCAAATCTAGTCATCACAACTCAAATCCTAAATACATGGTCCTTTAATCCATTACTCCTTCTCAAAATTCCTCAAATGCAATCTCAACTATTTTCAATAGTTAATTGAACAAAAACAAATGTATCATTAACATGGCCAAGTTGCATTCATCCGACTCACCAATAGTCCAGAAATCTCATCTTTAATCGACTTATGCATAACATTCACCTTACTCAATCAAATCAGCAATAATCCAACAGAAATAGCTCACACACAATTTATATTAGGTTCTCCTACAATCTAAAATCATCCACATGCAATTCTACTCACAAATAACTAGAGTTTTCACAAAAGATCCAATTTTTAACTTATCAATTCATTCAATCCACCATATGTATTCATATCAAAACCCTAGCATAAAATATTCAAAGAACAAAACAAAACAAATTATATCACTCACCTTGTTGAAAAAATCAAACGAATATGATAAAGCAATTGGAAAGATTCCTCCTTCGCAAGAAATCCAAGATCTCCTCTTTAAAACTTCATGGAAATAATAATAATAAAACATTTGTGTTGTGCAGTGAAAGACGGCTGCACTCCACCTTTTAAATAGGCCGAAAATCAAGAGAATTAGGGTTTTGAACACATTTGCAAAAGTACTCCCTTTAAATATAACTTTACATAAATAGATCCATATACTTGGAAACTTGATAAAACTAATTTATTTGAGATTTAAAATCAAAACAACCTTCATAAAGTCAGCCGGCATTGTTTGAGAAACCCCGAAATGAATTTACACTTTTACCTCTCAAAATGACAATTTTGCAAAAATATCCTCTTTTATCAAAACTTGTAAAATAAATAAAATTCATCAAAACAAAAAGTAAACTTTTTAACCCTGAGTTGATTAGGCATTATACCTAGCCCAAAAATCCAAAAATCTGGAGTCCAATTGGTAATTTTGCACAAAAGTCCTTGTTTTTTTAAATATTTGCAAATGGGTCCAACCATTGTCAGAAAAATCTAGAAAAATCACATATAATATCTAATAATAAATAATAATTTTCCACAAAACAATTTTTGACATTGAACCTCCCAAGAAAACATTTGTATGTATTTTGCACGTGTAAAAAGATAAACTTTCAGAAAAATATTTGTTAAATCACCAAAAATCATTTTAATTCATTTATAAATCTTAAAAAATAATATTTGAAAATATGGGGAACTACAGTTGCCCCTCATGTCTCCACTCCCGTGGCCACCACCGCTGCTCGCACCTCGTCTCTACCCGAAGCCATCATCGCAACCAACGCTTAGCCCCTACCCTCATCACCGTCTTCACCGACCACTGCCTTCCTCCTTCACCGACTGCAGCACCGTCGAGCCCGTCGTCGCTCATCTCTCGACTGCAGCCACCTTGTCGACCCATACGCTGTCGCTGCTGCGCTCCACCCCGCAGCCCCTTGCCATCGCTGCACCAGCCCCCGCTGCTCCTCCTTCACGCCGCTCAACCACTCGCTGCCCTCGCTCATGTTGCAGTGGTCATCATTCACTGTTGTCGTCGCTATCTCTTGTCGAGTTGCTGCTGTCTCTCATTATGTTTTTGTCGTCTCTTGTCGTTGCTTGCTGCCATTCTTGCTGTTGTTGCATCGTTTTGCTGTTGCAATTGCTGATTGTACTGCTTTTCTTCCTCCCATTGATTCTCTTTGTACGTGCAAACGTCGTAAACACGCAAGCATATCTTGTACACTCTTTTTATTCCATGCAAGCATTTTCTTTGAAATCGGGCAAGTAGTTATTTATTTGAATATCATATCTAATTGAATTCCATTATTGATTTATTACCGTATCATGTTATTGAATCATAGTCTTCTTATCGTGCCATTGTTGTTGATGTAAAACTTGAATCGTAAATTTATCGTATTATTGAACATTCAACTTTACTGTTCTATAAATTTCTTGACTTTTTACTGAGATTTTGGCCCATTTTTCGACACAAAATTTATAACTTCGTACATAGAAATTGTAGTACACTTGAGTCTTGAATCCGGAACATCTTACGGATTCTCAATCCGATTTATAGATTGTAAGCTATCACTGTTTTATTTCTGTCATGTTATAATTTCCATAACCGAGACTGTGCACGAAACCAGTAAAGAATGAATTTATATGCATAGCTACTGTAATTATAACGTAACGTGTGAATATGCGTTGGAACCGACAGAGAGTCTGTTTTCTAGAATCTCTGACAAAAATTGATTTGTATTCTCGTAGCAGCAGAAAAGTGAATTTGAGTACCAATAGGTGCTGCTGTCCAGAACTTGGATTGTTATGTTTTTGCATATAAACCTGCTATTTTCTATATTTAATGAATTGAACTATGTTTATTTTATTTATTGCATAGCCTGATGTCTTCTTGATATTGTATTAATACTACCGTTCTCATCGATTGTACCCGTTGCATAATTCTTGATAATACCATTCTCATTGATCATATTGGTTGCATGTTTACAATTGATTGTAATAAAATGATAACAAGCCGGGGTAATAAGGGTCGACTTAGTAGTGGACATTGGTCGAAATTGGTCACAGCTCATATTGGTCATTATTACCGGTCATATTGGTCATCGATTGATTGCGGATTAATGACTACAGTATCTCGATTCATCGTGTCATCGGTCATCGGTCATCGGTCATTGATATGTAAGACCCGAGTACATGATTTTGTAGAATTCACCAATATAGTATAAACGTTCACTTGATTGTATGCATCCGAACATGTGATATGAGATGCAGGATTGTGTGCATTAGATATGTTAATAAAAAATTGTAGACCTAAAGATTGACACTAAACATCAATACTTGATTTATTGATATTGATTATTCGTCATCAATTATTGATTATTGATTATTGTCTATCGACTATTGGCTCATTGACTAGTGTTTATCGACTATTGTTTTATCGATCATTGATTATCTAATATTGATTTTATTATTGACTATTGTTTATTGAATATTATTTACTTATTATTGACTATTATTAATCGACCATCGTACCATTGATTATTGACTTTTGATCATGTTATCGTTTATCATTTGTTGACTCTGATATCGTTCCAATTTCTTGCTCTTGTTATCTAATCCTTTATTTCTTACACTGCTTACTACTACTTGTCGCCCAAAGCTTGCTCTAATGGGTACTCTCCATCTTTCTTTTGAGGTATTGTTTATACAGGTACTGATGATGGGTTACTGGAAGAACTTGACATACTACTATTGGATTGTGTATTCTCGGCATTCTATAAGTTCTTGTATCTTAGATATTGGTTATTGCATTATATTCTTGTTCCTGTAATTATTATTGTATTGTTGAGTTTACTAGTATTGTACATCTTATGGATGATATGAGTTGGTATACTTATATCATCCTCTGGGCCTCAGTTACATGCATATGTTTCGGTATAACAGGAAGTGGGGCATGACAGAGATGATTCAAAATTCTATGGAACACCAAGAAAAAGATATACAACTTTCATGTTTTGTGTTTTGAGAGATACTAGCTGCATCAAGGTCGAAATTGAGATTTAAGTTGATGCACCTGGACAAAATTTGGAGTACACTGTAGATTACACTGATGCTTCTATCGCCAATAGCGGCATCAGGCTAATTTATGTTGTTATTGGGAATAGTGACATCAGTTATAAGATTTTTTGTTTTACAGTTTTTTCCTCAAGTCAATGAGCTCCTAAATAAATGCGATATATATTGATGTCTTTACTTCCAATAGCAACAATGGGAAAAAAATATTACAGGTGTTGCTATTGGCAACAACGACATCAAAATAACATACGCTGTTATTGCCAATAGTGGTTTATGCTGACGTGTCCCAAACTGGGTCAGTTGGGTAAATATTTTCGAAAGTGGGTCAATTTGGTCAGATTTTCCAAAAGTGGGTCAATACGGAAAAAAATGAAAACCCTACATTATTGCATTCGAACCCGACCCAGAACCCCAAACCTGAAACTTCTCAAACCGCAAACAACCAGTTAATTTACCTCACCGGATTGGCTGACTGATCAGCTTCTGAGTTGCCCATCCCTCCTTTCTCTTTTCTTCATATTGCTTCTCTTTTTCCTTTCGACGTAGTTCTTGACACGAAAATACAAGATACTAACCCAACACATGTACCCCAAGAAACGTCTATTTTTACATTTCTCTCTAACAATGTAGGCCCCTTTAGTTAGTTGCCCCTTTGTCAAATTGTTCAAATTAAAAATTGTCAAATTCTCACCTCATATGTGAAATGGCTAATTTACACTCAATATTTTTGTAAAATGATTTAACCCACTTCCATCCAGTCTTTTCCTTTCTCTTTCTTTTGTTAAGGTTTGAGAACTAGAGCTGGTGATGGTGGTGAGAGGACAATAAGGATAGATTTAGAAGCAAGGGGTATAAGAGTGGAGTGATGAGAGGAGTAAGGAAAGCAGTGAGTTGGAAGGATTAGTTAGCAACGGAGATGGAGGATTTGTGGCGAGTGGGTAGTGGAGATGAGAGAATAAAGATCGTTGCTGTGTTTGAGTTTAGACTCTTTGGATCGAGCAAAGAGGAATGTAGGGTGGATCACGGAAGGGGTGATGTCATCCCAATTAGGATTGAGAAAATCTATACAATATACTTCCTCAGTTTCAAAATATTAGTCATTTTAGGATTCTACACGATTATTAAGAAACAACTTAGAATTGTGTAAACTCTATATTCTTGGTTTTTTGGAGCTCATAAATAAGTCATCAATTGTACAATGTCATATTTGTCATCCTCTATAATTTTTTGTTACTTCTTATGTACAAGCCAATTGGTGACAGAAGGTTTGCGATAAATGGTTGCGTGAAGACATTGTCATGTTGTGTCAATAAGGTGATTGACGGAAAGCAATAAGGTGATTGATGGAAGGCAAAGGCGCCAAGACAAGATGGCGGAGGTAAAAAGTCAAGTCAAAAACATTGACGGAGGTGCAGAAAATATAATCCAAGGTAAAGGACTGTCAACATTCTCCATAGTGTATGCTCTGATTCAAGCCAAGATGGAGATTGTTAGGATTGTGGCTCGAATAATAGTCTCACTGGAAAAAAATAAAGAGATTGTTAGATGGTTAAATTAGTTTAAATCATAAACTCCAATAAAAAAATTTCTCTTTTGGGTTATATGATGTTTTAAACTAATTTACCGAATTTCCGTATCAACTAGCAGGCCAAATTTGGTGGGCCCCTAGGCTCTATAGAGAGCGTTCTTGTTCTAGATTATGTGATGGCAAATATGTTTTTTGCCATTTTTAATTGGATGCCATTTTACAGGGTTAGGTTTAATCTTCTATCTTCTTGATATGGATGTTCATGTTTAATATCTTATACTCATTATAGCTTACGCTTCGTTTTTCTAAGATAGAATACTATCCTTTAGAGATTGTTAGAATTAGGGGTAGGAAGGAATGAATTATTATTCATTGATTGAATAAACTTAGTACAATATGTCTCCTATATATTGAAAAGAAGAGAAGAAAAAACCAATACATTATTCGTTATGGGACTAAACTAATATCTCTCATAATATCTAACATAATATCTAACACCCCTCTCTCAAACTCAAGTTGGTTCAAGCAACATGAGTTTGGAATACTAACGATGTTCATGTGGCAGAGACGGCTCACGGTGATGCACTTGGTGATGACGCTCGATGGCATAGGAAAGGCGCTTGGTAGATGGCGCATGTTGGGATCTCACCCACGAACTAAGAAGTAGAAGAAGTAGTACGTCGTAGTGGCACACTATTGGCACCTGTTGGGATCTCACCCCCGACTTGAGAATTATACCTGATGGGATCTCACCCCTGACTTGAGAATTATTCCCTGATAGGATCTCACCCCTGACCTGAGAATTGTTTCTGAACTGAGAACTGTTATGGGATCTCACCCCTGACATCAGAATTGTTGTAGCACCCTGAATTTCCAATATAATATCTCAGAAATACGTGGCACAATTCCAGAATCAACTTCAATATAATCATAAACATAGCAACCAAATACAAGGAAATTAAAAACTTTTTATTACATCAATTGTTTACAAAGCACAGAGAAAAATAAAACACCTTGAATTATATTTTCTTTCTTTTACAACACATTATTTTACAATTTATATAAGCTTTATTATCATTCTATCACATGCATCCAAATCCCAAGCTAAAGACACCTACCTGTAAAATATGAGGCTAGAGATAACCCTAACCCCCAAAACTACAGGGGTCAGCCATAACGGTGTGAGTGATATAAAAATAAATGCAATATAAATAAAACATAAAGCATAGTCATAAACAACATGTATTAACGGCAAGAATAAATGAAATGAGAAATGACAATATTTAAAATATGAAAACATCAAGTGAAACTAGACTAAGTGTCAAGTGTAGAGAAACAGGAAACAACATGCATAAAACCAAGTCAAGAAACATCAATGCTATATGCTGACTCTCTAATACATACTTGTCGGATTCTATGCATCACATACTACATAGGTCCGGTGCAAGCCCTTATCGTTCTCCACTTGATAGGGTTTAATCCCTCGCTATGCAATTAATCCTACTACTATGACTACTATGAGATTTAGACATTCTGCAAGTATTGGTTCTCGCCCTTGGAATACTGGAGCCCAATCCCACTCTGCAGATCATTCTGTGGTCTATACGTCCATCGTCCCGGAATACTGTGGCGATTGCCTCACTCTGCAAGCCATCCTGGAACCCTCATTGCACAAACATCCCATAAGCGTTGCTCTCGTCCTCAGAATACTGGAGATCAATCCCACTCCGTAGATCACTCTGTGGCCCATACGTCCATCGTCCCGGAATACTGGGGAATATCTCACTCCTTGGATCATCCTGGAGTCCATAACTCATGTTTTCACTCATTTCATCATAACACCATCTAGTGCATGTCCTTATCTTTTTAAGTTAATTAATTAATTACGAATCTCCTAGAGTTAGTGTACCCTACCGAACTTAACTCGACTGATCAATAACAGAGCCACAACTGGCCAAAACACAAAATATCTACTGCCGGTATCTAGGGTCCCACACACCCTTTAGAGACCCACAACTCAACCATCAACACAAAAACCTTTCATTTTAGTCACTTTATAACAGTGTTAATTTACTCACATAAATTCATTCATATTGTTGTATATAAGTATACATATAAACAGGAGGTCCTCTTATTGAATAGAAGTGTGCATATGTGTGTACATAATCTTTTTACTAAAACGAAGTGTGCATAGGTGTATATATAAAACCTCTTTACTGAGTTGAAACACTTGGGTATATATATATATATATATATATATATATGTATCTGATACATAGAGAACCTTTACTAAAGAGTAGTATATGTATATACATGCCTATGATATATGTATAGAAAACCTCTTTCACTGAAATGAAGGAATGTAGATGCATATATGATGTAAGAAGAGTTCTCCCCTACAATGGAGCCTGTGTGTGCATGTATATATAAATTAATTCTTTTACTGTAGTGGAGCCTGTGTACATGATATTGATGAAATTCTTTCACTGAAATTGAAGCCTGTGTAAGTGTGTACACATATAAAGCAACTCTAAAACATCAATTTTTGGATGAGAACATCAAGTTGTATGCAAATTATTCATTTACAAAGAGTATCCTCATGATGCATCTTCAAGATGAAAACATGTGTATATATATAAGTGTTCAAACCATAGTTATGGCATCAAAATTCATCAAATAGGAATAATATAGTGTTAGACTCTATATTAGTATGAAATAATTAGAATTCAATTGAAAATCACGCAAAATCCTTCATAACAGCATATATATATATATGTATATGTGTGTATGTACATGTTAGGCATCAGTAAGGCATTGAAATTTCACCAATTACAAGTGGTATAATGTTCAAATCAAATTCAGCATTAATGCAATCAAAACCCAATAGAAAACTTCATGAAGAACTTAAGGATCATTTTCGGAACTTCTTCAAACAGGATATGCATGTGTACATGTATTAGGGTGTAAGTGTGCATGTTTAAGAATTAAGAACCCATCCAATGTGAGTAGTAAGATATCTTATATAAACTCAGTATGCAAAAGATCAGAATCTAACCGAAACTTCATCAAAACCCCAAAATCATATTTCGGTTGAAGACATCACAGACCCAAAAATCAAGAACCCTCCTTTCATACAAAATTTGATCCTTTTTAATTCAAAACTCATCTTGCAATTTATTAAACACATGCCTCACTGATTATAATGGTCACTCATGAATAATAGCAATTTTCGACATGTAATAATCAAGTCATATTCATCAAAACTTCTAAAACAGACCATATGCATTCACACACAGTAAAACTAGGTTTTTATTCACTCTTTTGCAATAACCAACATACAACTTATCAACCTCAATCAAATCAGCATGCATATGATAGAAAATAACTTACCCATGATTTCTATTAGGTTCTTTAACAATCTCAAGTCATCAAATTAGGATTTTGGTCATTAATAGTATAGTTTCAAGAAAAGATTCAATTTTTAATTCTTCTACTCGTAAGAATTAATTATATCTTCATATAATCATCTAACATGCCTTCTAATAGATAAATCATCACAGATAACATGCTTAGAACAATAACAAAAAAAACCTAAGTCACTCACCTCTTTTGAAGAATCAACCGAAGAAAATAAAGAAAAAGAAAAATCCCTCATTCGCAAGAAAACCAAGAATCCTCATTGAAAAATCCAAGAAAATAATAATAAGAAATCTCTTTGTGTTATGCAGCAAAGAGACGGATGCACTCCACCTTTAATAGGCTGGGATCCAAGTAAATTAGGGTTTGAATAGATTTGTAAAATACCTCTTTTAAAATATCTCTTTACATATATAAATCCTTATACTTGGAAATTTAATAAAAACAAACTTAATTGAGTTTAAAAAACAAAAATAACCAGCCGTCACTGTTTGAAAACCCAGAAAAATGAATTTGCACTTTTACCCCTCTAAGTAGCAATTTTGCAAAAAGACCCCATTTTATCAAAACTTGCAAAATAAACCAAATGTATTAAAAAAAAGTAAAATCTTTACCTCTGAGTTGACTAGGTATCATGCCAAGCCCAAAAATCTGAAAATCTGGAGTTTTTACTCCAAGTGGTAATTTTGCACAAAAGTCCTTCTTTTTGTAATATTTACAAATAGGTCCAATAATTATCAAAAAAATCCAGAAAATTCATAAATAATATATAATAATAATTAATGAGTTTTTCCCAAAATAATTTTTGATTTTGAACTTCCAAGAAAGTATTTGCACGTGTTTTGTATGTATAAAATATAAATTTTCAGGAAAATATTTATTAAATCACAAAAATCATTTTAATTAATTTTTAATCTTAAAAGTATTATTTAAAAATCTGGGGTATTACAATTATCCCCTGATGATATTTTATCCCTGACTTGAGAATTGTCCCTGAACTGAGAACTGTGATTGGATCTCAACCCTGATTGAGATGTAGTAGTGGAAGGAAGTAGTATGTTGTTGTTGAATAGAAGTTGAAGAGAGTTGTTGCTGTTGAACAGGAGTTGAAGATGGGTTGTTGCTCTTGTTGAAGAGGATGTTGTATGAGAGTTGTGATAGCTGTCGATAGTAGTGGGTGTTGTCAATCTGTGATGACAACGGCAACTGGGTTGATTTCGGGAACTCCCCCTCTCAAACTCATGATAGATTAATCAGTGTGAGTTTGTATTTGAGATCTGGATGAGAAAATTGGTGGACGTCGACGGAAGGTGGGATGAGGGAGACGGGAACTAGGAATGTGTCGATATTTGCCCCTCTCCAACTCGCGATCGATCAACCTGTTTGAGTTTGTTAACAAAGTACCGAAATCTCTCGGGATCGGGACAATTGTAGAAGCTTGAAGAATCTGCAAGAAATAGATTTTATTATTTATTTATTTATTATATTATTTTTTTGACTAAGGGTTTGGATCTGTAAAAAAATTAAAAGTATGGTTTTCGGGTTACGTGTACGAAGGAAAAGCAGGTCGGGTTTGGGATATTAGGGTAAAAGGGTTTCATGTTTGTAGGGTTCGGGTATTAATTAAAAGTGGGTAGGGTTAGGTTTGGAGCATGTCGGGTATGCAAAAAAAAAAAAAAAGATTGTGGCTAGGGTTTTGCAGAGGAAAGATGCATAAGGGAGTTCGGGGGAGGTGGTGGATCGCCGGAGAGAGAGGGCGCGGGTTAGATACTGGAATTGGATACCATAGATGTTGGATGGTGGTCAGGAATGGAGGTCAGGATGATGTAGCTTCGGGTGGTGAGGTGATTGCGGCTGCAAGGTGATGATGGCTGCGGGATTCGATGGTGGTGGAGCTGGTGTAGTGGTGGTTGTCGTTGTTGTGGGGTTCATCGTAGCTGGAGTTGGAGTTGGTGTCACCGGAGAGATACGAAAGGCGACGAGCTCGTCATTGTCGTCGGAGAAGTTGCGTATGTTGGTTACTGTTGTTGATGATGGAGTGGGTTTCAAAGAAAGAGAAGTTGATGTTGGAGTTGTTGATGCCGGTTGCCGCGAGGTTGTGGTTTCGTCTCCCATTGTGATCGTTGTGTTGTTGAAGATGAGTTTAGCACTGTTGTTGTTGTGGACTAGGGTTAGGTTTTGATGGCTGATTTGATTAGTGGGGGTGAAGGTAGCGGAGGTTAGGGTTTGGGATTTGAGTGGGAGGTGGAGTGATTCCGATGAAGGCGAGAACCACTCCACCTCAATGACGAGGAGAAAATTAGTATATGCCTTATAGGAGTACATACTCTGATACCATGTTAGAATTAGGGGTAGGAATGAATGAATTCTTATTGATTGATTGAATAAACTGAGTACAATATGTCTCCTATATATAGGAGAGAATGAAAGACTAAACCAATACATTAGATATGAGATTAAACTAATATTTCTCATAATATCCAACATAATATCTAACAGAGGTATTGCACAAGTTTTTTTCTTTTCAGAATGTTGGAAATTAGATTTGGGGTTGCAAAGGATTTGACGGAGAGAAGAAAAGGTCGTAGAAGTTGGAGATGGTAGCAAAGAAGTCTTGTTGATTTTTGGGTTGGTGATTGTCATGGTGGTGCCTAAAGTGCAGTGCCGATTAGTTTTTTTTAATAAAAAAAAGAATTTATTACTTTTCCTCTTAATGTTTGAATGTTTTTTGGGGTGTGTGGGATTTAAAAGTTGTTGGAAATTGATTTGGGTATTATTGAATCTTAAATATGAAATTAGGGTTGCTCAAGAACAAAAAGGGGACGACTATTATTTTGCCTAAAGCATAATACTATATATATTCAAGATTCCTAGCACTTTAAGGCGACTTATATAGCATAATACCGACTTATTGAGGAAGAAACTCATAACAAGTTGTAATCTAGCATACATGATGATAGACATGTTCACAACTAGTGACCCTTATACAACGTAAATAATACAATTATATGTGAATATATAAATTGATGTTTATAATATCAATAGGTATAACACAATACATATCAAAATTTATGGATGAAACCATTGTTTTGATTTTGTTTTCAAACAAGAAAAATATAACCCTTAGGGTAAAAAATAAGAGTATTTTTGTCATTTTACATGCAATCCGTTAGAGAAAATAGACTACTCTCCACTTTTTGGATGTTTTTAACCGTGGTAAATTCATGAAGCCTCCTAAAGTCTACTCATTTTACTCCGTACTTCACTTATCTAACTTTATGTTATTAAGCCCTATTTAATAAATGAGAAAAATGTCCATACTTTTCACAATAATCCTCTTTGCAACCTCTTCATTTCTTCCTCATTCATCTTCTTATTCCTTTTAAACTCTTCACTACCATCCTCCTTTAAACTTAATTCTCACCGTGTTTCATCTAAAATCCTAATCTTTACCATGGTTGCCCTCTCTTCTCCTCTCCTTTCAAATCCATACAAATGCTCCTTATCCGAAATCGTACATGTTTTTATACAATTAAGTTGAAGATTCCAAATTAGGGTTTAAAAGTAAGAAGAAAAAGGTGATGTGATGTGACAGCTTGAGATTAAGAAGGAGAAAAATATTTAAAAAGGCTAGTGAAGAGTGTGAAGGAGGTTTAAAATATAGGCAATTTCATCATTGGGGGGGGGGGGGGAGGAGAATTTGAAGCATAGGAATCATGACTTTTTATCCTATGTAACCTGAGGTAATGAATAGACGGGACACATGTTGTTATGTACAGATGTGAAAATATGTAATTTATAGAGTTTGTATTTGATATTCACATATTTGGTATTCTTTATAGGGGTTTCATGACTTTATCCTTTATAACATGAGGCAATGAATAGACGGGACCCATGTTGTTATGGATAAATGTGAAAAATATGTATTATGTAATTTTATAGAATTTGTATATGATATTCACATATTTGGTATCGTTAGAAAACTTTCGTTTTTTCGTTTTTTCATCACAAGTTCCCCACAAATATTAAAATTAAAAATAAGTCAATTGCTAATTACAAATTAGTCCTTCGTACAACTCCAAAAATGATCGGTGAGAATCTCAACTGCAACATTATAAAAATTATGATCCACTGAATCAACTTTCAAGAGAAAATTTTATATGGAAGGGTCAAACTTTTTTGTGTGGTCTTTTCAAACTTTTGCAATATTATTCTTTTCCAGACCTTTCTACAGTTAAAAAATTCAGTAAAGTTGTTCAATAAATTATATTACCATAATGTTGCCATTACCCTCTTGAACCAAGAGAAAAGTCATAGACATGGAATCATTGAAACATGGCCTATTTATATCTGTACACTTCTCGTATCAGTGTTGTATCATAAGTAGTGACTTTTCCAAAGCTATTTAATGATCACCAATACATAATCTACCCCCCGCCTTGGAGAGTTCTCTCCAACATCTAATCTATAGCTGCATATTAATTTTCAATGGTAGTATAAATATTCAAATTATTCATGAGCGAAGAGGTCATAACATTGCATTGGACAAGCTCGCAAAGGCGGCTTTCATCAATAGCTTGTATGAATTCTGGATTCCAACTATAATTTCTTCTTTTGATCAGAGAGGCTTCGTTTGTTGGCAAAATTTATTATTGTTGCATCTAATAAAATTTAGCTACAGCCCATTTTTAAATAAAAGATACTGTTTGATTACTTTTGAAGTTGGTTGAACCATATAAAAGTAGCAATGTATAAGTAAACTAGATTTGCCCTTGGGTATGTGCGTACGACACATCTTCAGAACGATACAGTATATGAAAAGCCTTGTAAATAGTAAATCAACAATTATGTAGCTCAAGTTTGAATAATATGACAATAATTAGTTGTAAATAAAAGTCCATATTTCTATAAGTGTGTGTGTGTGTATATATATATATATATATATAGAGAGAGAGAG
Organism: Hemerocallis citrina; assembly: GCA_017893485.1. Lineage (NCBI taxonomy): Eukaryota > Viridiplantae > Streptophyta > Magnoliopsida > Asparagales > Asphodelaceae > Hemerocallis > Hemerocallis citrina. The sequence goes on along the minus strand of CM030358.1, from coordinate 350,759,073 downwards.
AGAGAGAGAGAGAGAGAGAGAGAGAGAGAGAGAGAGAGAGAAAGAAATAATTAAATAAATGAAGGAGTTGTTTGGGGGGGGATTTGAATTTATGTTTTGGGGGGAAACTTTGGGGGGGGGGGGATGTGTTTTGTGAGGTTAGATTTGGGCCTTTGATTTTGGGGGAATTGAAGGAAAAACACTTGATAGCTTTCTTTGTGTTTTATTATGTAGATTATATGTAATTAGTGCATTTCTTAGCGAGCTATGTGGGAAACGAATCCATTTTCTTTTCTTAGATCAGCAGATAAGATCTTCTGACTCTTCTCGTTGTTTTTCTTTTGACGCGTGCATAGCAGGTTGTTAGAGCGGTGACAGCCGAAAGAAAAAAGGGAAAGGGTATAATCTCTCTCTCTATCTCTAATCTGTAATCTCTAATATATTATAATAGGAAAAAAGCCTTAGTATCATTTGTAAATCTACCAGCGTGTGTATTGCACGTGCATAACTAATATGAAGGACACTACGTCAGGTTTTTTACTTTAATTTTTTAAAATATATTAAATGTGCATCTCATGTGTAAATTACTATCTATTTATCTATCTATCTATAATATAATATATAATAACTATTATAATGGAAGAGTTGGAGTTGTAAATCTACCTACTTATGTGCAACACGCGTGAAACTCCAACTCTCCCATTATAGTCTTTTCAATTAATTTTAAAAATATATAATCATATTTATTAAGACATGCATCGCACATGTAAATCATAGTTCATAGTTTAACTTTTTTTTTAATTAATACATGCATCGCGCACGTGTATGTTACCAGTAGGAAGGGTAAAGTGGAGGTGACCTTTCCCAAAATGATGACGTAGAAAGTGCATAATTGGCATATGATTATCATATGAGTTCATCAGATCTCTCCATGTCACGGAAGGTGCACGAATCATAAAGAAACCCAACAGTTTTTCTTTCATTTCCATGTCAAAATTGCATGATGTGATTCCGTGTGTGACTGTCTAGAATCTTGATAAAAGTTTTTTTTTTATTGAAGAAAAGGTAGAGTATGGCCACCCTGTTTCATTAATAAGGAGTTAATAAAACAAACTCAGAGTACTGAGCCAAGTACAAGGTCCCACAACACAACAAAATTACATACCTCCATCCCATGCATGGTGGGTGGGACAAAAGAATAACAGAATGGGCAAAACACACATGCGTCTAAACAAAATACATCAAATTCCCCCCAACAAACCCTGGGGTGGTAGGGTCTATCAATAATACAGTGCAAAGCTGTCAGTCAGTTAGTCGATCATCGGGCCTATCTCGACTTCAGCATCATCATAGTCCTCTACCTGGAAGATGCTCTCAATCCTCCCTCTGGGACCTGTTGTAGCCACATTAGCCCAAAAGGAAATAAAATGCATAATATGCGTCAAATTAGCAGATAAATTATTACAAGTTCCACGAAAATAATAATTATTCCTGTCTAGCCAAAGAACCTAGGTCATTGCGGCGATAGCGGTAAACCAAGCTTCTTTCTTAGTTCTTCTCTAAGTAGCGAACTTTGGACCTACCCACAGTTCTTCATACCCACTAGGATACTGATTTGTCCCCAGGGCACTGAGTACCTCAACGAGTACGGGTTTGCTCCTAGGACACTATAGAAAAAGGTGGTCTCTAGTCTCAGGGACAGCATTGTAGAACCCACAACAAGAAACCACATTTGGTTGGCGTTTAGTTAAGTTTAATCTAGTCAAAATTGCATTGTTGAGCACCAGCCATAAGAAAACTTGAATTTTCAGTGGGGCTTTCGGCTTCCAAATAACGGTCGACCAATTTGGGGTACATCCCATAAAGTGAATGCGGTTATACAGGGAATGAACGGTTAATGTGTCGTTCTTTTCCAGTCCCCAAGACTTCTTATCGAGACTTTGAGAGCAATTAATTCCAGCATTGGTGATATAGGTCTGAAGTTCCATGAGTCTAAGCTAAGAGCCCGAGTCCAGTTTTTATTTAAAGCCCAGTTTCCAGGCGTTTCTTTTCCATGCTGCGGCCACCGTGCAGTGCGGTTGCGATGCCTGATCATGAAGGTCAGGGAATAGAGCTCTAAGTGTGTGGTCCCCACACCACTTATCCCACCAGAATCTGGTGAGTCTGCCATTACCGATAACTGATGTCACACAACTCATGAAGGATTCGTATGCCTTAGCAATACCTTTCCAAAACCAGGACACACGTGGGCCTACCCTGAAGCCCAAATTCCTCGTTCCATTCCCATGTAGATATTCCTGAACGAAATCTTGCCACCCTTCTCCATTATGGTGGAAAACTTTCCACCACCACTTACCCAGAAGAGCAAGATTCATATCTTGAAGATCAATATTGCCTAGACCTCCGTGTATCTTCAATACAAGCTTTCTCTCATCTAATAAGGTGATATCCGCTTCTATTCGGGTTTGCCCCTTTCCATAAGAAACGTTTACGAGTCCGGTCAATCCTCTGAATAACCCATTGCGGCATTTCAAAGAAGGACAAATAATAGGTTGGTAGATTTGAGAGGACTGCATTGATGTAATGCCCCGGATCCCCATTACGGGACATCCATGACATCACCAAGATCTTTTCCTTCAAATGCATCTCAACACAGTAAATAATACGGAAATTTAAACACTTTTATTGCCATCAGAGTTATTACATCAAATTTACAAATATCAATTTTTCCTTGAACAAGGAAAACAAATTACATAAACTTATTACAACTGATTATAAAAATATTTAGGCTCCTCTTGCGAAGCTATCAGCTGTCTTCTAGATCGACAATCAATTGGTCACTGCCGAAATTCTGCTGAGTGGTCTATCTGCCTCCCTGGGACTTGCCCCTCGGCTTGAGCCTTCTGCTGCGCGACTCTGATATTTCTGCACCTGCTCGATTGGTAGGCATGTATATTGCCATTCCCCTTGGATGCCCTGCTGATCTTGGGCTCTCCTACACCCGTGACCTGATATCCATGTACCTAAAAGGTAGGGTACGTCAGTAATTCTACTGACGCAATGCTGATAAGAAAACAGTGATTCTCCAACTACCACAACCACAATTCATCTTGAATGGAAAAGATACGTGTATCCTGATTTCTTAGTGTTCGTGTATGCCATGACCTGAGTCTAATGCAAAAATACAGAGTACAGAACAAATGCACTTAATCTAATGTTAGCAAGACTCTGGACACACATGCATCCCATACTACATGTGCCCCAGATCAAGTCAGTTTCTCCAGTTCAGGGATTTGAATCCTCGCTATGCAATGCGTTCTAATTCAGTCCAGTTTCTTTTCCTGATAGTATGACATGGTTGAGGAGGCATAAATAAAAAGAAATAATTCGGGATGCTATCCCGTTGCCATCAACCATTGCTATATCGGACCACCCTCAAAAGCTCTGTCGAACTTATAGATGTACAGCAGCATATCCATTACACAGAAGATCCATTATGATCCGTTCAGGTCCACAACATAGAACATGATGGCCTCAAATGTCTAAAACCCCCTATCCGCCAGGAAATCAACATCCCGTTCTTACCATGGTACTTCAGGAATCAACAGTGCAAGATACGCACAGCAGCATGTATCCCTAATGATAGGAAGAGACATCCCATAGTTATCACCACCTAGTGCCAACTCTCAGAACGAGTCGGTTTATACGAAATCACCCATAACACCAATTCGGTCTTCAAGCAAAACAATAAAGGAAACCTAATCAATGCAATTTACTAAAAACAGGTTGTTACCCAAATCACACTCGGTGTCGATCAACAATGTCGAACAACAACCATCATGGGAATCACATCCGTTGATTCCAATACCTTCGCAGGTCATCAACCAAATAATCCTGGCCCGTGATCCTCAGCAAGTAGTCCAATGGTGCCCAAGGATGCAACATAATTGAATGAAGGTAAGCACACACACAATCATCAATTCCTGACCATTGACAGACTCAGGCATCGAGACACCAAACACAAACCGACCAGAGCTATATCCCAACTCACTCATGTCCACCATAAGTACTAAGCACAGAAACTTGTCTAAGTTCCAAATAAAATCCAAAAACATCTTTAAAAACACGATAGCTCATGATCACCACACTGCGGTATGCATAAGGTTCCTCATCAATTGCCCGATGAAAAGTTCAAGTAATAGCATGTAGCGCCCCGGATCACCGTTACCGGACATCCGTGACACCTTCTAGAATCTTTACCTTCAAATGCATCTCAACACAGTAATAACATGGAAATTTAAAAACTTTTATTTGCCAAATAGGTCATTACATCATGATTACAACGGATAACTTGTTCTTGGACAAGGAGTACAAATTACATCAATTCATTACAACTTTTACAAGTATTCACAGACTCCACTTGTAAAGCTATCAGCTGCCTTCTGGAATGGTAATCGACTGATTACTTGCGGAACTTCGCTGAGCGGCCCATCGGCTCTCCCGGGACTTGCTCCTTAGCTTCAGGCTTCTGCTGCGCGACTCTGATATCTCTGCACCTGTTCGTAAGGTATAACCGATACCTAAAAGGTGGGAAACGTCAGTACTTCGACTGACGCAAAGCTGGTGATAACAGCGATCCTCTAAAATTCAATCACAACCAATAATTTATGCAAAAAGGAAAAGTGTTGTGCCAAAACAAGGGTTTAGTGGATTCGGGTTCTAGTGCAGTGTTATGACATTACCCTATGACTAGATGCAGCAAACTCACATGCCTAACTTCTAATGCAAGCAAGACTTTGGAGCACGAATGCATCCCATACTACATACGCCCCCAAATCTAGCCGTCTTTCTCCACAATTTAGGGATTCGAACCCTCGCCATGCACCCTACTCTTATACACACTCCAGTTCCCAATAGACTGTCTGTCGCCCAAGGAGATTGTAGCGGTCGGTCTAATTCCGCCCTGCAGTGTCCAAGTGGTCACCGCCAGTTGGTACCCGCGTACGGACCTCCTTAGAAACCACGTTGAACCTGGTCCTTACGACCCTTGGTTCCACATGTCCACCCATGGACTGACGCATGCGTGTTCACCCCTCATCGGGTAATGATCTGATATATACCAAAAAAACACAAAACACAAAACCCGCGCTTTAGGGACGTGAGCACCACGGGAGGTCAAATCCTCCGGGCCTCCCGCACCTTACTTCGGCAGAACTTTGGGAATCAATAGATCGAGATACGAGCCGGGGACGCAATCCGTTAGCGGCCGAGAACGTATCCCTACGACTGGAAGATACAACACCGACTATGGTTTACTAGGACTAATGCAATTTCCCAACCCCTTAATAAACCATTCTAACCCCTACCTTAATCTAATTGTTTCGAGTAAGAATTAACTGCTTCCACACTTGCCTATCAACCTCTGGCCCCTGGCGATACCGGTCTGGTTCGCCACTTCCCCTGCTTGGACTCGTCCAGCATAATGGCCTACGCCTGCTGCTACTCCGGCAGTAAATATATAATTGCCCCGTGAGCTCCACTCACTGGCATGCTTGGACGTCCTACGCTCGGCAGAAGTCTAATAATATAGGCATGATAGGTGCAGGGTATCCTTTACCCTAGTGACTACTCGAGTCACCCATCCCACTCGGGGAGTCAAAAACCTCAATAACAGAGATCAACCACTCCTAGACACGAGTCATCGACTCAAATAACACACAAGCTTTCACAACCCTTAGTCCAAACCCAGACTAAGCGACCTACGGGTTTCTGCTCGAATCTCAAAATGGTTATCCCTCTATCGATACAACTCCGATTGGAGTGTATGGGCCCAAACTGGAAAGGTACGATCCTAGGCTACAACTTCCTAGTTGATCACTTGCTTAAATTCAACCATCTAAGTCCTCGAAATAGCTTCTCAAGCTCCAACCTGCGTGCTTCCTGCGCACGGGCTGCACCTTACCATTAACACAAAATCCTACTCGTTCATCAGAACGACACAAACTCAAATTCTGTAGAAGGGTGTGGGTGTCCTCAAAAACTCTCTAGTTGGTCATGAGTCCAAATTTTACCATTAAGTCATCCTAACATACTCGTCTATCCTTGATACACCAATTCACACAATTGGTCTCTCCAATTCAGAGCACTCAGCTCTACTCTAGTCCCCTGTCCAGTCTTACAAAAATCATAATAATTCAACCATTTACTGGAATTGCATCAAATTAGTTTTGTTGGAAAGTTCTAGGTGTCCACTACAACTCTCTACTGGGTCATGATTCTCAAAATGTGCCTCTAACAGGCCTCAAATTCCCAATCTTTACAGAGTATCAAAACTGGCTGAAAAAAGCACAGTGCTTAATCACAAAATCACAGTAAATTGCAAACTTGTCCAATTGACATAAAATTTATGGTGGTGAAACTAGACATCATACCCAACATCATGCGAAAGATCTCATGTCAAAATTTCAATTATACAGTGAGTACTACCTATTGCAAGTTAGCACAGAAACCATCAAGTTTTCTAATTCAACATCAGATACTGGTTATAGATAGATTTTTCTCATGACTCTAAAATCATCCAAATAATTTACTGATTTTTTTACATAATCAACATGTATTCAGGAACATTGAGTAAAAATTTCAGATCAATATCATGCTTCAATAAATCATGAAAATTTCTACAATATCATCCATCCTGTTTTTCTTTTCCTGAGTCTGCCTTACAACACAGATCCATCTCACGATTTTATTAGCATATCAAATGATCATAGAAAAATATGAAATAAATCATGAATGACCCCTAACACATATATGAACAAACCTTTCTAATTTTATGGTCTAATTCATCATATTTTGCTCTCGGGAAAATCAACGAAATGGTACTCTGAACCAGTTTTTTCTAGTTCCATTCCGACTTCTACTTCTAACCTTTAGAAGAGCAATCCTATGCATTCTAGCACACATTCATGCAATAAAAATTAATTAAAAGACAAGAATTTCAAGTTTAGAGAAACTTTCCACCCTTGGTTGTAGTAGTAGAAGGAACTTCTTCAAGCTTCTTCTCTTGGAAATCTCCTTTTGATCCTTCTTCTTCACTTCCTTCTTCTTTCTTTCCTCCTTCTCTTGTGGTGTTCTCTTTCTGAAATTTCCAGAGCAAAAGGGAGGAAATGAAGTGGGAAATTAAGGAGAAATAGCACTAGTCATAACTACTGCTATTTCTTGAACTATTTTATCGGACGATTGATGAGGAACCCTTTGCATACTGCAGTATAGTGATCATGAGCTATCGGGTTTTTAGAAATATTTTTAGTATTCCATTTGGAACTTAGACAAGTTCCTGTGCTTAGTACTCATAGTGGACATGAGTAAGTTGGGATATAGCTCTGGTCGGTTGTATTTGGTGTCTCGATGCCTGATCTGTCAATGGTCAAGAATGGATGGTTATGTGTGTGCTTACCTTCATTCAATTATGTTGTATCCTTGGGGCGCCGTTGGACCACTTGCTGAGGGTCACGGGCCGGGATTATTTGGTCACTGACCTGTGAAGGTATGGAGAATCAGTGGACGTGATTCCCGTGATGATTGTTATTCTGATAGACTGGACAGGCTCGACGTTGTTGATCGACACCGAGTGTGATCTGGGTAACAACTTGTTTTCAGTAAACTGCATTGATTAGATTTTCCTATATTGTTTCGCTCAAAGACCGAATTGGTGTTAGGGATGATTCCCTATAATCCAACTCGTTCTGAGAGTTAGCACTAGGTGGTGATACTATGGAGTTGTCTCTTCCTGTCATTAGGGATACGTGCTGCTGTGCGTATCTTGCACTGTTGATTTCTGAAGTACCTTGGTAAGAACGGGATGTCGATTTCCTGGCGGATAGGGGGTTTTAGACCTTCGAGGCCGTCATGTTCTATGTTGGTGGACACGAACGGATCATAATAGATCTTTTGCGCAATGGATATGTTGCGTGCATATCTGTAAGTTCGTCACAGCTTTCGAGGAGGGTCCGATGCAACAATTATTGGTGACAACGGCGTAGCACCGTGAATTATGTCTTTTATTTATACATCCTCAACCATGTCATACTATTAGGAACAGGAAGTGGATCGAATTAGAATACATTGTATAGCGAGGGTTCGAATCCCTAAAACTAGAGAAACAGGCTTGATCTGGAGCACATGTAGTATGGGATGCATGTGTGTCCAGAATATTGCTGACATTAGAATAAGTGCATCTGTTCTATATTCTTTATTTTTGCATTAGACTAAGGTCATGGCTTACACGAACACTAGGAAATCAAGGATACACGTCTATTTTTCATTCAAGATAAATTGTGAGTGTGATAGTTGAAGTGTATAATGAGTGTGAAAGTGATGTATTGCGAGACGTGATGATATATGTTGTAAGAAATGAATGAATGTGATGATTGTGATATGAGATTGGGAAAGAACACGTTTATTAATGAAGATGAGTATGAAGAATATAAGTCGTGAGTCTGTAAATGCAAATGAATGGTAGATGAGGTGTAGTTTATGTGAAAGTAGAGTTATTTGTGAATGTAAAGCTTTATGGAAAAGTAAAGTTATAAGAATATTTGTATAAAGCATAAAGTGATGGGCGTTAAGCGACTAATTTGTGAATGATTTCCAAACTAAAGATAAGTATGTTATGAGCGGGTATGGATATATATATAGGTGATGACTTAGATAGTATTTAATGTGAAATCCCATTTATGATGTTTACATGTTCAGATTTCAGGTAAAATTTGATTATCTTAGGTATTCGTAAGTTTGTTCTGTTTTTACTTATAAAGTTTAATTTATTTGCTTAATTAGTAAATTATACTCACACCAGAAATGGCTAACCCCTTAGTGTTTGGGAGGTTAGGGAGTCCCTGGACTACCCTAGATCTCCTACTATTACAGGTCCTCAGCAGTGCAAAGGTGAGGTGTAGATTCTGTGGAGTGGAGCTTTTATTTTAAAATTATTGTTTAAGTTTAATTATGTGAATAGTGAAATTTATGATTTAAATTGTATTTTAGATGTATAAGTATATGGATGATGATGATGAGTATAGTGTGTAGTGGCATGATATGTTTTTGACCCGTACCCATCTCGTTGTGGAGTACCGGGCCTTGTGGTATGTTTTATAAGTCATTTTCTAAAAACTTTACTACGTTTTCAAAGGAATTTATGGTTTTTAATTGATAATTGATATCCTATTATGAGTTTGGCCCCCAGAGCATGATATTTATATTGCCTGTGTGATTCTGCTCATTTTGGCCTGGGGAGCCCATGATATTATTGCCTGTGATGTGAGCTACGGAATTTAGAGCTGAATTCCATAAGCTTTTTGTGTTTCGGGGCAAAAATTTCAGAGGAAACTCTGCCAAAATTTTCTTTGAAATATAACTATCGTAGTTTATGTTTAAAGTGATATAGAAATTAAAAGAATTGAATTTGGAGTCAAAAAAAAAGAGTGGGCGTTACAGTTGATATGACAAATTGATATTTGTAATTATTAATGTAATAACTCTGATGGAAATTAAAGTGTTTAAATTTCCGTATTATTTACTGTGTTGAGATGCATTTGACGACAATAATTCTGGTTGTGTCACGGATGTCTGATAACGGGAATCCGGGGCGTTACACACAACCGCCGCAAAATTAATTCTACCTAATTTGAGGTTATGGTTGTAGAAATCAGCAAACAACTTCAGCAAGTCGTCTTTGATTTCCTCCTAGGATGTCTGGTAGAAAAGGATTGGGAAACCATCTGGCCCTGGAGGTTTATCCTTTCCAAGTTGCTGGACTGCCTCCGAGATTTCCTTCTCCATAAAGGGTGTTTCAAGGGCTCGAAAACGAAGGTTCTGAGATGTCCGTCGTGTCCTGCTAGAACTCATGGTGAAGAGGGACTCTCAAATCCACTTTGTGTCCAAAAAGGCACTTGAAATGAGATTGGAAAGCCACTCTGATATCCTCGTCACCTTGAATCATTCTCGAGTCTGAGTGGATCGAGTGAATGAGATTAGATCTACGTCGAGCACTGGCTACTCGATGGAATAATGTCGTGTTCGCGTCTCCCTCTTTGAGCCACGAGATCCTAGGACCGTTGTTGCCATTTGATTTCCTTAAGCCTATAGAGTTGGTCAATTTCCTGTCGGAACTGGAGCAACCTATTCCGCTCATTCTGTAGCAGGTCTCTAGTTTCTTCAGTTTTCTCAAGTTCCTCGATACTCTCAAGAAGGGGATCTTTTGCCCTCCAGATCAGCACAAATCTGGTCCGGTTGCCATATTAGGGAAGAAGACGAACGTGGGAGCGACCAAGGATTTGGTGGAAAATCTTGATAAAAGTTAGTAGTAGCAACTTGAAGATTAGATTTTTTTTCCATTAAAAAAAGATTAACTTTATTTAATTAATAAAAATAATTAAAATTAAGAGTAATAAAATAACAAGAAAAGTCACAACTTCTTGCAGCCTTCGAAGAGCATTGGGCCCCCCCCCCCCCCCCCAACACAACATCCTCGAAAATTATACCAAAATGGCCCACTTTTTAAAAGTATTTACTAAATCGACCCACTTTCAAAAGTATTTATCAAAACAACACACTCGCTATCTTAAATAGCGAGTTTGGTTAAAACCTCATCGCTATCTGAGATAGCAAGTGTATGAATATGTGTTTGAAGAAAAACATTAAGTATAGTTTATACCACCCTCGCTAACTGGGATAGGGAGTGTAGGGTATTGAAGAAAAATTCCTCAATCTAAACTCGCTATCTCAGTTAGCGAGTGCTTTTCTACTAAACTCGCTAATTGAGATAGCGTGTGTCGATTGGGGAGCTTTTTAATAACTTGCTGTTAAGCTCTCCCTCACTTTTCTCTTTCCAATTGCTCTTTATCTCCGAAAGAAACCCAAAATGAAGAAACCCTAGCCTCCCAGATTCGTTATTTCACCAATAAAATCCGTCCAAAATCTTTTGAGATCCAATTCCTCACTCACAACCCTCTCTACTCCCACTCTCAAAACCTTAAACCCATCATCAAAGATACCGAAATTGCTCAATATTCACGATCATAGATTCAAAGGTATTATTTGTATAACCTTTTATCGTGTACACTTGAGTAGTTTAGATTATGTGTCTCATTTTTGTATAAATATGTATAGGTATTGATTATGATATTCCTATATGGATTTATTTTGGTGGTGAAATTATTCGTGACGCGAAGATAGATTGTTATTATAGTGCTGTTGATCCTGAAATAATTTAGGCATCCTATACAATTACAATGACAAAATTAGTTGAGAAAATTTATGTGGTTACTAATTGGGCTAAAGATGAATGGTATTTTAAAATTTTAGCTCAATATGCAGCGGGTAAATGTGAAGGTCAATATTTTATGACTGTGCCCTGTAGCAAATGACAACGCTCTGAAGTTCATGATTGGTAAGACAGTTGATCCAAATTATAGTTTGTGCGCATTGGAATTATATATTCAGCAAATTCAAATTAGTAATTCCCAGCCACATGTTAATCCTTGTTCAAGCTTCGTACGAGAAGTACCGACACATGGAATGAGTTCTAACCCAGTTCAAACATCACATGCAATCTCATCGTCCCCACAAGAAGACACATTCACAAATACAACAAGCCCAAATTCTACAGAAGTTGAGTTTCCATGTCAACCTAGTTTAGTTCAAGATTATGTTCAATCAGCCAATGTCTATGGGATATTTCAAAATGCTACCGTCAACAATGAATTATTAGATGATGATGAAGAAGATGAAGAAACCGATGATGAAGTTGATGAGAGTGTAGAAATTGATGACGAAGTGGAAGAAGATGAATATGTAAATGTTAATCTAAATGAGAGAAACGGTAATGACGTGAACGTTACTGATGCCTTTAATAATGTTAATGTTCATGTTACCGAGAAAAAATGTTTAATAATTTTGTTATTCATGAAAGATGTTTAAACAGCTCTGTACTAAAAGTTTTGTACTTGATGCTTTGTATTGAAGAGTTTTGTACTAAAGAGTTTTGTACTGAAAAATTTGCACTAATATGTTTAGTGAATAAGATTTACAAATTGTTAAAATAGTGTATGTTTTAAAACTTGTGTTAAAATTGAGGCACAAATAATTTAACAGACTTTTAAAAGGCTTAGGTTTGAATCAAGTAATTCAGATAAATGTCTTTAATTCTGTGGTGAGTCAAATATAAATTGTCCTCATTTATTTGTATATTGTTGACATGCTTGTTGATTGGAAGTGACATCTCTATTACAAATGAAGTTAAAACTATGCTATCCAAAGATTTCAGCATGAAACATCTAGGTGTTTGGACAACATATTAGGTATAAGAGTGAGTTTCGCTAGGCAAGGGATAACCCTTAGTCAAACTCATTAAATAATTAATGTGTTCCAAAAGTTGGGATATAATGACTGAAAGTTTGTTTTGAAACACCTTATGCTTATGCTAAAGGTTGACACCTCATGTCAGTGCAACTATGAGACAGCTAGATCATTCTAAACTTATTAAAAGTCTCATATATACAAAGATCTGCACTAACAGACATAGCCTTTGAGGTAGGTATGATCTGCAGATTCAGTACTAATCCTATTAATACACATTAGAGAGCCCTAAGAGGCTAATGAGTTACTTGAGAGGTACTCAAGAGTTTGCTTTGTGCTACTCTAGTCATCCTTCAGGAATGAATGGATGATTTGATGCATTATAATACTTAGAATTTAGTGAAAGTCGATAACTAGTGAATATGTGTTTACACTAGGAGGAACAGAAATGTTATAAACATTAAAAGGAAAACAGGCACTGTGCTATCATCCATGAAATCAGACCTTTGTATGTTATCTTCTGTAGGGGAAGATGCTGAGTGGATTGAAGAACTTGTTACTAGTCATCCATTAAGAAGTTTAAGTAACTCTCTAATTCTATTCGTCGACTATCAAATTACAATGCACTGTAACTCATAACTCACTCTATAATAGTCAGAGGAGCACACTAAGGCTGAAAGAAGCCCAGTTGAACTTTCTCATAAATAAAGTGCAATTGAGACAAAATATGGCTAATGCTCTTGCTAAGTGACTTGAAAGTGATCCAATTATCAAAACTGTGGACATATGGAGTTAAAAGCTATTGAGCCAAAAGTTTTAACATCTTAGTTGTTTTGAAAATTAGAATATAATTGGAATCAAAGAGAAGTTCGAACTTAAGCATCAATATTAGGTAGTTGGCATGCTTTAGATAATTTGAAAAAATCTATTTAAATTTTGTTAATATATAATTTCATTCCAATTTTGATGATGCTATATATTCTCATAATTTACTTAGAATCATCTCATTATTCCAAAGAAAGCATGGAAACTTATCGACGTGTTTCCGATGTTTAGAATTGTCATTATATCATTCAAAATTTTGATGATATATCTCTTCTATGGATTCATGTTTCATTCCAATTTTGATGATTCAGAATTAACCATAATTGATTTAACTATTCTATCATTCCAATATAAAATATAGTATAGTTCTTGTGTAGAAACTATAATAGTTCTTGTTCTTTATTTTGTTAAAGAAACTTGATTGTGATGCTTGCGTTACATTTTGCTAAGCTATCATTAAATTGTACCAAGTTTTTTAGTGGAACTAGATACTTTATGAAATTTGCTAGAATTCTTAGAGATGTGTCTCTTGATATTCTTGTTTTCAATAAGCTAGTAAGGATGTAGGAGTTGAATCTGTCAACATAGATTTCAAAATAATGATTTGCTCAAAATGGAGGAGTAAACAGAAAACAGTTTGTAAGGATAGAGTTTCGGTTTATATCTCTTGAGAATAAATTTGTCACTTGCTTGGTAAAACTTCTATTGAGTTTAAGACTCTTGTGTTCATGTGCTTAAAAACTCCTATTATATTCTTGAAGTTTATTTGCTTTGGTTGGTTTTGAAACTACGACAGATTTCTCCAGTTGGTTTAGTCATTGTGAACTATTCTGTTCTGATATGGTCTTCGAACTATTTGATTATTTTTGTTTAGTCTCATTTAGTCTATTCGAGTTATAATTGATTTAGTCTATAAACTATATTCTTTTGTGATCCAATGATATAACAGGGTATTGCCTAATATATTGAGAATATAGGAGGAGATTGCTGGATATATAGGTATATTCTCAATATAATAGAATAATATTGTGTATAATGTTCTATGGTACAACACGTGCTTTTACGTGTTATCTGTTAATTGTTGGACCGGGTTGACTGGGTCTTCAAGCCCAGTACCCTAAACCCAGTTTGATCCCATATATACTGGTCTAGAGGTAGTGCCCTCGTGATATTTCAATTATTATAAGCAGGGTATAATATCTTAAGTCAGTGTGATATTAAACCCTAACCCTAATTTCTCTCATAATCTCTAACAATAGCGAGTATGAACTTCCTATTTTTCTTCAAGGCCATACACTCGCTATCTCAGTTAGCAAGTATAGTACAAACAAACTCGCTATCGGAGTTTGAACTTGATATTTTTTTCAATTTTTCTCCAAAATGTAGAGATATCTCAGATAGCGATGAGATTTTAACCAAACTCACTATCTATCGTTTTGGTAAATACTTTCGAAGGTGGGTCATTTTGGTAAATACTTTCCAAAAGTGGGTCATTTTGGTAAATTTTCCACCTCCTCCTCTATCCTCTGCCCCAGTTCCCATCCCATTCAACTACCACTGCAAAGCACTGAAAGAGCAAAAAGATCCAATTTTGGAAAGAACCCATCTCTGGTTATCGACCATGTCTTCTCCTAGCAAGCGCCGCGAGATGGATTTGATGAAACTGTGAACTTTCTCAACCACCCTTTTCATTCCCTTTGATTTCCCTTTTTAAAACATTTTTTTTCTGATTTTTCTGACTTTTTTTTTGTTGTTTAATAAAATTATGTAGGATGATGAGTGATTACAAGGTGGAGATGATCAATGATGGGATGCAGGAGTTTCATGTGGACTTCCATGGCCCTAATGACAGTATAAACTCCTCACCCTTCACTTTTTAATGATTGAATTTTAGATATTTTAGATGTAATTGAGTTTGTTCGCTACTTGGTTTTGATCGGATTGCTCTTCTTATCTTGTTATTTGGTTAGTTTAATTGTTATGAAACATTTGAGTACTTTGTGTTGACAATTGGTGGATTTGGACCAGGTCTTTATCAAGGGGGGGTATGGAAGATAAGGGTGGAGTTGCCAGATTCTTATCCTTACAAATCTCCATCCATTGGCTTTGTTAACAAGATATACCATCCGAATGTTGATGAAATGTGAGTGGTTTGAAGTTAGAAGCATTGATTATGAGCTAGTCTCTTAAGAGTTTAGTAGATGACTGTAGAAATAGATTATATGCTTATGATAGTGTCACTTGATCTAATTTTAGGTCGGGTTCGGTATGTTTGGATGTCATTAATCAGACTTGGAGCCCCATGTTTGGTAAAGAAGCTTATCACTCATTTTTATTTATCGTACATTAGTTATTGTAGACAGGGAATGCTTGGTAGATTTTCTTCTTCGTTATGGATGATTTTGGTTGTTTTCTTAACATTTTGGTATTTTTAAAATTTTTTCCTAGATCTTGTTAATGTGTTTGAAGTTTTCCTTCCACAACTTCTGTTGTACCCAAATCCTTCAGATCCCTTGAATGGGGAGGCTGCGGCTCTGATGATGCGTGATCGTCCAGCCTACGAACAAAGAGTGAAAGGTAAATAGAACTCATACTTTACATTAATTAATCTAAAATTTAAAAAGCTTTGATTTATATACAACTCGGAATGTTAGATAATGTGGCAATAGGTTAGGAAGGTCGAACACCCATTAGACATTTTATTTGTATGTGTATTAGAGAATGTTGAGGATGCCATTGAGTAGAAGGCTTATAGTTGAAGGAGTTTGACTAAGGTTAAACTTAACAAAATGCCTGTCGTAAAGAATATCAATTAACAATTAACTATTAACGAAGGATGTGACTTTGTAAATCTGAATAGAGGTGAAGGGTGATGAAACGAACCACAGAGATTTGGGATGATAGTTTTTTGTTGGTAGTGTTTGTGCATTGGTTGGGCCAGGTCGGTTGATAAATAAAATTTTCCAAATTTGGAACTGGAGGCTTGTTTTTGAGAGGATACTATTTGAGGATCAGGTGGATTTTGGGTTTAGACTACAATCCTCCATTGAGTAGGTTTTTATATGGGTTTCTATTAACGTATTTATTTTATTTCTCTTTAGAGTATTGAGTTGCTCATAACTATGATACTCTTTCAAATGGTAATATTTTTTAAATCGTAGCTCATGGGGCACAAAAATGTAGTTGATGAGTTGCACCATAATATGGTAAGATATTCATTCCATTGTGGTTCAAATAGAGAGAGTGTACCATCCACATTTATGATCTACATTATTCATTATGGTCTCTATTAATGATTGTCGATGACTATTTTATCTGAACATTTGTTAACCATTGATTTAATGGTCCAGTTTCTTCCATCATTTGAAAAGAAAATCTCAATTTATGGTCACTTCATGTATGGGTTGACATGCTATTTTACATATTTTGTATCCACAAACACTGGAGGTTGAGAGATGATGATAAATAGTTTGGAAATGTTAATATGATGGTTGACATTTAAAGTTTAAACTACCATGATGGATTCTTTTCCATTATGATGTCAAGTCATAATTATTATTCTCTGTCTCACATGTGCATTTCCCTGACAATGATTCTTTACTTGTCTTGATCCCATATTTGTTCATTTTAGATATTTCTGCGGCCCATTTATAGTTCTGTGGTTCTGTACTAAACAGACAAAATTCTAGTGTTAAGACTGATCATTTTCTTTAGCTTAATGTCCATCAGTATTTCAGAGCTTATAACTCATCTGTTTTCTGCTAGGTACAGCCAATATTACATGCCATCAATTGAACTTCTGTGGATAATTTACAAACTACTAGTGTACTACGTAAATCTTTCTACCAGCAAAAAATAAACACTTTTCAAAACTAAACCTGGAAATATTCAAATAGTGATCTAAAGCCCAAAATTATGTTTATTTTTTATTTTAAGGGTCATCTGGTCTCTCATTGCTGTTGCTTTGAAAAAAAAATTTGCCATTTAACAAAAGTGCTATCAACAAAAAACTATGTTTTTTTTTGTCAGAAAATAAAAACTATGTTTAAATTCAAAATTTTCTTGGAGAATAAAAACCATTCTGCAAAGCTAAAATCACCTCTTAAGTTATGGTTAGCTTCATGAGAATGAGGCCAATGTCTTTTTTTTAAAGAAAAAGGTGGAATATGGCCACCCTGTTTTATTAATAAGAAATTAACCAAACAAACCCAGAGTACTGGGCCAAATTACAAACTACATACAGAAAAATAGAACATGAAGCAATATAACCAGTACATACAATCAAGGCTCACTCTACTACCCTTAGAGGGTGGGCCACAAAAACTAAACCTAAAACTAAAATTAGGTCGAATTGTCCCCGACCTCCACCAATACTGTACTGGACCTCATCTTGGGCCAAGATACAAAGCGAGGACCAACTAATTGTATGTACGTCACGTAAGCTTCGTGCACCGCCTCTACGGCACGCGCACACCCACCTGAAGCGAATCACGCAGGATTTGAATATTCGCCGCTCCCATCCTTCTCCTCCCCACCCCCATACCCTGACCAACATACTCACATTCTGTCCAGTCGAAGTCACACCCAAAGGAGAGCCGTGGAGAGGATACCTTCACCTCTCTCACACTTTAGCTCTCACAAGCGATTTCTCACAAAGCAAAACTCTCACCCATCCTAACCACAGACACAGTCAAAGAGAGCCATGAAGAGGGTACTCACCTCTCTCATGCTTATACTCTCTCAAGTGATTTTTCGCTAACACAAACAGACACCTGCATGGAGTAGTGAGAAGCAACATCTTCACTCTCTGACTCTCTGACTCTCTCACATAAAACCTGAACCAAATCACAAACAATACACCTCTCGTTCCTGCGGGCGGTGGACGTTGTAGATTCAGGGTCAATGATGAAGGCGTAGTGGCATTGATGTTGCAAAGCCTGTGGCAGTGGATTAATGGAGGCTAATGTCTGCAGTTTAAAAAATGCTTTTGGCTACACACACTATAATAAGTTTACCAAACAAATGATTTGAGTATTGAAATTGTCTTAGAGTCAAATACAGTCTCCAAAAGCAGTGCCAAATGGAGCCTAAATTACCATCATATCCTTTAGACAGTCCAAGTTTGTCTGGTTGGCCTTCTAGAATCTTGCCAGCTCAAAACGACGAAGCAAAATCGGATATCTATACCTTGTTGGCGTTATTTTTATCCATTATAGATGCTTGAACGAGCTGAACATCTCCTTTATTCTTCTCTTCTATAAGAGTTACCTCTAATTCTTCTAGGTGCAATCATTTCTTATTCTTCTAGTATTTGTCAATTGTCATTCATCCACTTCAACATGTTCATTTTATGTTTGGACATGTGGTTTCATAATTGCTCAGTTGAATTGTCGTCGTATAAGGTTACAGTTGACCTTATATTCCAAATGTACTTTTCCACTTCGGTAATCGTATTTTGATTCTAGGGAAGTAGCCTCTTCGGTCTTCCATTAGATGGAGAAAATAACTCCAGACACTTCTTGTCAATCAGTGTATCTTCAATATTTCTCATTATTTTGCTCAAATTACATTCCATAGTCGATTTGAGACTTGTAATCACACATGGGCTACTGACTTCAAACTTGATATATAAATTCAATTTAACATTCCTATCCATGTGTTTAGTGTCTACTGAAAATGGGGAAACAATACCTCGGTTGCACAACCCTTGTTCCAAGATAGGTAGTGTTAATGGCTCCCTATATTCTATTAAGTTCAACATACTGATCTTGTTTGCTGCTATTGGAAACTGTAACAACATAACTAATATTGTGTACAACTTTTGGGTCAACAAAGGCACTGACAATTCCTAAATGAATAGCCAATTTAGGGATGCTTTCGGATCGAATACGGATCGGATATTGGCTATACCAATATCCGTATCCGCATTCCAAAGACGGATTCGGATTCGGATACGGATACAGATGACTTGGAAAATAAGAATCATATTTGTATCTGCAATTTTTGGATACGGATGCGAATCAGATACGGTCTACCGGATAACAGATACGAATTCGGATATCAAATATAAAGTTTTTGCTATTTATTTTCTTAACTAGTACTTAAGACATGTATAACACTGAATTGTGGATATTGATTTTCATATATAATCACAAAATGAAAATCAAGAGAACAAAAGAGGTGAATGAAAATGATGTAGAAATGGATAATGAGGTAACTACTACCCCAGTTTCATTCAAAAGATCTTTAACGAAATGAACATTTCCAGAGTATAAAAGGCATGATCCTCGTAAAACCATTTTGGGGCATGATGTTAGTAACACAATTTAATAGAAATCCATGTATATCAGACATTTCAATAGTAGTGAAACTAGGGCTGGAATTAATACATAATGAGTAATGAAAACTGTGGTCGAAACTTCATCACAGTATTTAGCTGACATATACGGAGTAAATTGTAGGTCTTGACTAATGCCATAAACCATGCATTGATAGAGGCATCCGTTTGGCTGCATACCAAATTGAGATCATCAAGCATTAATTTCTGAAGCTGAATATGATCACTGATTTATATTCATGCCATCTTACCCAGAGCAAAATACAGAAGACAAAATATTCGGGATAAGTAGCCTGATGTAAGCAGGATTTGACCCCCCCCCCCCCCCCCCAAAAAAAAAAAAAACCCACCAAAAGACCGATGTACTAGACCCAAGTAACTAATCAAATCTGATTTAGGATTAACCTACCCATAATTTGTATTCAATGTTCCCAACTCAAACAAACATGGACACTTGGTTATTTTTGACTCAAAGATGATGGACACTTGTTATACTCTCACAATTTCAATTGATACTAATAGCAAACTCATGAGAAAGTCTTACTGTCAATGGTTTCACTTGGTACATAATAAGTTTAAACAAACACGAAAAGATAACAGGACAAACTCACTGTGGATTCATGACTACCAACTGAGTGACCGTTGTGGCATGATGAAGAATCGGTGTGCATGCTGGGAACTCTGGCAGATCGATCATGCTTCTCCTCCCATTTTGTTGAAGGTGTGGGTAAAGCTATTAGCTGATGCAGGATCACTCCCATTTCATTCCCCAAACTTTGGCATGAACGGTCCTTTCTCTCCCTATCATTTAAAAGATTTTTTTTAAAAAAAATTCATTCTTATCTATATTCTTACAATTTGCAACTTTTATAGTGCTCAAAGACTTCGTCATTTATGCGTGTATTACCTCTTGTTCACTAAACTAGATTTCTCAGGTACATGTTATGAGTCTTATGACTTACTTCACAGGCTTTTCGCCTTCTCATGTACATATTGAGATTCAGTGAACACCATTAATTCAAATATTATCAAACATCTCAAGCTTGAATTTGTAGAAAGAACGAACTATAGAAGATAAACTTGTGCAGTACACGTGCAAACAAGCAGTCAATAATAACATCCATGTGAATTTGTGAATAATAGAAAATGATGTAGAAATGGATAATCCGTTTCGAACACAATAGATTTACCTAATCGATGGCGATTGTTCCTCTACGGGGATGGGTGGAGCTTGGTCGGAGTTATCGATGGCGAGGAGTAATCGATGGGGATGGGTGGTGCTTGGTCGGAGTAATCGACAAGGATGGGTGGAGCTTGGTCGGAGTAATCGACGGGAATAGGTGGAGCTTGGGCGGAGTATTCGGCGGCGATGAGTAATCGACGGCAATGGGTGAAGCTTGGTCGGAGTAATCGACGGCGTCGCGGCATTGAGGAGATCGAACGATGAGGCTTCAAGAAGTTGGGTTTGCTGAATTTAGAAGATTAGGGTTGGGGAATGGGGAGTCGGGGACTTTGGCGGGGGGGGGGGGGTGGGAATTTCACTTTTCAGTATATAAATAAATAAATAAATAAATATATTTATTAAATAAATATATATTAAATTAAGCGGATATCCGTATCCGCATCCGCTTTTTTTTAGAGATATCCGTATCCATATCCGAATTTTTTTAGATTTGGATATCCAAACCCGTATCCGTATCCGCCCGAATATGGATTTTTATATCCGTATTCGCAAAAATTTCGGATTCGGATACGGATTGAATCGGATATATCCTTATCCGAGAGAATCCCTAATGGAATGCCATTCCATCCAACATGGAGTTTCACCTGCTTATATTTTTCACCTAGTTAATCCTATTCTAAACTTTTACCTTTCATGCAAGTCATTTTTTAAATTTTGATCAGTTCTGTAGCCACTAGCCACACTCACTTTCACACCATAACGAAGGTGGGATTGGTGCAAGCGGGACTTGAAGTCACGACCTCTTTCTCAGTGGCAAAGAGGCCGACTAACCACTAGACCCTAGTGGCATTTCCATACCTTTATAAGGTTTATTTTTGGTGGCAATCCCTTCAGAAAGTTATCATTGTTTTTCCCTCACCATCTATATATGTTCATGTTTGTTCCAGAATATTGTGAAAAATATGCGAAAGCTGAAGATCCCAGTGCTCCCCCCGAAGATGAATCAGATGATGAGGTATCTGAAGATGAGTATGATTCTAGTGATGAGACAGTGGTAGGGAAACCTGATCCTTAAACAAATGATCAAATGTGATTGTTATGTACATGATATTTTACCTAATCTTTGCATTGGTGTCATGCTTGTCCTTGTTGTAAATACGTGTATTTTGTTGCTTCTTTAAGTTCTTGTGTAATTTGGACTGCAGCAAACAAATCAAGGAACATTTCCGTAGTTGTTATGACTCATACATGCATGTGCGTACATGCTTAACCAGTTGTGGAGGACCAGAATCCAATATGATACGGTGGATTCCGGTCATATGAGACAGAAACAGAACCAGTTGTGCCTATTAGTTGAGGGCTTTTATATATATATTCTATAACTTGCCCTCGCAGTTTGAATTCCTTTTGGGATTTGAACCTTGCTTGGTCTAGTATCAAGTGAAATGTTCAACATGTAACTATACCAAAACTATGAATTGTTGTGAGGGTAAAACTATGAATTGTTGTGAGGGTTAAGGGTTATATATGTATATATATATATATATATATATACATACACACCCAACTCAGCTCTGCTGACTGAATTATTCTCTTTTGTAATTCGGAACTTAGGTTGATCTAATATCATATGAAATATATTTCCAATATCATGTCGGTATGTATATAAATAGCAAGCTCGATGCATGATTCTTTTTTTCTTTTTGACATGACATTTTTTTGGTAGAACCTACTTATGTTGGTTCAAATTGTGCGTACACTCCTTCAATCGTGTCATGTTGATGATTTTGTTATTTTAGAATGTAGACATCAAAACCGTTTTACATTTGATGATTTGCTTTGCAACAATGCAGTAAATATTTAGACTATAAACTGAACTTGATTATTATTACTTAAAGAAACTTGATGCCTAAGAAAACTTTTATTCCCTAAGTTAGGACATTCATCCCTAAACAAGATTAAAAAACACCCCAAATACTAATATTTCTTATAATACTAAAACTACTTTCGGTCCTCAAGTTGGAGCTTCACTAAGCTTCAACTTCAAATAGAAATCAAGGCAAATAGCTAAACTGAACACAATTTGCTCCACATTCCACATTACAAGTTTACAACACCGAGTAGTTCTAATCGTACCTTTAAACATGACAATAGACCGAACATGGATCTAGAGAAGCATAGCTCAAGTGAAAACTCAAGCAAACAAAAACATAAACACAACCGATAGCTACCATTTCAGATCGAAAGCAAGTTGGAGGTCACATCTAAGAACAATCATTGGAGAATGGCAAAGAATCATCAGAGCATTAGAATTGAGAAAATGGAACAAATCCATAAATTCTGGACCAAATCAACCACAATCTCGAACTAAATCAGAAGGTTCACCAAAAACTTGGCCGTTGGCGGGTCTCTTTGAATTTGTTGTCCGCACATAGGAGGACTTAATGATTATTGTTCTCCGTAACCCGAAGTGAAAATTGTTGTAGATAGGGATCCTGTCTGCTGTTTTGGCTACCACAATAGTATATTCCATTGCACCTCACTCCGGAAATTAGCGCTTGATTTGGACTGTTCCGATTTAACCCTATTTTTAGCCATATCAGATGTCGTGCCCACAAGGATCGGCCTCAGATGCCACCCTGAGGATGCATCACATTGAGGCCTTACGAGGGCTTGAGTCTAATCGTCACGTGACACTGGCCTCCAGACAATGTTCCACATTTGTTCGCGGTTATCGATGGGGTGTCACATGACCTATTAATCAAGAAGTCGCTCTTTTCTATATAAGTCTTCCTACCCCACTCCTTTTATAACCATTTTTTCATCAATCAAAGTTCTCTGAGTTCAACCAAACATGTCTTCCAGCTAATCTAGCAACTCGGCTATGTCCTCGAGAGGCGATGAGTCTTCCGGGCCTTCTATTTGCTCATCGTCGAGGGCAAGTGAGGCTAAACATAAGCTTTCGCAGGAACACGTATCTGAGGAGGTCGACATCGAGGGGGTAAGTACGGAAGCGGCAGTCCCTGGGTTGCCAATGGAGGGGGCCGCTATCGAGGTGACGAGCAGAGGCCCGGAGTTCGTAGATGTTGGGACTCAGCAGGATAGTCTCGTACCGTCGGTGAAGACAGAGGAAGAGTGGGGAGAGAGTTATAGCATCCCGAGCCAGGACGAGGGCGAGGCTGCTGGGACCTCTTCTATGCGAGGGGCAGGAGCTGCAGCCCTGGACAACATCATAGGCATCCCACCTCCTCGCGGTCATCGTCCTGCCAAGAGGAGGAGGCAAAACCTCTCTCCCGATAAGGAGCGCTTTCCGATGCCCTATCGGGGTGATCCCGTGGACTGTGTATCTTCTCGGGTTTATCTGAAGAACTTGCAGGATCTGGTTCAGTTCGGTCTATCCCCGTCCTCGCCGAATAGACCTAAGTCGAAGGCTGATGAGAAGCAGAATACGCTGTCATCTAGGATAAGTTCTATATACCCCCAGAGTACATTCTAGTACTCCCAAAACTGAGCGTTCGTCCGACTGATAAGCTGGGGAGGGGTTTTGTATGTTCCCTTCGTATGCTTTTGAATCTAGCTTGCATCTTCCCTCCATCCGTTCATCAAGCGGGACTTGAACTGGGCTGTGAGTCTGATGCAGTATGTGCCGAACTCGTGGAAACAGTTGAAGCTTCATCATGCTCAGCCAAAGGATGGGCGTCCCTCTGGGATTCATGTACTTCCGAGCGAGCTTGGGGATGAGCGTGCTTCCAAAAAATTCTCACCGGTGGTATATCGTCTAAGTTGTGTGTGGTGCACAACCATCCGGACTCCATAAAGGATTGGAGATCCAAGTACTTTATCATATATAGTCCAGAGCCCTGGGACATACTGACCTCATGGTCATATGGGCCCACTTCGAAGGAACCTTTGAAGCTCAAAGAGTTCTCTATAAAGGAGCGGGTGGAGTTCGGCAAGCTGTTTGACGACAATTTGAGCATTGATTGGTCTAGGGTGATGGAGATGTCACTCGCGGTTAGTGGGCTGAGTCCTTTCATCCCTGGTGAGATTCCTTCCTTTGTAACACTTGTTATTTGCTTATGGTTAGGTTCTGATGTGTTTCCTTTGCAGCATTGAGAGACGAAGATGTCGATGCCCTCTTGGCTGCCCCGGAAGCACAGCGAGCCGCCAAGGATAGGGGAAGAAGTGGGTGATGACATTGAGAGCTGGAGGGTCCCCGAAAGGGTGACCAAAAAGGGTGAGGGGGACGAGGGCTCTGACTATCTGGGATCCAGAGGGTTCTTATCGGGTGGAGCCGACCGAGAGATCTCTCCGAGCTTAATAACTGATGAAGTCTCCGGTGCTGCCGATCCACCAGTTTCTGGAGGACGTCATCTCTGATAAGACCTAGAAGACCTTCACGCCGACTGGCTGGTGAAGCTTGTCGACTCCATCAGGGAGTTTCGGATGGCCGTCGAGGTGGTGAATAATCTTGCACCTCTGAGGGACAGGAAAGCCCTCACTAAGGAGATGTTCAGCTCAGCGTACCTTCGGTACGTACAACACTCGGTGGAGGTGGTAAGTGCCCATTCTGGAACGAATGTATCCCTTTGTTGGCATCCTTCTCATTATTTTCCTTTCGTTGCAGGCCACGCTCTACGGGGGTGAGCTCATGAGGCAATATGATTACGACTTGGAATCTGCCGAATGCAAGGCTCAGTGGTACGAGATGAAGTGGCAGAAGGAGAAGACCCTGGCCGATGGGTTAGAGAAGAGGCTGCAGGAGTTGGAGGTATAGGTCGTTTATGTGGCCGACCAGATCGCGCGGGGCTAGGAGGATGGCTAGCGGGCCCTTCAACATGTCAGGGATAGGCATCCAAATATCGACCTTGATGGCCTCTGGTACGATCCAGAATTGGGCTCTAAAAACACTTTTTCGACCCTAAGGGAAATCCCCCTTGACATTGGCAATCCCGTTGAAGTCAAACCCATTCATTCTCCTCCCCGGGAGGTCCTCCCTTAACTTGTAGTTTTTTTTTTCTTTTTCACCGATTTTGTACATGCCGGTCGCGGACTAATCACCGCACATTCTGTAAATTCTTGTCTAAACCAAAATTCACAACTTGCCATGACTACCCATTTCGCATTTTTCTGAGTTGCGATGAATCTTGCTGAACATGTGATGGGGTGTGGACCTCGGGGGGGGGGGGGGGGGGAGGGGGGGACCTCAAGGGCAAGGTTCGCACACTTCATAGCAAGCTGGGTCAGGCTGAGGAAATGATCACCCACCTTCATAAGGAGGCGACCAATCGTGAAGGGGCATTCGGTTCTCACATCAGCTGGTCACAAGAGGTGGCTCGGGAATTGGTTCGCCTGAAGGCATTATTTTCTGGTGCCGATATAGTTCTTGCTCGGGCTAATGCTGGCGGGCCTTCTTGTCCCTTCGGCAATCAGTCCTTCGACTCCATCCTTAGACAAATGCTTGTGAAAAAGGACTAAGTTCTTCTGAATGAAAGCCAAGCTGGGAGAGGTGAGCCAGACATCCACCTTTAACAGTCCCTTCTGGAGGCTGGAGCCTTACCCTGGTATCCGTTCGAGAGCGGGGGCTCCGGGTGATGCCCAGAGTGGAGTAGCAGGATCGACTAGTGTAGCTAGTCTGAGAGGTTTGGAGGTGCCCCGCCTGGTGCCGACCCCTCGATTGCTGAAGCAACGGTTCCTAGGTTGGGACCGGATGGGGGTCCGAAGCTACATGCATTGAACTTGTGATCTCATTGTAATTATGCGAATGTAATCTTTCGTATTCGTTCTATTATAAAGTTACTGTTTCGAACTTTGTTTTTGTCAGATGGTGTCTTGATAGTTTTCCTTTTGAAAGTCGTCCTCAGATTTCGGCGTGAGAACGGGAGCCTCGAGCTCTTCCTCGTGAGGCTCGGCCTCGAAAATTTCACCGAGGGTGGAGGAAGAAATTGGAAGATGGAGGAATGATCACTGCTTTGAGATCTCTTTTGGAGGTTCGGCCTTGGAAACTATGCTGAGGGCATGGAGCCTTCCCCTTGAGGTTCGGCCTTGAATGCCATGCCGAAGGTGGAGAAAATTGGTGGTGCTTTGAACTGTGCTCTTGAGGCTCGGCCTCGGAGACTACGCCGATGGTGGAGGAAAGGTGCATTTGGCACGTGCTCACGTGTTTCCACCTGGGATCATGCACTTGGCGTAGTTATCGATGTCTCACTTCTATATATGCAACCTCAGTTTTTTTATCACGCTCACTCGCTTTCCTTCTGGTTCGACTTCTCTTTGACCATGTGCCTTCCGCCCCGAGACTATCAAAGATGGTGGATCCCGATCTCATTAGGGCGAAGTGTAGGGAGATAAGGGTCGAGAAGAAGGTTCATGAGGAGGCAGAGGCGAGGATGAAGGCTGGGGTCAACGTCAAGGCTCCTGAGGGGAAGACGTCACAGAAGTGGCCACCTTTGGAAATGAATGAACTCTCGAATAAGAGAGATAAAGGCGCCGAGCTCCCTAAGGTTAAGGTGGTCGGACCGACCATCAAAAAGGAGGGCAAGAGGCCTCCTCCAGTGCCTGTGACCGGTGAAACAGACCCCATCAAATCTCCCAAGCTGGCAAAGGTGTGGGTTCTCTCTTGGTCTATGACCAAGGTAGAGGCATCGATCAGTCAGTCTGCTACGCTAGAGATGGTTTCCCATCTCGCCACTCCTCGTGACCTTACTGACTTCGAAGGCAGAACCGCGGAGGAGATTTACGTCGGATGGGCGCAAGCTTCGGTTCTGGTCAGTTTCTCCCCATGTCCTTTGCATTATTATCCTCGTGCTTTATTAAGTGTACCTCGATGATCTTATGCAGGCGACCATTCATGGGGCCGAGCTGAAGTGGAGGCAAGATCAACTTCTTAGGGATGTGCAGTGCACAAAAGTGGTCGAGACCGAGCTCCTTTCATGGGCAGGGGACCTTGAAGGGTGCATGTTCCAGTTAAAGGTAGACATGGCCAAGGAGAGGAAGGCTCAAGCGGAGCTTTCAAAGGAAAAGGAACAGTTGATCTTCGAGAAGAGGATAGGGTAGGCAGAGGAGGCGAGGTTGAAGAAGGAATATGAGGGGGCCCTAGCTGACATTGTCAAGGCTAAGGACAAGGGATATGAGATTGATCTCAAAGATGTCGAGGCAAAGCACCCGGGGATCGACCTCGGCGGCCTTCCCCCCGAATCGGATGATGAAGCGACTGCCCCTAAAGTTGGGGAGTATTCGAGAAATTACGACCCGATCGTTCCTGCCCTCCTAGCTGATGAGGAGGGCCTCGTCTCTGACATATGAAACTATGTCACTTCTATTTATGCCTTTCCGCGGACTGGCCACCGCATTTGTATTTGTTGTACATTTGATGAATAAAACTTATTTGCCTTCTGCCGTTGAGTTTTGTAGTTTTCATTTTTTTCTCGTGGGTCGTCTTCACATGGCCAAAGGTCCTACCCCTAATTTTGTCCACGCTTCTTAAAGGGCAGCGTGGGAGGTCATGTGTTCCTGGTTGTGTCATGTTCTCTGTCAACTATAGTAATCGTTGATCTCGGGAGTTGAGCGTTGACAGCAATAAGTGCTGTGACTTTTGTGGTGAACACCAACTGCTTATAAATCCCTTTCCTCTTCAGGAGATTCCCATATCACAAGCAAGGAATGGTCAAGATGCTGAGTGGGAGCTTCGCTGTCCCAGTGTTCAACCCAGAGGGGGTCGGTACTTGGCCTTGTCGCTTCGAGCCTTTAGCCCCAAATTCCGAGATCTGAGGTTTTACCCCCGAGACACGAAAGATATGGCCTATTCATGGTTAGTCTCATCTAGGGCTCGGAAGAGTTCGGCCCGGCAGGGGCTTTTCGTGCTGGCAGCTCTGGCTCGTGGAAACCCTGATAGGACCGGGACCTGTTTAGCTTCATAAGGTACATCTCGGTTTCCGAGACCAGATGGTTGCCATCAGTATCTGAAGGCCGGGACCGAGTATCCACCATTTGCAGCGACTTCAGGGTTCGCCTGAGAGGCGAGAGCGGCAATCTGGTCCTTGTTCGTCGCTTGGGCGACTTTGGTGCAGCTCCCCGAACGCGCTGCCCGAGGAACCCTCAAGGTGAAAGTTTGCAGGGGCGCCCGTATCCGGTCCATACAGCCGGATCAGAATATTTTTGCAAATATTGTTGGTGTATGTCCTAGAAGCTAGTTGTGTATTAACATTATTAGTTTACATTGCATCATGACATTTATTTCCTATTGAGGCATTTTATTTATTGTGAACATAATAAAGCCCTTAGAATAGTAAGTTCAATGTTATGGGATATCAAGTGTATGACTTGATTGTGAGATCGTACTGAATGAAATCAGAACACTATTCTTAAATGTCCCTAGTCAAGTATTATTGTGAATTAGGACACCGATAATATATAGAGACTAGTGTGTGCGTAGACTGATGACCATTCTCAGTGGTCATGGATATGAGATATCGAGTCTTCACATGGATACATTGTAAGCCCTATTTTCAGATTTTATTGTATTTTGTTTCTTTTGATTATTGTATTTGGATTCATTTGTCATAGTGTATTTTGTCTTTTCTTGGTTCTTTTATTTCTCTCATGATCAATCTGTATTCTTTGGTTGGATCTTTCTATTTTGAGTTCAATTTGTACTCCTTTGTGTTCGTCTCATCTCATTGCATTTATTTGCCTCTTTTTGGAGCTAAAACCGATACCCAGAACCCACAAAATCTTAGCCTAAACCCTAATTCCTAATCCCTATAAATAACCTAATTAAATAACCTATTTTTTTCTCTCTCTTCTGCCATTTCTCTCTCCCCGCACCCTACTATCTTTCTTCTCTGTTTCTTCACAAACCCAAACCGCAACCTTAAACCCTATACCCCCGTTGCTTCACCGATCGACTTCCATCGTCTCCACCATCACCTTCCTCCCCTCAATCCTCACCATCTCCACCGTCGTCGTCCCCTATTGTCCTCGCCATCACCGATCGAAACCCATCCACCGAAGCCTTCACCATTGCCGTAACCTCTCACCGTCGCCCTAACCCATCTCCGTGCACCCCCCATTGCCCTCGTTGTCCGTCGCCGCTCCACTGAGACCCCCTAGCATCGCCGTCGAGTCCTCGAGATCGTCGCGCACCGTCGTCCTCTATTTTTGACCGCAAAACAGAGCTTTTCGCTCGTCAGAGTTTTCGTTGCCACCGTCGCCTTCATCGTGGTCGCGTCGTCGCCTTCATCGTGGTCGCGTCGTCGTGCCGCTTCGCCACGCCATTCTCTCTCTCTCCGATCGGAAGGTTGAAGATGAAATCCTATTGGTGGGATTTGGTGTTCCGTGTTCTGGGCACTTTGGATCGGATTCGCTGTTGTGTGTTTGGATCGGATCCGGTGTGGAGTTCAGGTGCTGAGCTGTTGTTGTTGCTTTGTTTGCTTGGAGTTCTTCGCACGGTCTTCGCATGTGCTTCTTTGGGAGTTCGCCCGGGATTCTGATGCTGTTATTCTTATTAATTGTATCTGCAATATAACAGGCAAGTCTCCTCTTGAACTAATTTATTCTTTTGTTTAAGTTTATTTGATCTCCTGTAAGTAGATCCGTCCATTTTGTTATCAAACTACCTTTGACAATTCCGTTAAGATTATCGAGGGTTTACACGAGCTAACCCGACATACTCTTAACATTGTGCAATCTCTTTGATCTAAAACCTAGTCCCCATTGTTTCATGCATATGTACATTTAAATAATTAGATTCAAGCATAGGACTACTTGATAAATTGGACATGTTGAATTGAACGTGCTAGATTGAGTTTGACTGATGAATACTATCATGCCTGTGATAATTGTATCTTAAACCTTAGAAATTGCATGTTGACATCTAGGATTCACTTGATTACCAATTTGCATGCTATATGTGATCATATGAATTATTTATTTACCTATTCATGTTAAGACAATTTTTGGATTGCTAGTTACTTCATTTTGTATTAGATTTTCACCCATGTTAATGTCATAATTTGAATTTCCTTTACAAACATGAATTTTTAGCCGCTGATGTCCAGTTTAACATCCTTTTGACGGATCTAAGTTCCGTTCTGTCATTTGCTAGATATTAACATTTTAGTACAGCCATGTTAGAAATTTCAGACTCATAATTTTATGCGTACTCTGCTGTTCTATATTTTATTTGACCCTGTTAACAGGAAAAGAAAAATCTGAAGTAAATTAGGCTGGACCTAGACATGCATAGGTATTACCCAGAATTTTTATAGGTTTTATTAATGAGTTCTCTGATCTGAAATAATTAGTTGAACACAACCTACTGCATGCTGCCTGAACATAAAACCTGAATAGAATAGAGTTTTCACCCTAGTTTCTATATCTTTTATATGCCTTAATTATAATCGTTAGAACTGTGTGGAAGTCTACTTTCTAAGACTTCCGGCGGATTCAGATTTGCTATTTTGTAATGGATGTAATCTGTTTTTAGTACAGCAAGGTCATGCTGTCCTGATTTTGTGATATGTGTTTATATGTTGATTTGCCTCATGCTTTAACTGTAATGCTTAGAATTAGTCACACATAGTAATATACAATATTGACACCCTCTTGCATTCTCACATAGGATGAAAATAAATTAATAAAAAGCCAGGGTATCATGGGTAGACTTGGTAGTAAACGATCGAAAACTGTACTCGGTCGGGCCCTACTGCCTGATCTGTACCGACCCATACTGATGGCCATAAAGCACTGCCCGATAATTACTATCCCTGAACATGAAATATTGATTACTAGGCCGAGTATACGGACTGAGGGCTCACCATTAGTCTAATGCGTACACTGTGTGTTTGTGCCAAACCTGTGGAATGGGACGCAGTAGTACGTGCACTAGATAGATTAATAAAATACTTAATAACCTGCATTTCCTGCTTGATCCTGACATCACTCATTACATGCGTGATTTACTGTAGACATTTGATAATATTGCCTGCTCTTTGCTTTGTTCTTTGTCTTTGACCATGTCCTTATTCCTTGATATTCACGCTTTCCTTTATCCTTTATTTTCTCTACTTGCCGCCCACGAATTGCTCTAAGGGAACTCTTTTATTTCTTTTCAGACTAGGAATTTACAGGTACTGAAGGATCTATTCCTGAAGAAATTGGTGAGCAACAATTCTAAAGATGGATCCAGTCTCCGATGCTTAGTTTTATTTGTTGCTAATTTTATTTCTTGAATATTGTCATGATTTGTACTCTTTTTTGGCCTTTATGACCCGTAGTTTGTTTTGATCCTAGATGTTGGATATTTATACTGTTGGATTATTTCATTATTATTGGAACTTTATCTTTGATTCATGTGGTTATTTTTCTTGCGTGGTTGTATTTTTGTTGTTCTTATTGCTGAGTTAGTCTGGTACAGCTTATAGATGGTGTTTACATCATTCGCTGGGCCTACGTTACGTACTCGTGTTCCATACTTTGGGAAGCGGGGCATGACATACATATTAGAGTAATAATGTACTGGACCGACCGGCCATGAGAACGCTGCATTGATCATTACGTGAGTGTCATAAGCGATTCTCACAGTAACCATGGTGTACGTAGTCCTTTGACTTGAAGTTACTATGGTTCCCTACATGAGAAGTTATATGTTTTAATGCCGTCAAACATTGTCTGTAATAAGGTGATTATAAAGTCGACTATTGGATATACTACAGATCATGCGGAGTGATGTGAAAGACTTAGATAGGATTTGTCCCACCTACATAACATGAGCGATATCTACGGGCCCCGTGAGACTGCAAAATGCATGGCCATGCTCAAATGAGTCAATATGAGATATTGAGCTCATTTGTTTTGGTAAGTACTTGGACATCAAGAAACCAAAGATTGAACTATACAGGGGTGACACGCTCTATGCCTTGTGGTCAATTAAGATATCTGGGCAAAAGAACTAGACTACATTCTAGCATTGGTTACAGATAGGTTATGTCAAATTACTGGCATTCCCGTTGAGTAGCAGTGATGTATTGCTAGATACCGCTCACTATTTGTAACACTAGAATAGGATTTTAGTATTACTGTTAACCTAATGGGAACCTACAGGGTCACACACTTAGAATATATCGAAATTGAGATTTGTATTCATGAGATGAATTTAATTGAGTATCCTAATAAGACTTGGACTCCTGACATTGTTGGGTAATTAAATAGATTAAATGGGCCAACAAAAGTTAGAAGGGCCACACACGAATCTGACCCATGTCAGATTGTGAGCTCAACCGCCTCACCACTCTCTTAGAGTTGATTTTCTGCACCTATGTAAACGATATATTTCTGTGGAAAAAATACAGGAGAAAACCCTAGATGTCACAGAAAATGTGTGAGAGAGAGGTCGTGAGGAACATCCTCTTCGCACAGCTAGCACTGTGGCGTGAGGGGTTGCTTGATTTGATCCATTCGTGTGGAAATAATAGACACATCGCAACCTTTACAGCGATGTGATTGACATATTTTGGAGACTCCAGATCCATCTTTAAGGTATAACTCCTAAACACGATTTATAGTTTTCGCATGAATCCATGGCTATGTTTCGATATTTTTGTATCTTAATTTCCGCTGTATAATTTGTGATTGCCCTCGAAACCAAAAAAATATTCCTGCTGGGGTTCTGCTACCAAGGCATATTTGGTTCGGCGTGTTGGTGTTTCGGGGCTTCTGAGGGCCGCTGCAGGAGGTCAATTGTATGAGAGTTTAGCTAAAACTTTGCTGTAACATTATTTGATTTTCCGGCTGCGGACTGGCCACCGCCCTTGTAATTCCCTTGCTTAATAGAAATCTTGTTGTGATTTTTATAAACCGTTGAACTGGTTGACTCATTTTTGTTGAGGTATTGGCATAAAGTGGGATGTCCGATACAACTGAGTTGAGGAAGGTCGGCCTTGGAGGCTGCACCAAGGGTGCAGCAAGGTGAGGCCTTGTGACGGCTTCTGCGAATCGGCCTCGAATCACACACTGAGGGCGTAGAGAGAAAAAGGCCTATAAGAACTCATGCTTGTGACAATTCATGAGGATCGGCTCCGGATCACAAGCCGAGGGCATAGAGAGTAAAGGCCTATGAGAGCCCAAGAGGGTAGGGCTCAGATCACACGTCGAGAGCGAAGAGAGTAAAGGCTTGTGAGAGCCCATGAGGGTCGGGCTCAGGTCACATGCCGATGGCGTAATGGCCTGTGAGAGCCCATGAGGGTCGAGCTCGGGTCCCACGCCGAGGGCATAAAGTTGATGCCTATGAAATCTCATCACCAAGGTTCAGCCTTAGATACCATGCCAAGGCGTGATCCCGATATAAGAACGTCCAAGGATTTGATAGAGGCCCTCGGGTTTGGATACCACTCCAAGAGTGTAATGCCGAGGTGGGGTCGTCAGGCTTTTGTCGGTAGAGCTCGGTCTTGGATGCTATGCCGAGGAACTAATCTGGGCTTCGCCAGTCGCGTGACATGGAACGTGTTTACATACGGCACCTGTTGATGCATTCAATGCACCTAGGGAGTTATAGTGTTGTTAGCAATAAATGCTGGAAGTTGGGGAGTTCTCCGTGGTGTCTATAAAATCCTTGTCGCTGGGTGATAGACAAACAACTTTTTCAAACTCCATCTTCATCTTGCGATGTCCCAGAACTCAGCGGGGCCTATGTTGAGCAGCTCCAAAATTCGTCCACGGGTCGTGGACGGTGGGGAAATGTCTGGAGAGACTGGCTTCGACCCCATCGGGATTAGTATTCGACTAGGAGACCCATTTTTGTCCCGAATTTCAAGATCTGACGTTCTGCCCACTGGGTCCTAAGGGGCATCTATTGCTATATTCCTTTCCTTCGGTACTTGGTGGGGCTTTCCTAGATAGGACCCCTCGTGCAGATGATGCTGCTTCGCCGAGGCTCGGAGAGGATAGGGGTACTCCATCTTGGGGTCAGTAGAGATATCCCGAATTATGGGATCTGATGTCCCTAACTAGGGACGAGGATGAGAGTTCCCTTCTTCAGAGGGAATTCAATCCAGATGAAGGACTCATCGTCGGTTTGGGGGCACGTGTGTGATGCATCTTTTGCATGGCGAGTTAATCCTTTGTAAGGGTTGTCACCCTACTCGGCCTGTCCGGTGTCCTTCATCATCGTCGCTTTCCATTTTGAGGGTGTCTCCTCTGTGCTCGAGGCCTGATGCCTCTTCTGCACTCGAGGTGTTGGAGATGGCGATGAGCCGAGGCACGAGATGGTCACGAGCAGATGCTGAAGTGTGAGACGACCACATGGTCTGCGACGGGTGGCCCCAGCCGGTGTTGAAGTGCGGGGCGACTAAAGAGTTTAGGTGGTAGTTCACTTGTTTTATTGTACTTGCCAAATGCAGACTGGCAACCACCCCATGTAATTTTTTTCTTTTTAATGAAAATCATTTTGCCTCAACTCTTTATTTGCACGTGTTGTTTGTACATTATACCATCGACGTTGGATGCCATACCGAGGGAGATGGGTCTGGGGGGACATCAAGGATTTTTGTGCTGGATGCTTTGTCCTCTGTTGCCATCCCGAAGGGCCTCGTACTCAGCCTCGTTGTTAGATTCCTTGAAGCAGAAGCATAGGGAAAACTGGAGGATGATGCCGTCTGGACCACTCAAGATGACTCTAGCTCTGCTACCCTCTTCGTAGGACGATCCATTCACGTAGAGTTCCCAAATGGGCCCATCTTGTAGAGTTTCGGGGACCTCTGGGATGGCGCATTCGGTTATGAATTCGGAGAGCGCATGTCCGTCCTCGGCTTATAGCTGATGTTGTGTTGGATCAGCTCGATGGACTATTTGATTATGCAGCCAGAGGTCTCGGGTTTATGGAGGACTTGCTTTAGTGGCTGATCCATAAGGATATGAACAAAGTGAGCTTGCAAGTACAGACGGAGCTTTCGAGCGGCCATGAACAAGGCGTAGGTGACCTTTTCCATGTTTTCTGTATTGGCGTTCGGCGTCCCGGAGGATTTTGCTGACATAGTAGATGGGCTTTTGGGATCCATCTTCTTCCCTGATCAGGACTGCACTGAGGGCCTGCTCCGAACCTGCCAAGTAGAGGTATAGCACCTCGTCGAGCTCCAGCTTGCTGAGGAAAGGGGGATTGGAGAGGTATTCTTTGAGCTGATCGAAAGCATTTTGCTGAGGCTCCCCCCACTCGAATTTCTTCATCCCCGGGAGGCCTTAAAGAAAAGGAGGGACTTCTCTCATGACCTCGACAGGAAACGACCGATAGTGGCAAGACGGCCGGTGAGCCGTTGCACTTCCTTGACATTCTTGGGAGGGGCCATGTCCAGGATGGCCTGAATTTTTTCGGGGTTAGCTTCTATTCCTCGTTGGCTGACCATAAAGCCAAGGAACTTCCCTATGGTGACACCGAAGACACACATAGAGGAATTGGGTATCATATTATGCATCCTTAGGATCCCGAAGACCTCTTCCAGGTCACTTACGTGGTTTCTACCCCGAAGGCTTTTGATAAGCATGTCGTCGACATAGACTTCCATGTTCCAAATGATCTGTTCTTTGAAGACCTGGTGGCGCCTGCATTCTTCAACCCGAAAGGCATAACCTTGTAGCAGTAGATCCCCTGATCGGTGATAAAAGTCGTATTCGGAATGTCCGGGGGGTACATCCGAATCTGGTTGTAACCGGAGTAAGCTTACATGATGCTTAACAGCTCGTGTCCAGATATAGCATCAATCACGATGTTGATGCTGGGAAGGGGGAAAGTATATTTCGGGCAGGCCTTGTTGAGGTTAGTAAAGTCGATGCACATCCTCCATTTGTTGTTGGAATTTTTGACCACATGATGTTAGCCAATAACTATGGGTAGTTGACTTCTTGAATGAATCAGGAAAAGAGGAGCTTATCAACTTCATCCTTCATTACTTGTTGCCTTTCGGGGGTGAACTTTCGGCATCTCTGTTGTACCAGCTTGGAGTTCGGGTGGACACCCAGTCTATGCATAATGAGGTCCTCAAATATTCCCAGCATGCCTGAGGGTGTCCAAGCGAACAGGTCTCGATTCTGGTGGATACAACAGATAATTTCCCCTTGATGGCAGGGCGGAGAGACTTGCTCATCTTGAAGCATTTGCCAGGTTCTGCCTCGGAGAATGGGATCTCCTCCAGCTCGTCCACCGACTTAGAACCTGTTGAACTTTGGTCCGACAGGAGCTCGACTACTTCGAGGGGGAGGACAGTGCCCCCACCGTGGCGGTGTAACAAAACCGAGCTGCCTCCTGATTTCCTTTGACGACCCCGACCCTAGACTTGGTTGGGAACTTCACGCGCATGTGGTAAGCTGAGGGTACCGCTTCGAGGGAAGCGAGGTGGGATCAGCCAAGGATGGCGTTATGGATGGCTTTGACATCGACCACCATGAAGTCCATCGCCTTTTTTCAGGAGGTCGACAATTTTCATGTGGTCACATTTAGGGTAACGATTCCTTCGATCTGCACTAGGATGCCAGAGAAGCGTGGAAGGTGTACCCTGCTGGTTTTAGCCTCTCCTAAGAGAGCTTTAAGCCTTCGAAGGCTGCTAGGAACAGGATGTTCATCCTGAACTTCCGTTGTCGATGAGGATACGACAGACCTTGTGATTGGCGAGCGCAAGACTTATGACCAAGGCAATACAGTGTAGGACTCGGACACCTTCGAGGTCTTCATCTGAGAAAGAGACTGCCAACCTAAGACCTCGAGTAGGGGGGCAATTGTGAGCAGAGTTTACATCCCGGATGAAGGCCTTGCGGGAGGAGCTAGACTCTCCCCCCATGAGTCCACCATGGACGCAGTGGAGAATAGCCAGATTATCATATCCTAATGCTCAGGCTCTGGACATTTGTTCGGCCCCCGAGGGGCGGAGAGGGTCTCGGGCCATTCCGAGTGAATTTGGCAAGGTACCCTCTCCAGATGAAGGCCTCGGTTTCATCCTTGAGAGCTCGTCAATTATCGGTATCGTGGCCATGGTTTCGATGGAAATGGCAATAGAACCTTTGGTCCCTGTTCTTGTTGGGATTGTTGGACCAAGGAGGGTGTTGGAGTATGTCGTCACCCTATATTTCCATCAGGATGGCTGACACGCTCGCATTGAGTGGAATGAACTTGTTGAAACCCAGATGCGGGGGGTGGCATCTTTGCCCTGAGGCATCTTTCTGGGCCTTCTTGGGAGGCTTGGAGTTGTCTACCTTCCTCTTTCCTTTAGTGGGGGATCCCTCCCGACCCACGGGATGGAGGGCTTCTTCAGCCCGAATGTATGTCTCGCTCCTATAGAGGAGGTCGGGGAAGTCGATGGCTGGCTTTTGGCTAGGGAGGCTTTCAACGAGTCGTGGCAGGACATTGTGCCATAAGGCCATTGCGGCTACCCCGGTGTTGAGGGAGGAGATCGACCGTACCTCGGTCGTAAACTTCTGGACGAAATCTCGAAGGGATTTCTCATCCTTTTGTCTGAGGTCCAATGAGGAGGCGCTTGTCTTCTCAGCCTTTCGATTGGTTATGAAGTGAGCGAGAAACTCTTATCGAGCTGGTTGAAGGTGTAAATCAAACAGGGAGCGTGTTTGGGGAACCATTCTCGTGCGGGGCCTCTCAGGGTGGCCGGGAACGCACGGTAGGAAAGGGGATCCGTGGTGCTGTGAATCATCATAAGGGTTTTGAAGCCCTCGATGTGATCAGCAGGATCTGTTTCTTCGTCACACGTCTCAAACATTGGAGGTTTGGAACTCCTCGGGACAGGAGTATCGAGGATGTGGGAGCAGAAGGGTGGCCTGTTAGGCCGATATCTCCGTTCGGACTGCCTCCCACCTTCAGCTATTCGAGCAAGGCAACATTCCATTTTTTGTAGTCGCTTATGGATGGGTTATTCCCGTCCCTCGAATCAGGTTGACCCGTGGGACTCGTCGTTCCCGTGCTTGGGTCCTCCTGCTCAGTCCGGGTCCCACCTCGAAGGGCCCGAAGGATTTCATCCCAAAATTCATGGAACTCCGCCCTCGTCATGTGACCTCGATCCCCTCGGTTGTTCGAGGGTCGGCGGTCCCTCGGGAAGAGGCTGCGCTCCCGGTCTCTACCGTGAGAGGAGTGGTGACTTCTACTCGAATTGTGGTTAGAGGGCTTCCTTCTGTTTCGGGATCGAATGAGATGAGTTCAGAGGTCGTCCTCATTCTATCAGTTGTTGATGACATTTCATAGGTCGGACACCACATGATAGGCGACCTCATGTGCCACCGAGCGGGATGCGCTCAGGGCCGATTTCTACAACCATTGGTCTTGTGGCTGTCGGGATCCTTGAGTGGTCGCTCGACTCTGCGTTCAGTGCAGAGGAGGAAGTGGAGTGTCGGACGGATGACCCCCGGGCGGGGTTTTCTTGGCTTTGAGAGCCATAGGAAGCATCGGTCACAGAGTGAAGTCTGAAGGAAAGGCTCGGATCTGTGTTTCCCACGACATCAATCTGATGCTGCTTTTTTCGGGTATGGGAGCAAAAAATAATGTGAGTTATTTCGAGGAAAAGGAAATTCAAATCTCGACCGCCGATCTGACTCTACTGTAAGACTGATGTGATTGGATCTCGTGGACCTGGGAATGGTCGACCGTCGTCGAAGACTTGCAAAAAAGTCTGAAACACTGGGAGGAATCCCGATGACAGACTCTCTAACACTCAAGTCAATAATCAGAGGATTAAAGAGAGTCTTAAGTGATCAAATAATGATTACCTAGTTACTGTAGAGGTAGGGTTGTATTTATAGGCGTGAGGGCCTGATTAAGGAATATTCCCGGATCTCCTGATTAGGGGGTGTGCACCGACTCACATTGGGTTGAATTTGGGTGATGGGCCTATAGTCAGCCCACAAGCTGTTATGAGATCTCCCCGAGATACTTACCAGGATCGAGCGGTGCAGATCGTCTGCTAAGTAATCGAATAGATACACGCTAGTCGACATTTAAGTTGATTGAATCAGGTATCTGGGTTGAGTGAGTTTTTTCTCGAGGTCCATTTTATTTTTTACAATTTTTGTATACAAAATACATTTTTTTTTTACACTTTTTACACTTTTAAAAAAACAATAAATAAATTTCAAATACCCTATGCCATGTTGGCAACCAATAGAGTTAAAGCGTTCACACTTATATAGTATTGATTTTGGTATTTTTTTTTAATGATTTTTTTACAATTTTTGTATAAAATACATTTTTTAAACACTTTTTGCACTTTTAAAATAAAAAACAAAAAAAAAATTAAATAACCTATACCCATTGCATACCTTGATCCACTACTGTACGAATAGCATTTAAAACAGCTGCTTGAGCAGTATAGGGCATTCCTCTTCTTGTGCCTTTGAATCCAGAGGTACCGACGGAGGCCCAAGAAACCACACGATCTCGTACATCTGTAACAGTTACAATGGTATTATTGAAAGCTTGAACATGAATTGTAATACCCCGCAAAATTGAGTTATGACAGTTTTACTCTACGTGTTTTACGTACATGTATTTTGTACCGTGACGGGTAATATCCGTAACGTATTTTAATATAAATATCCTATGTATTTTTGTATTTCGATTAATTATATATTTTTCGTCATCTCAAAATTCTTTTTATCTATTTTGAGCCAACTCAAATATAAATACTAATCTTTTGTGTTTTTATGTGTATTACACGTATTTTCAATACACGTGTCGATTACGTATATTTTACCGTTACGCGAAATATCCGTAACATTATCAAAATAAATATTTCACAGTATGTTATATTTCGATTATTTATAAACATTTCTCCATTGCTCAAATCTATTTCGTATTTGAAAATTTATTTATACGTGCGACACACGTATTTGCAGTGCACGTGTTGGTTGTATTCTCCTTCAAAATAAAATTTATTAAGTGTGTGTGTGGTTATTTTCATTTGTACATAAAATCTCTAACTATAATTAAATTAAACTAGTTCTATTAAATACATATTACATAATATAATATATGTATTTAATTTAAATAAAAACTCTTAATAAATAGTGTGCACACACATTTGATGCACGTGAACGTGTTTCTCGCCCATTTGAAGGGAATGACCGGCCATTTTTGAGAATGAGGGAGAGTGGGTGAGAGTGTGGAGAAGTGGGGAGCTATTTTAGGAAGTGGGGAGTCATTTTAACTACTCATTTTTCCTATAAAAGGTCATTCTCTTTTGTCATGAACAATACTAAAATCAAAACAAAGAAAAAGAGAGAAATAGGGAGTGGAGCTTGCGAGTTGTACTAGGAGAAGGCCGGAAATTGCTTGGAGAGGAGCTTGGAGCTTTGGAGCATTTTTTGTCTAGGGATTCTACTACTAGGAGCTTTTAAGGTGGGTGTCTCCAACTTTCTAATATAATTTTATTAGTAGAAAGCTAGATTGTAGAATATATATGTGTCAATTGTTAGATGCATGATAACTTATATAAATTGAGTATTTTTCTTTAGATTATGTGTTGTTGACTAATTGTGTGAAATTATGATATGATTAATTTGGGGACATTTTTAAGTTTCTATTTTAAGTTTTAGTTGCACTTTAGAAAATTATATCTATTAAACTAGATAGATTCTAGAGCGAAAATATTTATAGGAGCATCTCATATATGTCAAGAACATCTACT
This sequence comes from Hemerocallis citrina, assembly GCA_017893485.1. Taxonomy (NCBI): domain Eukaryota; kingdom Viridiplantae; phylum Streptophyta; class Magnoliopsida; order Asparagales; family Asphodelaceae; genus Hemerocallis; species Hemerocallis citrina. The sequence goes on along the minus strand of CM030358.1, from coordinate 350,717,723 downwards.
TAAAATTTTATAATATTTGGACGTTTACTATTTTAATAAAATCGAAACTTAGGACTGGTTGGCAGTTGGCTAGCTGCTGAAAATTTGTATACATTTTGAATTGATCATTTCGGCATCTTAGATGCAGTATTTTGAGAAAGGACAAAACTAAGAAGCTGAAGTAGACTCGTTAACATTTGTTTAGAGTCTAAGAAATCAATATTCCATGAAGAATTGAGTTTATAATAAATTTTACAAGTTTGAACAAATAGCAGTACTTATAACATTTCGACGCAACTGTAAATTTCAAAGAATTCAGGGTTTATAGACACAATATTTTAGAGAAACTTATAACTACAAAGTTATAGTACACTTGTATAAATTTAATTTGATCTAAAGAACACAGAGTTTCGTGAAGTATATAAATTTCTTTGATTTTTACATGTAGCATGAGCTGCAGTTTTCGCATTTTGAATCTACTTTTTTGCAAATGAATTTAGATGAAGTAATTGGGGATGATTTTAGATGATCTTAACTACAAAGTTGTCGTAGACTTATTAATGTTTCCTATGAAACTAAGAAATCTATTTTTGGAGTAGTATTGGAATTTATATGATTTTTACAATACCATTGGGTTGATGTCTTTTATCTAGTTGTCCTTGTAATACACCGGATAATATAATACTTTTGTATATATAATGTCTGTATATATATATATATATATATATATATATATATATTTATGAATGTTGAAGTGCGATTAAATTTGCTGGATTGTTCGTGTGGAAGGTTGTGTTCATGGTGATGCGCGAGAATGAGAAGGACCGATACTAGTACATACACTAGTTCTGAGTATGATGCATATGCAAATATGCAATTGCATGGTACCACAATGAATATTTTTTGCATGCACTCAAATCTAACCTCTTATCTCTCATCTAAAACTTGATCAAGGGCTAAAAATTTCAGCCATGCAAATATCTCCAAAACAATGGTCTAAAACCCTTGTTTTGAAGAAAACCACTTGCTACATCACCCCCCCTCCTATCCCTATTGGCCAGCCTACCCCCCTCACACCCTCAATCTTTCTCATTTCTTAAAAACCCCTCCTTCTCACCCTCATTTCAGTTCTGAAATTTCAGAAAGAAAAAGGAGAAGGAGAGAGTGAAAGAAGTCTAGTGAAGGAAGTGGTCCAAGCTCTTGAAGAAGGATATTGGAGGAGGAAGCCAAAGCCAATCTCATCTTCTCAAGGCACACCAAGGGTGGGGAGTTCTCTGAACTTTATTGTTGTTTCTCTTGTGGATTTCTTGCATGAATCAAGTAGTAATAGCTATGAGAATGATTGATTAGGAGTAGTTTGTTAGAATCTGAAAATGGAAACAGAAAACATGATCTGCATGCTAAGTTCCCGAATTTTCAGAGAAAAAATAAATGAAATTTAATCATGCAATTTTCACAGGAATGATCTCATGTATGTCTAGAAGCTACATGATTTATTTTGGATTTTTCTGATATTATTTGATATTTTAATAAAATCAATTTTGAGGACCGAGTCGTAAGGCAGAGACTGGGTCTGTCTATTGTAACAACTGAACTTATGGGAATTCTTAGAATTAATTGATACATGATCTATTTCTGAATTAGTTTCCATGTTATCTTGCATGCATCTAGACTCTATAGAAAAAATATTAAAATTATTTGGATGACATTGGATGCATGTTCAAAATTAATTAAGTAGGAGTATTCATGGCAATGACTGAAGAACAGTAGAACTTTTATACCTGATTATAATAGGTAGAACTCCTTGAATATTTGGAATAAGGATGTGATCCTTTGTGCATACTATTCATGATGTTGTTTAGTCTCTGGAAATGCAAATTTGACGACAATTGGTTATGCATGTGATTTATTATGAGTATTTTAGCATGTACTGTGCAAAACCTAGTCAGGATTGACACTCTGATAAGATGGTAACCTTGTGGCTTTGTATTAGCAGAATTTGAGAAAGTGTACAACTAGGAAGTTTTATTAGACACCATGAGCTTTCCAAAAAGCCCTATGTCAAAAAATTAATATAAGTAGAATAATAGATATGATTTTTGCAAGTTGGGGCATAACCCAGATTTTGAGCTATATGCTCTGTTTGAGTAATGCTTTGTGTGTGGTTCTGTAAACCTGAGGAAAATGACTGTTTTAGGGTAATCAGATGAGACAATTGGGATTGGTGATCAACTAGGAAGTTGTGAAGGACATTCACACCTTTCCACAGAATCTGAATTTGTATCATTCCGATGAGCGAGTATATTTTTATGCAGTCGGTAATGTGCAGCCAGTGTACAAGAAGTACACAGGCTGAGGTTTGTGAGGCTATTTTGAGCAATAAGATGACTGAATCTGAGGTGATGATCAACTAGAAAGTTCTAGCCTAGGTTCTTAGCTTTCCATATTGGGCTAGAACACCCAAATCTGAGTTGTATTGTAGGAGTTATGACCTTTTTAAGTTTCAGGCAGAAACATCATAGTTTGTTTAGTCATGGTTTTGACTAAGTGTTGGAAGAACCTTTCCCCTTGTGTATATAAGAGTTGATAACTCATTGTTTAGGAATGAATGGTGTCTATTGCTGGTCTTGTTGGTGTTTGACTCCTATTGAGGATGTTGTGACTCAAGTTAGTCACAAGGGTAAGGTGATACCCTACGTCTATCGATCCTAAGATTTGAACTTTCGCCGAGGGGTTGGACGTCCGAATCGGTGCCGTCGAGTTGTATTCATGCCGGTTAAGGATGAACGCGGGCCGTGGTGATAGACAAATTCCAAGCTAGGGAATGTGGCGAGCATGACTTGTGTCGCCGGGGCCAGTGGTCCATGGGCAGAGTTTTGGAAGTAATCTTTTTACCCGAAGGATTAGAGTGAGTCCGAGATAGAGTGATGTATTAGGGGTATGTACATTGAATTAGTACTAGCAGACTATAGTCGGGTGTTGTACTTTTCCAATCGTAGGGATACGGATTTGGTTCTCAGGTTTTGAGTTCACGGGTCTCATATCTCGATCTATTAATTCCCAAAAAGCCGGAGTAAGGAACGGGAGAGTAACTCCTGCCGGAGAGGCGATTTGACCCTCAAGGCTGTCGTGTTCCTATGCGCGTGGGTGTTGTTTATTATCTTGATGTCATGGGTACATGGTTTTGTACCAGAAGGTTTTTTCACGGCTTTTTAAGTGAGGTCCGTGCACGGGTACTAAGTGGCAAACGCAACCACCACTTTAGGGACTACAGTACCGGAATAGACCAAATGACTGCAACCTCCTCAGACACGGATATCTATTGGGAATAGGTTGAGTACAAAAGTAGGATGCATGACGAGGGATTGAACAACAGTACCGGAATAGACCCTACACGGATATCTATTCAGGAGAGGCAAACTCTTTGAAAAGTATGTAGTATGGGATGCATACGTTTTCATTGAAGTTGATTTTGGAAAAGTATGTAGTATGAGATGCATACGTTCCTAAATGAATTGCATTAGAGTAGGTGCATTGTTTGCATTCCTTGTTTTGTGCATTAGATTAGGCCATGTCATGATTTGATCTGGAACGTATGTAGTATGGGATGCATGCGGATCCAGAGTCCCAAAGTCTTGCTTGCATTAGAATAAGGCATGTGACTGGTGCATTTAGTTGTTTGATCATGGCATACTCGAACACTAGGGAATTAGGATGCACGTTTCTTTTTCCATTCAAGATGGTTTATGGTTGCCAGTTTGGAGATCGTTGTTTCTTATCAGCATTGCGTCAGTAGAATTACTGACGTTCCCTACCTTTTAGGTACCGGTGCCTACATTTCGAGCAGGTGCATAAATATCAGAGTCGCATAGCGGAAGACTCAAGCCAATGGACAAGTTCCAGGGAAGCAGATTGACCACTCAGCGGAGCTTCGGCAGTGATCAGTCGATTACCATTTCGGGAGACAGCTGATAGCTTTACAAGAGGAGTTCGTAAATATTTTGTAATAAGATGTAATGAGTTAATGTAATTTGTATTCTTGTTCAAGAACAAGATATTGGTTGTAATCGATGATGTAATGACCTTATTTGGCAATAAAAAGTTTTTAAATTTCTGTATTATTATTGTGATGAGATGCATTTGAAGGCAAAGATTTTGGTTGCGTCACAGATGTCCGGTAACTGGGATCCGGAGCGTTACAGTCCTAAAACTTTTACAACATATAAAATTGGATTTAAAATTGGAATGTTAGTAAGATGTACCTTATGAAGAATTAAGAGGTAATTAAAGGATGAATATGGGATATTAAACTTGTGATGTTATAAGGGTTTTAACTCATCAAATGTTATTGAATGTTGCTATAAGAAGTTGGTTACTTCATGATTGATAATAGCAAAGAGAATGGATAAAAGAAGTTAAAAGATGTTTAGAGGTTGGATGTAACTTAGTTGATCTCTATGATGAGATTGTTGGAATCTAGAGGCTGAGAGAGACCCGGAGTGCCGGCAGGTTATGATATGTGAAAATTTTAGAAGTAGCCAGTGTGGGTTAACTTTCTCTTTGAGAAGTAGCCAGTGTGGGCTAACATTCTCAGTGTTTGATTTACGTCCAGTAGGGTAAACTAGCTCTAGGTGGCAATTATTTATATTTGAACTTAAGGATAAACATTAGGTAGACTTATGGCTGAAAACAATGACGTACATGTCCGATAAGAGCTTGCAGTTCCTAGGGGTTCAGGACACAACAGAGGATACGCCCAGTATATCTACATGTGTAGGCTAGGGGTAGGCCAGTGAGGTCGATGAAATTGCCTGTAAAGGACTGCGGTCCCCAGGAATGTTCACGACTGAGGATATGCCCAGTCAATCTACATGTGTGGGCTAGGGGTATGTCTGTTCTGTTTACGAAAAGGTTGGTAATGAACTTGCGGTTCCTAGGAATGTTCAGGATGACAGGATACGACCGGTAAATCCATTGAGGTGGGCTAGGGGTAGGCCTGGTTTGTAGTTGCGGAAGATCGACATGCTGGGGTTCGTGACTGAGGATACGCCCGGTAAATCCATGATGTGTGGTCTAGGGGTATGCCGGTAAGGTCCAATATCCTAGGGTGCGACTCACACGTAAGTACGCGTTGGAGTATAGTCATCGGGTTAGGTTGCATGACGTAGGATTTAACAATATAATGAGGAGAAAGTTAAGGGCTTGCCATCGGACCTATGTAGTATGGGTTGCATAAGATCCGAACAAGTGTGCATTAGTGTGCATTTGTTGCTTTATTGGATTTTGTTTTATGCCGTTGTTTTATGCATTTTGATTTCTATTTCATGACATAAACTTATACACTTACATTAGATTCACTATCTGTTTTTATTCATCTTTTTCATTCTTGCTTTTGTGCATCAAGTTTGTGATTGTTAAAGTAGAAGAATTGCTGTATTATAGCATTGCGACAATTGTATGTAACTGACGTGCCTACAGTTTCCTAGTTGCAGGATTGGACTTGGCAGGGACTTAAAGTCACTGTAATGGGTTGTCATATGATTGAAGAGCTTCCATTATTACACGTTGTATTGTACTTATTCATTTCTGCTGTGTTATTGTAAAGAACAATATTGTAAATGAAAAAGTTTTAAATTCCTTGTATTTTTGTACGAATTTGAAGTAAAAGATCCTGTTTGTGCTACAAATTACATGTATTTGGAATTCAGGGCGTTACATGAATAACTCCTTTTGTCCATTCTAGATTCTCTCCCAATTGGTTAGGTCGTAGGTGCAATGATTTACTTCACGGGTGCAGTCTCTGGTTCAAGTCTAGGATAGCCGGACGGAGATTTGCCCTCGAGTGCAATGGCTTAAGGCCCACAAGGGAAAAACTTGAATATTAAAGCACACAAGACACAACATACTAGAACATCTCAGATAGCTTCTAAACAAGCTCTCCTCCTGAAACTCGAGGTGCAGATAGAAAAACTTCTCAATAACTTTTCTCAAACTCTCGTCCTTATTAATAGAATTACCGAGCATGCAATAGAACAACAAAGATTCCAAGTGGAACTAACCAAACCATCAAAGATCTCAAATGCCGCACTATCAAAGTTCCCAAATGGATATAACTGAAGCATGCACCAACCATTTGGGATGAGAAACAACACATTGTAGTCAAGAACAACAACAATAGACTATGACCTCCTCGTCTATCGTATACTCCTCCTAATAGAAAACTGGCAATAAAGGAAAGCTGGAAAAAAATGGACCTCCTCTAAAAAAATAGACAAGCAACCAAAATTAACATCAAACATAATAGATCTTATCATTTATCTCTTTTTTCCTTTTATGTTCTCTCTTTCTCCAAAAAAAAGAAACGCGGTTCAAACTTAACTTGTTTTTAGTTCTTTCCCTTATCTATTTTCTCCTTCTAATTTGATCTGATATGAATCAAATCGAATAAGAACAAATCATGAATCAAAATAAATTAGAATCACCACAAAATTTGAAGAAATAAATCAACTTAGTACAAAATTAAGTGCAATTAGCAGGAATCAAATTAGACACGAAGAACAGAGAAAATCACAATTAAGCACACAAATCAGACGAGTCATATCATAAATTGTACACAAGAACTAATATAGATCAAGCACACAGACCAGAATGAAAACTGAGAGGAAAATCATATCATATCAGCACACAATGCAGAACTATCACGCAACCCTCATCGAATCAAATCAAAACATGCATGAGTAATGGAACAAATTTGGGCAGAACAAACAAATCGCATATCAGAGAAGCAGAAATCATGAAACATGCCAAACATATCATATCATATTAGAACGCAAATCATAATGTAAATTAGTAGAACTGATAAGGGTAAAAATAGAACCAAATCAGGACCGAATCCTAAACCTCCCAGAAGTAAAATGTGAAATTCTAGCAGATACATGCCCGCAAGAGGAAGTTGGGCCACTTTCAGGCCCATTAAATCAAAACAGGCCTATCAAACTGTGTTGCCATAGCAGCCCAATATGAAGGAGTCCAAGTTCATCCAAAGGAGTTAGTTTAAAATTTCTATATCTAGAGAGAAAATACTTTTGTTGTAACACTCCGCAAAATTGAGTTATGACAATTTTGCCCACGGGCGTTACACACATGTATATTGTACTGTTACGAGTAATATCCGTAACGTATTTTAATATAAATATCCTACGTATTTCTGCATTTTAATTATTTATACATTTTCCGTCTTCTCAAAATTTATTTTTTTTATCTTATTCTGAGCCAACCTAGACATTTATTTTAATCTTTGGGTTTTTACTTACTGTCACGCTCCGCTTTCCAAAAAGAATACAGAATACGAGTACGTGACAAAGCCCAGTGAATGATTTTTCATTATTCATAAGCTGTAAGGATCGACAACAAAACAGGAAATATAAAAGAAATATACAACCACGCATGCATGAAACAAAATTCATAATCAACAGAATTATTTGAAAACAATATATAATCCTCAAATAATATAAGACCTAGAACAAAAATGAACTTTGGGACAACATGTTCAATACAAGTTTAAGTTGCAACAAAGAATATAATAAACTCAAAGCACAAGTAAACTAAAGCATGATATATTCTATGCGAAGCTTAGAATGTTTGCTCACTCACTCCTGCGGGTAGTTGATCTCCAAAACCTGTGTATTTAACATGTAGAAGAAATAGAGAAACAAGAAATAAGATGCCCATTAGTGTAAGCTACGGGCCGCAAGTAGTACAAGCAACGGGTACAAGAACAAATACAAGAGAGCATGGAACAGGGAACTGGAATTTAGAATATGCAATATCATGACAGGAGTGTGACAAGTAATAGAGTCCAATGAAACTAGCAAGCAAGTAAATTGAGTCAAGTAACAGAATCATGTAACAAGTGAACATGTAATTTGTAACAGGTATCAAGTAGCATACGAGACAGGTAACAAGTGTGCACAGGTAAAACATGTTATTCTTAAGTCTATTGTTTAATCATAACTAATGCACCACCCATGCGTCCCATATAGATACCACATGGTTATTGCATACAAACAAGTTACGTTTAGGCCTAGTGGCAGATTCTATAGGGCTGTGTACTCAGGCATCATGTATCAAGCAAGCAGGTTCATGAATCGGATAATCATATAACTAGTTCATGAGTCAAGTGGTAATATGACATGCTCATGAATCAAATAATAATATAACTAGTTCATGAATCAAGTAATAATATAACAAGTTCATGAATCGATAATAATATAACTAGTTCATGGATCAATAGTAACTATTCCATGAATCAAATAATAATATAACTAGTTCATGAACCAAGTAACAAGTGGGAAATACGGGCCATCTTCCGAGTACACTTACCTATATTGTCCATTACTATGGTCTTTCCCTTAAACCCCGGCTTGTTAGTTATTATTATTAACAAAATAGGCATGAAAGTGCACAAACAGGGCAAGTAAACATGATAGTAAATTGTTACCCCCGTTCTCGTAGAAAAATATTTTCCTGAATATTTTTTTTGTGTATTTCGATATTTATAAATTCAGTAGTTGTTAAATTTGGCTTGGACTTTACATTAAAATATTTTCTTATGGACAATTATACTTATTTTCGAATGATGGAGTATTTCAACCTTATTTTCCATTTCCAATTGATCGACTATTTATATTTTAGCCCAAATCTAATATGTTATTACTACTTGGATTTTAATGAATTTGTTAGACTCAAATCATATTTTGATATTTATACTATTATTATTATCAGTATTATTATTTTAGTTAGTGTTATTATTTGCATTATTTTTTTTATAGTTAATATTATCATTATTATTGTTTTATTTTAACCCTGAACATATTCTAATTTATCTAATATTTTTATAATTATTTTCTATTGGATTTAAAGCCCTAAAACCCTATTCTTTCTTATTGGATCTTATCATACCTAATACCCAATACCCTAATACCCATTTCCCTATATATAACCCTACCCTAGAAACCCTCACCCTAAGCCCTGCTTATACAGCCGCCCTGTACACCCCCCCAATCTCCTGTTCATCTTAAACCTCCCACCTCCATTTTTTCTCCCAAACCCATCCATCGTCTCCCTCATCTCTCTCCTGTGTGCTTCTCCCGACCCTGCACCCCGCCGCACTGTGCCTCCGACTGCCGCGACCACCCTCGGCGACCCTCCTCTATGCCACGCCTCCTCCCGAGCGCCACAGTGCAGGTGCTGACAGCACACCCCCGACGCCCCTGCGCTATGTCCCTCCTCCCGAGCGATAGCCATCGTCGCTGCCCCCTGTTCACGCTGTCGCCCTACACTACAGCGCCTCGCCAGCACTGGCTACCCCCTTCCCGATTCTCCTCCCCATGCACCTGCAACCACGGCACCACCCTTCTGCGTCGCGCCACCTACAGTAGCGACCCCGGTGCAGCTCCCCTACCTATGCCGATTTCAGCCCGAAGTCGTAGCGCGCTCCCTGCGCTGTATTTCTCCGTTGACAGAACAGCAGCCGCGACAGCCCCCCTGGCTTGTCCTCTCGACGCCGGCAACCCTGCCCGTCATCTCGCCGTCTAGTGCCATTGCTGTTTGATCAAAAAGGAGTTGATCATTTGATCTGGACCGCCCGATCTCCTCCCGATCTGATATGATCATCTTCATCATCATATTAGATCTGTGCCATCTGATCTCTCATCCTGAATGTGATCTGCATCAGCGTTCTCAGCCATCTATTTGATCTGATCTTGATCATCACATCTTGATCGTCCTCTTGATCATTGAGATCCGTCCGATCGTGTCTGCGATCGATTGTTCCTTGTGTTCGTGATCTTGCTCGTGATCGTTCGTTCATGGTATTTTGTTCTGTTCTCGTTATTCTTGCTCTTTGCTTCATTTCTGTCATCGAGTATAAGGCAAGTAACTTGTTTGAATTTCTGTTGCAAATACATGTACTAAATACCACATGTAGTGTAGTTTTGTTCTAGAGACAATTCTCATGAAAAACCCTGGTTATATCCGTCTCTATGAGTTAGTCCATCCGTAGTTGTCTCATTACACACGACATGAAATATAACTTAGATCTAATCAATTCTTGATGTATACATGCATGTTGTTCGTGATTCATGACTTGTCGTATGATCTTGTATGCTTGATGTGTTAGTAGTAGTACAACCCATTGTAGATCTGTTACACCCCCTATACCATGTTGCTTGGACACCTAGTATACCATATTTCACACTTTGTTATGATTTGGATGTATTACATATGATCTAGTTGATTTAATGCATGAAAAATAATTTTGTCCTTATTGTTACCCTATTTTTGGTCAGTATATGAAAATTATTTGTGATTGTGAATTATAGAAAAATCTGTCTACTTTCCATAATTTCTGACAGATCTCAGTTTCGATTTATGAGTTGCAAGTTATGGGTATTTTACTACAGAGGTGTAGAAAAATTACAGATTTGGTTTTATGTAAATTCTGTAGAGTAATTTATTGTTGTACTGATGTTAAAGATACTATTTTGATCCAATATTTTGTTGAGTATAACTAAAATTGATAGGGATTAATCCCTAATTTTTTTGGATTTAATTGATGACTTTTATAAACTATTCTATACTTGCAAACAACTACTATACTTGTAGAATTTTCGTGTACGTTGTTCTGTAAAAAAACAAAATTTCGACCTGATTCTATTTGCTGTTTATAAAAACTTTGTGAATATAAAATGTAGCCTACTGTATCTATTTTATTACCCTTTTAACAGATCTAGATTTCGATTTATATTTTGTAATCTATTGCTATTTTAGTACTGCTGTGTTTATGATTCCAGATTTACAAAATTTCTGTATCTTGCCGTCTTCTGATTTTATTTGACTAAACTATCTATATTGAAAAATTATGAAACTTTATTTTCTGATAATAAACATACTAGGAAATACCCCAGATTTTTCTTGGATTTAATCAGTGAGTTTTTATGCTGTTTTCCTGTTTATGAATGCAAACTTCTGATTTCTAGCTGAACATGTATTCTGGATACAATTCTGCTTTGAGTCATGTTTTTGTGAAATACCATACAACTTATATATATTTGCTGGATTTGGGCGAGAGTCTATTTTTCAGATTTTCTGACGGATCCAGATTTGCACATTTGTAGCAACGAGAATTTCAGATTTAGTGCAGTACTGTCTTGCTGTTCTAAACTAGAAGTTTCGTTGTTCTATCCTTTTATGTGTTGTCTATCACCTGTACATGTTTATCTTTCAACTTGAACATGTTACTTATTTATACCATGTTATTCTTGCCCTGTTTGTGACACATACATTCCTGTTTGATAATAATAACAAATAACCAAGCCGGGGTTAAGGGAAAGATCTAGTAATGGAAAATATAGAAATGTGTACTTAGAAGGGGCCCATGTTTCCCACCTGTTACGTATTTCATGACTACATGATACATGATCATGTTTATCTGATTACCTGACTGCACACTTTTCTATAGGAAGGTGTACTCGGAAGAGGACCAATAGGTTCTACCTATACCTGTTTACTTGATTACCTGATTGCACACTTCCCTACAGGAAGGTGTACTCGGAAGAGGACCAGTAGGTTCTACCTGTTCCTGTTCCTGTTTACCTGATCCCTGAGTACACGGCTCTATAGCCTCCACTACGAAATCTAAACATAACTTGTTTGATTGAGGCAACCATGTGGTAAAAATTTTGGACGCATGAAGTGCTACCTAGTTAGAATTAAATACAAGACTTGATATAACATGACACCTATACATGCTACCTGTATACCTGTTTACCTGTATACCTGATTACCTGTTTACCTGCTTTCATGACTCTTGATACATGTTACCTGTACCTGTTAGTATATCATGTTACTTGATTTTGTTTCTTGATTCTTGTTAATTATCCTGCTCTGTTGACATGCCTATTCCATACTATGTTGTTTCCGCTGTAACTCTATATTTGTTTATCCTTTCCTGTACATGTGCCTGCACTACAAGCGGCCCGTAACTTGCATTGACGGGCATTTTGTTTTCTTTTTTCTCTCCTGTAATTTATTAAATTACAGATTGTGGTGATCAACTGCCCGATGGAGTAAGTGATCTGAGATTCTAGATGTTGGGTTTTTGCTATTATTATTTCATGTTGCTTATTTTGAATAAATGTATTGCTACTTGGATTATTTGTATTGGGCAGTATGACCCAGTATTATTTGACTTATTTCGAGATCTGGTTTATTTGAGATTTATCTATTTTGTTTCAAGTAAATCATGTTGGCATATTGATTCATTCATGCATGCGTGGTTGATATCTCCTTATTTACTTCCTGTTATTCTTGTGAAATGTTGTAAGGATCCTGACAGCTTATGGATGTTGAAAATCATTCGCTGGACTTAGTCACGTATCCGTATTACGTATTCTCTTTTTGGAAAGTGGGGCGTAACAAAAATAAGAAACACGTTCAGGCTAGGTAGAAAATATATTCGAGTGTCAAATCAACTTATAATTATAAAAAACAACAAGAATTTCAATTCTGGACAGCAGGACGTTGCTGCACCAAAGCTGGTTTCTCGTTGTTACAGGAATGCAAATCAGGATCCGTCAGAAGTTTCAGAAATTAGACTCTCTTCCGGTTTCAGCGCATATACACATGATATAGGTTCTAGCAACTGGGTTCAAATCAACATTCTACATAGATTTTGTGTTTAGCCAGAATTCTTAAAATTATGTTTACATGCATGAATCAGGTCTGAAAACTCATTAAATAAATCCAGGAAAATTAAGGGTGATTTCCTATCATGTCTAGCCTCAGCAAGATAAATTTCATATTATCATATTACTAATAGCATGTTCAAATTAAATTGAAAAACAGGGTGTCACAGTGAAATTATGAATATGGAAATCCAGACCCAGCAATACTAAAATAGCAATATCTTACAACTCATAACTCGAAATTTGATTCTGTCAGTTGTTCTGAAAATTAGACGCCTGGGGCTACCATTCATATTCAGAAACTAATTCAAAACGCTATCATTTACATGGTTGAAATTATCAAGCAAGAGCAGGACAACAGCATTCTCAGATTTCTTTTGCTTGAAATATAGCATGATTAATAACTACCATTGATCTAAGTTAATGTGTGATACAATTCAGGGTTTAATAATTCTTCAAGCAGCACATCATGTCTATTCTCAACTCATAAAAAAAAAAAAACAAGATCAACATATTCATCATCCAACAAAACATTTATAAGTCATGATGGTTCATAAATTCATGTAGCCAAATAATTAGGTGAATAATTAGATCTAACTTGTTGTGGTGAAATGAGTGTATTAATGAATGGTTCTGACCCTTACGATTATGGAAATAAATGGAGACGAAGAACGAGTAGGATCAAGATTATCCACGATAACAAAAGGCGAGTCACAACTAAAATTTACTTGCGTTATTTCAAAAAGGTGCTTGCAGGGGGAAACAAAATATTCATACAGGTTACTTGCCTTGATTGGATTGTGAGACGAACGATGACGAGTGGAAGCACGTGCAATGACCGCGAACACACGTGCGACAACAAAAACACGCGCAACGCACACAGAAGAAATAGCATGTGCAATACGCGAACACCGAAACACGGACACAAAGAGGCAGCAGTACACATCAAACGACAAAAGGGCGTATAGCACCCTTGCACCTTCTGCTCGATGGCGACGGCTGGCGGCGGCAGGGCGTGGGCGGCTGGCTGCAATCATGGTAGGAGGGAGCAGGGTGCAGATGCAGGGGATTTGATGGTGATCGGGTGCAGGCGAAGGGGTAGACTGAAGGTGGAAGACGGGAGGAGGCAGGACGACGACTGGTTGGGTTCGGGAGTGCAACATCGAGGTGGTCGACGAGGATACAGGGGAGCGGGATGGGTGGTGTCAGGTGCAGCTCGACAATGGAGGAATAGTTTGTGGCTCGATGAATTTTGACAGTCAATGAGGTGGAAGAGGGTGAGTTGAGCGGTAGGGTGGAGCACAGGGATGAGGATGATCGGGGGCTCGAGCAGCGTTGGGTGTTGGTGGCGCTCGAAGGTTGTGGGAGGAGCAGCGAATGGGTTGAAGAGGATGACGGGTAAAGGCGAGGTCAGAGGTGCGGGTGCTGGTGGCGATCGGGGCCGAAGGCGGCAATGGGGAGATGGGTGCGGCAGAACTCAGAGGGAGAGGAAGCGGTAGGGGAAGATGACGGCTGTAGGGTTTCAACAATAGCTAGGGTTAGGGTTGGCTAGGGTTAGAATAGTTAGGTTATATATAGGTTTAAGTGGGTTTTAGGTTAAATGGGTAAGCGGGTTTTAGGGTACAGAATTAGGATCCAATTGGGAAAAAGTCAATTAATAAAATTTGGCCATGAATTAGATGATTAGAATTAGTCAAATTATTAAGATAATAATAATTTAGTGTTGATAGGAAAATTTTAAATTAATTAGATTGGGAATAAAATTTGAGTTGAAGCAACAAATAAATTTTATTAAGAAAGAAAAATCAAATACACGGTTCAGAATTGAACAGAGAAGAGTACAATGATCAAATATACAGAAGAAGATACAAAAATGAAAACAGGGGTTACACGTGCATTGCACGTATTTTTAATACACATGCCGATTACGTATATTGTACCGTTACGTGTAGTATTATCAAATTTTCTATGTGTTAAATTATTTATTTTATAACTTGTTCAAATTTATTTCATAAATTTAAATTTATTTTTCTCATATTTTGACTCAAATATATTTTTATACTTGTGGTGCACATGTTTTCTATATACGTGTTGATTATATTCTTGTATACATATATAGAATTAATAAATGTATTTTTTACATATTTTTTATTTTGATTGTTGTGGACATTTTTCGTTCACTCGAATTTATTTTGTATTGATACGTGCAACGCACATGTTTGCAGTGCACGTGTTGGTTGTATCATTTTTCAAAATAAAACTTTATGAAGTGCATATGTTTATTTTTATCTTTATTATTATAAACTATTTTTACGTGAAATATGTATTTTTAATTTTTTTGCTACACGTGATTTACACGTACTTTTTCTATGCACGTGCTAATTACGTTATTTTTTGTGCACTAAAATTTCATTAAGATTAATTTAAGAAAATTATAATAAATTTTTGTTAAGAAAAATAATATAATTATTTAATAAAGAAGAGATTTTAAAATAAAATAAAATAATGAAATAAGAGTAGGATGAAAAATGTACACAACACGTGCACACGTGCATTGTGCACTCTTTCCAATGGTTGGACGTACATGGAGAGAGTGGGGTGAGTGAGTGGTGCGAGTGAGTGGTGTGAGTGTGTGAGTGGGTATGTGAGTGGGTTAGTGGGGTGGTTAGTTGCTAAAACTACTCCCAAATTCCCATATAAATACCCCCCCTAATCTAACCCAAATAAACACAAAATTAAACTAAACAAAAGAGAGAGCCAAGAGTGAGTGTTTTGGTGTGTCTTGCGGTTTTTCCAAGGAGGAGAGGCCGGTTTTTTTTTTTTTGTGATGAGCTTTGGATCTTTGGAGCATTATCTTCTAGGGATTCTACCACTAGGAATTCTCTTTTTGAGGTGGGTATTTCTCCAACTTTATAATATAATTTTATTAGTAGAATGCTAGATATGTGTAAATTGCTAGATGCATAATAACTTATATAAATTGAGTATTCATGTTTAGATTATGTACTGTTGATTAAAGGTGTGAAATTATGATATAATTGATTTGAGGCATTTTTATAATTTTTTGTTTTAAGTTTTGGTAGCACTTCAGAAAATCATATCTATTAAACTAGATAGAATCTAGAGCTAAAATTTTTATAGGAACATCCCGTATATGTCAAGAACACCTCATAAAATTTTCATAATATTTGGATGTCGTTTACTTTTTAATAAAATCCAAACTTAGGACTGGTTGGCAGTTGGCTAGTTGCTCAAAAATTTGTACACATTTCAGATTTTGATCATTTGGCATCTTAGATGCAGTATTTTGAGAACGATCAAAACTAAGAAGTTGAAGTATACTCATTAACCTTTCTTTAGAGTCTAAGAAATCAATTTTTCATGAAGAATAGAATTTATAGTGAATTTTACAAAATTGAACAGTGACAGTATGTATAACATTTCGACCCTACTGTAGATTTCAAAGATTTCAGGGTTATAGACACAATATTTTGGGGAAACTTATAACTACAAAGTTATAGTAGACTTGTATATCTTTAATTTGATCTAAACAACACAAAGTTTCATGAAGTATATAATATTCTATGATTTTTACAGGTAGCATGAGCTGCAGTTTTCGGATTTTAAACCTACTATTTTGCAAATGAATTTAGACGAAGTAATTGAGGATAATTTTAGATGATCTTAACTACAAAGTGGTAGTAGACTCATTTATGTTTCCTAAGAAACTAATAGATCTATTTTTGGAGTAGTATTGGAATTTATAAGATTTTTTTCAATACCATTGGGTTGATGTCTTTTATCTAGTTATCCTAAAACTTTTACAATGTATAAAATTGAATTTAAAATTGGAATGTTAATTAGATGTACCTTATAAGAAATTAAGAGGTAATTAAAGGATGAATTTGGAATATTAATCATGTGATATTTATAAGGGTTTTAACTCATCAAGTGTTATTGAATGTTACTATAAGAAATTGGTTACTTCATGATTGATAATAGCAAAGAGAACAGATAAAAGAAGTTAAAATATGTGAATGGAAATTTTTATAAGAGGTTAGATGTAACCTAGTTGATCTATATGTTGAGACGGTTGGATTCTAGAGACTGAGCGAGACCCAGAGTGCCGGCAAGTTATGATATGTGAAAATTTGAGAAGTAACCAGTGTGGGTTAACTTTCTCTTTTAGAAGTGGCCAGTGTGGGATAACCTTCTCAGTATTTGATTTAAGTCCGGTGGGTAAGCTAACTCTAGGTCTTAATAATTATAATTAAACCTAAGGACAGACACTAGGGGGAGATGTGATGAAATATGGGCAAACATGAGTATGAGGGCCTCATATGATTCGCGGTGGGAGATTATCTCAAGAATTATCGGGTGTGAGGCATGATGTCCAAAATCGCTCGCGGTGTGAGATTTATCTTCAGAATTATCGGGATCGAGGCGACGCTCGTGAGATATTTGTGATGAGGTACAATATGGATCGCGGTGTGGGTTTCGTCTCCAGAATTATCGGAGTTATGATTCACGATGGGAAAGCGATTTTCAAGAATTATCGGGGCGGTACTAGATTCTCACAGGATATCTAAACCTTACATTAGTCACCGTAGTAGGATTTCATAACGAGGGATTGAACCCTATATTGAGGAGTACGTTAAGGGCGTGCCCTCGGACCTATGTAGTATGTGATACATAGAATCTGACAAGTATGCATTAGTGTCATCCTATTGTGAATATCCGCATTAGGCATTAAGTCATATCATACACTGACACGACTAGGATAGTCACTTTTCTTGTTTGCATTCAAGTTTGTGTTTGCTAAATTAAAGAATCGCTGTATTATAGCATTGCGTCAATTGTATGCAACTGACTTACCCACAGTTTCCTAGTTGCAGGATTAGATTTGGTATGGACTTGAAGTCGCTGTGATGGGTTGTCACAAGATTGAAGAGCTTTCATTAATATATGTTTTATTGTACTTATATATTTTCGCTATGCCATTGTAAAAGAACAATGTTGTAAATGAAAAGTTTTAAATTCCTTATATTTTGTACGAAATTGAAGTAAAAATCCTGTTTTTGCTACGAATTACTTATGTTTGGGATTCGGGGCGTTACATGTATCTCTCCAGGCATAAGAGAGGGTTTAAAAACTCATCTCTTTATCAAAAAAAGAGTTCTAACTCGATCTCTTTGCGAAGGACAGGATAACAAACCTTATCAAAACACCAGGAAGTATAAATAAATCCAATATCTTGAAACTGACCCTTAGCTACTATAAATACCTCATGACATCTACATAAATCTGGTAATCACAATTTTCACTAATAAAACTCTTCATATATTATGAGTTTTCTAATTTGGGCATCCGAGCGTCTATCGTCGGAGCCAACCCTAGTGTTTCAAGCTATTTTTCAGGTCAATTAGAGCGACCACAACTGTTCAGATCAGGTCAACCATCCACGACAGTCAGATTTCAGAGTCAATAACTGTTTACGGCGATCAACACCGGCTAAAAGCAAAGGTTAGATTTTTTATTGTTTCTATAAAAAACTCACAATATCTGTTTTCTCCCACACATAAAATTAGCTGCAACAGATTGGCATTGCTTGTAGGAAACAGAAAATATCTCTGACCAAACTTCGCCGGTAAATAATTGATTTTTCTTGTCATGCCTCCAAAGAGGAAGAATGCAGCGGCCACTCCCCATTTAGCCAACAATCCTCCTCCTCTCCTACAAGCAGGGCAACAACCCTCTCAGTGGTAACCTCCGACTCTTCCTCAACAGGTTGATCACCTGACATCGCGACCCCCTCTCATCGGGTATGAATCAACAGACTCTCAACTGCATCATTTTGCACACCACTTCGGCCCTCTCCCTGAATGATCGAGTGGGGACAGACAATGACTCCATGGTTTCTCCTCTGGTGCCTCCCGGAGTGCTTCCTATGGTACCTTTGATACCGCCAGACCTTCACACATTTATCAACAATAGGCAGCAGGGGAAAAATCTCCACCATCACCTCGAAGAGAGGCGCGCCCAAGGCCACAACTCCCACTAAGAGCACCCCCCCTCGATCATGCCATAGGAGGTCTCTTCCTCGTTGTGATCGAAGGGGCAGAGAAAGCCCTCCTCCCCATCATAGGCACACTCACGAAGACCATAAAGAAGAAGAGGCCCCCGTGACAAGGGCCGAATTTCGTGAACTCAGAGATGAAATCCGCTAAGCACTGCAAGTCACCCCAATGAGGGGTCGGCACACAAGTAGGAGTCATCTCTCAACTGTGCAAGAAGAAGAATCCTACGTCTCTACAAGATCCGAGCCAAGTAAACACTCTATTCCCCACCACCTTCAAGCAATGGAAGACCGCGTAGGCCCCCGTTCTCCAAGTCTATCCTTAAAGCTCACATACCAGAGAAGTTCAAGCCACCAACATTCGAGTCTTACAATGGAGACACAATCCCAGCTAACCACATTTAGAGTTTTAAAACTCTCATGATATCCACCAAGCCTTTTATGCACTCCTATGCATGACATTTCTAGTAACTCTCAAGGGACCAGCAAGTGAGAGGTACTCCAACCTCTCTCCAAACACCATTTTCTCATTTGACCAAATTTGCGGAACTCTTCCCTACCCACTTCGTAAGCAGCCAAAAAACTGCAAAGACGAAGGCCTCCTTGCTCGAGTTAAAGCAAAGAGAGGGAGAACCACTCAAGAAATTTATCAGAAGATTCACCACTGAATCACGCGCCATCCTTTCTCTTGACTCGTCCATTGCAATCGTTGCCTTCAAATACATTGTGAGACATGAATCTCATAAAGTATCCCTAACGAAGAAGCGTCCTTAGGACTTCTCTGCCCTCCTATGAAAGACCAAGAAATACATCCGGGCCGAAGAAACTCTAGAGGCTGTTTACCCTTGAGTTCCAGGGGAGTCTTTCTCCAAGAACCAGCCCAATAATTACGGTGAAGAGGGACCCAAAAATTCCTGGAAGGATAGCACAGGTCAGCGTCACCCCTCTACAGGACCATGTTTTAAGAACTACACTCCACTCAAATCAAATATATTAACCGTCTGCATGGAGGTTGAGAAGGAAGGGCTACTAAGGCCTCCTCCCAAGATGAGCTCCTCAGCCAGGAGGAGGGATAGGAAAAAGTTGTGCACATTTCACAGAGACCATGGACACATCAATGATGATTGCAAAGCTCTCAGAGAAGAACTTGAAGGCCTCATCCATTCAGGCTACCTATCTAAATTCATCCAAAGGAATGACATAGGGCCTTCTTATGCTCGGGGGGGGGGGGGGGGGGTGTTGAAGGGAAGGTAAACTTGATGCATAACATCCCCCCCTCCCCCCCCCCCCCCCCCCCCCCCCCGTTAAAGGATTCGGAGTCCCGATGACTTTCTCATACCAGGACCTCAAGGGTATCCGAACACCTCATTGCGACACGCTAGTCATAAGCCTAGAGGTCCCATCCTATCGAACAAAGGACATGGACTTCATGGTCGTCAACATGAAGGCCGCTTACAACGCCATCCTTGACCACCCTGGCGTCACAACTCTCCATGCTATGCCTTCAGATTTCTACATGAAGATGAAATTCCCAACATCCTAGGGGTAGGGGAAGTTAAAGGAAGCCAAACAGTAGCTCGAGTGGCTCGGTCCTCCCTTGGAACTTCCTCGGAAGAGAAGTCACTACACCTCCGAGCCAGTTGATGACCTCAAAGAGATTCCTTTCTTCGAGAATGATGATACTAAGAGCTTTCTTGTGAGCAATACGCTCTCCCCTCCAGCTCAAAGCCCGAATCATCATGTGTATTACGAGGAATGAGAATCATACGAAGTTTCTAAAAGTTATCTGTCCAGGTCGACCAACTTGAAGACTTGGGGGGGGGATATATCAAGAACTTGTAATGCTTAGCACCTCATGAAGTTCAGTGAGAGTACTTAACACTCTCCTCTATATTCCCTTAGTCCAAACATGTAATAAAGGTTGATACTTATCATGGTCACAACAAAAAATAAAGGCTATCAATTAAAGTAGCGACGTAGTTTAGAACTTGTAATAGGGGTTTGCAACCAAAGCGGTCAACTAGTTTGTCTTTTTCAATAAAAAAAGGTCAGCATTTTCTTTCAAAAATTATTATATTACTCTTCCAATCCAAGCAATGAGTTAGGTGCTTAACTCCTCCTCCGAGCTTGACCACCAGATCATCCAACTCACATCAATGAGTTAGGTGTTCCAATCGTCACTTAAGCTCCTTCATCATCTAATCGCCTCTCTACAGTGAGTTCGGTGCTCCACTTGCTGCTCGAGCTCCTCCAACAACTCATTGGCTCCCTATAGTGAGTTCAGTGCTCAACTCCTCCTCTGGGCTATGCCACCAACTCATCTACTCTAAGCACTGAGTTAGGCGCTCAACTCCTCTTCCAAGCTATGCCACCAACTCATCCACTCCAAGCAATGAGTTAAGTGTCTAGCACCTTCTCTGAACTATACCAATAACTCATTAACTCAAAGGTGGATTCGAAGTCTAGGTAGAGTTGCTCCCACAACTCATTAATTCAAATAACGAGTTCGGAGTCCATACTCGTGGTCCAGAGATGCTCTAGCAACTTGCATGCAAGCAAGTTCAGAACTCAAATCACCATTCGACCTGCTCCCATAACTTGTTAATCTCTTATACAATAGATTGGTATTTTCTTATGCAATATATGCATACAAAAAAGTTCAAATACACACATTGAGTCAGGTGTCCTACTCTCCTACCTTACAACAATGGAGACTCATTGGCATCTAGAACAAACTCCCTTGACACCAAGTCAAGAGTCTAACTACTTCTTTCACTTGGATAAAAGAGAGCACAACTTGTGTGGAGTCCACTCTCTTGGGCTGAAGTCTTTCCACCTACTTGCTAGCAAGCAAGGTAAGAGGTATAACTCACCTTGTGGCATGCTCCCAAAATAAGTTTGCACTTAAAACGTGTATAGGGTCCATAACCATGGCTTACATGTCGCTCTGGCAATCTACACGTAAGTAGGGTCAGTACATGAATCGCCATTTAATTTGCCCCCCACAACACGTTACCCCAGGAGTCATCTTGGTCGAAGTCCATAATCATGGCCGAGACTCACTCCATGAAAATTTATGGTCAAATACAATTTGGAGTTCAATTCGCCGTCGAGGTGACTCTTCGTAAACTCGTTATTTCCCCCAGGTAAGGTTGTGAACTAATCCCTCAATAGTGCTTGCAAAAAACTCCTCAATAACCCCGGTTACGGGACTGGCTCTCCCTAGAGCTACTCCCCTGACTGGGAAAAATAAGGGTACAGTCTGTTCGGAGTCGACGCTGCTGAAGACGTAGTCTCCCAATCTACTTTTCCACATTTAGATAGCAGCTTGACTAGCATGACAGTCTGCTCCCGCAACTTGTTGGTATATACACAACGAGTTTGGAGTCCATAACCATGTCTTACATGTCGCTCTAGCAATCTACATGTAAGTAGATTTAGAGCTTGACTCATGTCACGTCTCGCTTTCCAAAAGGAATACGGAATACGATACGTGACTAAGCCCAGCGGATAGTTTTCACCATCCATAAGCTGTACGGATCTGCTTGACTCATCACAACAATAAATATAGCAACATTCTCAACCAGGCATACAAAAAAAATTATAACTCAACGGTATTTATTACAACAATAATAAATATCCCAACAAATACAAGATCTGAAACAAAACAATAATCCTGGGACTACAAGCCCGAATACAAGTCTCAATACAGTTCATGAATATAAATTAGTTCATCAAAACATTTAAGCAAATAATTTCAATTCGTAGCTCAAAACTTCTGCTCACCAACTCCAGTAGGCAATTGATCAGCAAAACCTGCGCATATAGCAATCACAAGGAAAATAGGAAGACAGGAAAACAAAATGCCCGTTAGATACAAGTTCCGGGCCGCAAGCAGTACAAGTAGGAAAATAAAAGGGAAAAACTACAATAAACAGGAAATACTAGCATGGAGAAGGCAGCAAAGATAACAGTCCATATGGCAGTAATAGCAGAATAATAGTAAGAGTGTAACAGTAACAATGAAGTCAACAGTAACAGTAAATCAAAAGTAACAGTAAATCAATAGTAATAGCATATCAACAGTAACAGTAACAGTAACAGGGTGTGACAGTGAAACAATTATTCTTATATATAATGTTTACTACTATCTAGGTAGCAGTTCACGTGTCCCAAATTTTACCACATGGTTGCTACATCAAACAGTTTAGTTTTAAGATTTTGTAGTGGAACTTCTGTAGGGCAGTATATTCAGACAAACAGTAACATTGACATCAACATGAAATAGTGTCATGGATCATGCCCTCTTGCATCCAGAGATAAACTATATGTACCATAGTAATAGTGGGGAAAACTTGTTCCCTTTCGAATATGCATTTCTATATTGTCCACTACTCGATCTTTTCCCTTAAAAACCCCGCCTTGATTATTTTCCATTATTAGTAAATGTGAACAAATACAAACAGGCTAAAGACATGTCAAGAACAAAGGATAAGTCTAAGATGAATTAGGAAACACAAACGGGTGACAAAAACAACCTATAACAGTCAAAACAACGAAACTTTCAGTTCTGCACAGAAAGACACTACTGTACCAAATATGATATTCCAATTGCTACAGAACTGCAAATCTAGATCTGTCAGAAAATCTAGAAACTAGACTCTCTGCCGAATCCAGCGCATAAATATAAGTCATACATCATCCACAGGAATAGGGTTGAAAATAACGTTTAATATAGAAGTTATGTTCAGCCAGAAAATGCAAAATCTTGTTTATAAGCATGAAAAGAGTTTAAAATTATCATAATTAAATCTGAGAAAAATCTGGAAGATTCCCTAACATATCTAGTTTCAAAAGATAAATTGTCATGAAATTATATTACAGATAGCACAGTCAACAAAATTGGAAAAATAAAGTAATACGGCAAAATCTCAATTCTGAAAGTTCAGACACAGCAGTACCAAAACAGAGATAATTCATAAAATATAATTTGAAATCCAGATCCGTCAAAAGTATGATAAAATAGACAAATCAAGCTACAGTTCTTATTTACAAAGTTTCCATAAAAAACGAATAGAATCAGGTTGAAAACATAGTTCTTTACTGAACAGCAAGCAGTTTGGAAATATATCAATGTGATTCACAAGTATGAAATGAGATATAAAAGTCATTAACTAATTCCACAAAAATTAGTGACTGATCCCACTCATGTCTAAACTTACTCAGCAAAATATAGGGTTCAAATTATACGTTTTGTATCAGGTTTAAAATAGTATTTCATACAGAATACATATAGTTCAGAATCTGGAATATACGATATGTCTGTAGTAAAACGGCAATAACTCATGCATCAAAAATCGGAATTTAGATCCGTCAAAAATTCTGGAAACTAGAAAACAAAGGCTACAAATCTTGTTCAAACAGTTATTTATTTTACTGATGTTAACAGAGTCTAAATTTTTGTACAAAAATAGGGCAGCATTAAACAAATGTTCTTTTAGGCATTTTATCAAACAAGTTAACTACAAATGGTCCAATCTAAGATGTCATACAATGCATGGTATATGTGGGTTACTCAAATTAGCATGGCATGTGTACAAATAGTCTATAATGAGATAACACATCCAACAAACATCTACGTAACAGTCATCTACGACATACGGTGTGTCACAACAACATACAATCAAGATGTCATCTAATGTAAATATTTTCATGCAACGGGTATCAACTATTGTAACTAATCATGATCAAGAGATGATGTCAACGGTTTAACTAACAAGATAGGATCATCATGAGTGTACAAACATTTTCATACTAGACTACTTACGGTATTTAACTTGTATGACAAAAAGAACACATACAAGCTACTTTCCTGTTATGAAGAAGATGGAAACGATGCAATAGAATAATGGGAACGGATCCCGAACAACGAACACGAACGAACGAGAGACGAGAAATCCACACCAATCGAAACACGTGCACACGAGACATACGCGTGCACATACACAAAGAGAGTAGCAAATAACAGCAAGGCGTCGACAGCACAAGGCGGCGACGGCGGCGACGCTCAACCCGAGACGACAACGACATGGAAGATGAACTGCGAGGGGCTCTGCCTGGCTGCTCGCTGCGGTGCTACTGTTCAACGAAAGCGACGTGGGGACACGGGGGATGCATCGGGGGGATCGGGAAGAGGAGAGGGGAAATCGGTGGGGGGATGGCCGGCGTCGGAGGTAGAACGACGACAGTAAGGAAGGGGGAAGGTCGGGAGGTCGGGGTAGGGGAAGGTGATGGCTTGGATGAGAGAGAGAGAATATTAGGGTTTTGTAATTAGGGTTAGGGTACAATTAGGATGATTATATAGGGACAATATGGGTTTGGGTGAACTGGGTAGTATCCAATAGGAAGAAAATAATCCAATAAGAGTCAACTAGGCCGTGAAATGGGTTTAAACAATAAACGAGATTAAGAACAAATTGTAGGTCAAATAAATGAGAATAAAAAGCCGAATCAATGCAAAATGAATCACAAGGGAGAGAAGCACAACACACGATAAAAAAAGAGACAAAAAATCAATAAAATCGGCAATAAATAAAATAACCATGAATTTTATAAAAAATAATTAAAAATAAAAAAATGAGCAATAGGGGTTACAAATCCTACCCACCTAACAAGAAGAGTTTCTTCCTCGAAATTCAACCAGAAGTACATAGGGCAACCCCAAAAGAAAAGAAAAATACAATAACAAAAGAAAAAACAGCAAAACAAGAGCTACACAAACAAATGAGGACACCTCTGCTGGATATCCTCCTCCAGCTCCCCAGTTGATTTACCCGGCGAGTGAGGATTCCAAGAAACACGAACAAGCTTGATCACCTTGTTCTTCAAAACCTTCTTCCGCCGGTCCATAATAGCAACTGGTGTAATTTCATAATACAAATCCGGCCTTACGGATAACTCCGAGTAGTCAATCATGTGGCTCTCATCACAGATATACTTCCTCAGTTGGAAGACATGGAAGACGTCGTGCACTCCAGATAAAGCTGGGGGCAATGCAAGACGATAGGCCACCTTGCCTACTCGTTCCATGATGTCAAACGGTCCGATGAACCTGGGGCTCAATTTGCCTCCGCCACCAAAACGAATGACACCTCGCCATGGCGATACCTTAAGGAAAACATGGTCTCCCACCTCAAACTCCAAGGCTCTACGATGAACATCAGCCCATCGCTTCTGTCTGTCTTGCGCGGTTTGAAGATGCTTCCTGATCTGACTAATAGCATCCACCGTTCTGGTGATCAACTCCGGGCCCAAAAATTTCCTCTCGCCAATGTCATCCCAGCACACTGGCAACCGACACTTACGACCGTAGAGTGCCTCGAACGGAGCAGCCTTAAGACTGGCCTGAAAGTTGTTATTGTATGAGAACTCTACAAGATGCAAGTGGTCCTCCCAAGAACCTCCAAATTGCAGCACACATGACCTCAACATGTCCTCTAGAGTCTGGATGGTTCTCTCTGACTATCCATCTGTCTGAGGGTGAAAAGCTGTGCTGTACTTCAACTTACTCTCTAGACTACTTTGAAGACTCTCCCAAAACTGTGACCTGAACCTCGTATCCTTGTCAGATACAATACTGACTGGAACACCGTGAAGTCTGACGATCTCTTGCATGTACTTCTCAGCTAAGCTCTCAGTAGACTGTCCAACTCTGAAGGGAACGAAGTGAGCACTCTTCGTCAACTTGTCCACAATCACCCAAATGACATTGTGACCCTTAGGAATCCTCGGCAAAGCGGTTACAAAATCCATGGTGATATGCTCCCACTTCCACTCCGAAATGGAAAAAGGCTGAAGAAGTCTGGCAGTCCTCCGATGCTCTACATTCACCTTCACGTGATGATAACCAAAGCGAAGATCCAACTTCGAAAAGATAGCAGCTCCACCCAACTGATCAAACAAATCATCAATCCTGGGTAGCAGATAATGGTTCTTCACTGTAACTCTGTTCAGCTCACGGTAATCCACACACAGACGACGAATCCCATCCTTCTTGCTGACAAACAAGACAGGAGTGCTCCACGGGGACATACTGGGCCTGATGAAACCAAAATCCAACAATCCTTGGACCTGCACCTTCAGCTTTGCTAGTTCAACTGGTGCCATCCGGTAAGGACTCTTCGATATCGGTGCAGTACCAAGTTGAACATCAATACCGAATTCCACATCCCTATTCGTGGGTAATCCAGGCAACACCTTGGGAAACACATCCAGAAATTCCCGCACTACAAAAGGCGCAACCTCATAGCCTAAATGCAACTCCATTGCACAACCTGCATCGACAACGACTTTCTGACCACGCCCAAGGGGTAAGTCCCTAGCATGGAACTCAAACTCAACACGACTTGGCATCCTGAAAACAACCTTCTTCGCTCGACAATCAATGATCGTGTGGGTCTCACCCAGCCAATCCATGCCGAGAATCATATCAAACCCTGAACTGCGATCACAATCAGATCTGCTCTGAAATTTGCACTTCCAATCACCACGGGACTCTGCTTGCACTCCCGGGAACAAACAACAACACCACCACCTGTGGTGATATGCCAAGCAACCGATAACTCACTACACACCAACTGATGCTGATCCACGAAGTAGGAGGAGACGAAGGAATGGGTTGCGCCGGAATAAAAAAGAACACGAGCAGGAACATAATGAACAAGAATAACACCTAAGATAGAGTCAAAACAAGGAAAAGATGAACAGATGAAAGATAAACAAGGAATATGAAAAATGATGCAGAAAGACAAAATGGAAGAAAGATGCAAGAAAAATAAATAAACAAGGAACAAATAACAAAAGAAAACACAAAAGAATATCTGCAACGACTTCCTCTGCGGTCAAGTTGAAAGCCTGACCTCTCTCTGGAGCAGCGGTTCTCTGACTAACGATCTGACGCTACGGGGGAAGGGGCGGTCTGACCTGACTACGAACTGGCACGATTGCGGCCTGGTCGTGCCTCCTCCGAGGACAATCTGAACCAAGTGGTCAATAACACCACAACCAAGACAATGGCGATTGGCCTTCCAGCAATCCTTGCACAAATGCCCATGGGTCTGGCAAAATTCGCAAACAACATCCCTCCGTGGAGGAGCAGGACGGTAGGGAGCTATCCTGATGGCAAGGACCGGAGCTGGCCTCCTGATCGGACCTCCAGTAGGCCTGGCAGCAACAGCAGCGGGGTACTACACAACCCGCTGAGAAGTCTCTCGAGCTTGAGTCTGCTCTGTCGCTCGACCTGCCTCCAAAGCATCTGCATAGGTATGGAGACGATGGGCGGCTAAGTGCACTTGAATACCCTGATCAAAACCCAAAAGGAACCTTCGAGCACGATTCTCCTCATTCGCCACCAAGGCGCCACCAAGGCGCCACCAAGGCGGTAGCGAAGCGGCTAAGCCTGGTGAACTCCTCAGCGTACTTGTCCACAGATCTAGAGCCCTGTTCCAAGAAAACCTAGTCTTACAGTACTACATATATAATATGTAACAAAATCTCAAAACATGGCACAAATAAATCAACCAGACAATCAACCAACCAACCCGCTTCAGGGCAAGAAACTGATGCTCCTTTTCTACCTGGGTGATGCGCGGGAAGAATTTCTCCAGGAAGCTTTGAGAAAAAATGGTCCAAATAATAGGCCGCTCTAGCCTCTCAGATTCCGCCTTCCACCAGATGTGGGCCAAATCCACCAACTGGATGCATACCACATCCACACGGTCAGCATCGGCGACCCTAGTTGCCTGTAGCAGACTCTCCGTCCGTATCAGCCACTACTCAGCCTCAAGCGGCTACTCAGTACCAGCGAACTATTCAGGGTGCAACCTCATGAAATTTGCAACAGTACCCGGACGAGGGGGAAAAAACTAATGGGGCAAGCACAACGGGGGCCGGCACAACAGTTCGGTTAGCTGCTTCCAAACTGGCATTAACAAGTTTGTTGTGCTCCTGTCGCATCTGAGCAATTTGCTGGAGCACATTTGTTACAGCTGCCAACTCAGGATGGCCTTCTTGCAAAGACGGACCATTCCTACGAGACATAGTCTGCACGAAACCCAAAACAATTAGCATTCAGATCCAGTTGATTAATAATTCTTTGTGCAATGCATGGCTTGTTGATAGTCAAGTAAATCCTGATCGAATCAAGCCTGCCTAATGTATTAGTCAAACTAACACATCAGCCAAACTTGGAGTTCTGATACCACACAAAACCTTGTCATGCCCTGCTTCCCAAAAGGAATACGGAATACGGTACGTGACTAAGCCCAGCGGATAGTTTTCATTATCCATAAGTTGTACGGATCTGCTTGACTCATCACAACAATAAATATAGCAACATTCTTGACCAAGCATGCAAAAACAATTATAACTCAACGGTATTTGTTGCAACAATAATAAATATCCCAACAATTACAAGATCTGAAACAAAACAATAATCCTGAGACTACAAGCCCACAAACAAGTCTAAATACAGTTCATGAATATAAATTAGTTCATCAAAACATTTAAGCAAATAATTCCAATTCGCAGCTCAAAACTTTATTCACCAACTCCAGTAGGCAATTGATCAGCAAAACCTGCTCATATAGCAATCACAAGAAAAATAGGAAGACAGGAAAACAAAATGCCCGTTAGATGCAAGTTCCGGAACGCAAGCAGTACAAGTAGGAAAATGGAAGGGAAAAACTACACTAAACAGAAAATACTAACATGGAGAATGCAGCAAACATAATAGTCTACAGATGGCAGTATCAGCAGAAACAGTAAGAGTGTAACAGTAATAGTGAAGTCAACAGTAACAGTAAATCAACTGTAACAGTAACAGTAACAGGGTGTGACAATGAAACAATTATTCTTATGTCAAATGTTTATTACTATCTAGGTAGCACTTCATGCATCCCAAAATTTTACCACATGATTCTACATCAAACAGTTTCGTTTTAAGATTTCGTAGTGGAACTTCTGTAGGGCAGTATATTCAGAAAAACAGTAACATTAACATCAACATGAAATAGTGTCATGGATCATGCCCTCATGCATCCAGAGATAAACTGTATGTACCATAGTAATAGTGGAGAAAACGAGTTTCCTTCCGAATATGCATTTGTATATTGTCCACTACTCGATCTTTTCCTTTAAAAACCCCGGCTTGATTATTTTTCATTATTAGCAAATGTGAACAAATACAAACAAGATAAAGACATGTCAAGAACAAAGAATAAGTCTAAGATGAATTAGGAAATACAAACGGGTGACAAAAACAACCTATAACAGTCAAAACAACGAAACTTTCAGTTCTGCACAGAAAGACACTACTGTACCAAATATGATATTCCAATTGCTACAGAACTGCAAATCTAGATCTGTCAAAAAATTTAGAAACTAGACTCTCTGCCGAATCCAGCACATAAATATAAGTCATACATCAGCCACAGAAATAGGGTTAAAAACAGCGTTTAATATAGAAGTTATGTTTAGCAAGAAAATACAAAATCTTGTTTATAAGCATGAAAAGAGTTTAAAATCATCATAATTAAATCTGAGAAAAATCTGGAAGATTCTCTAACATATCTAGTTTCAAAAGATAAATTGTCATGAAATTATATTACAGATAGCATAGTCAACAAAATTGGGAAAATAAAGTAATACGACAAAATCTCAATTCTGAAAGTTCAGACACAGCAGTACCAAAACAGAGATAATTCATAAAATATAATTTGAAATCCAGATACGTCAAAAGGATGATAAAATAGACAAATCAAGCTACAGTTCTTATTTACAAAGTTTTCATAAAAAACGAATAGAATCAGGTTGAAAATATAGTTTTTTACTGAACAGCATGCAGTTTGGAAATATATCAATGTGATTCACAAGTATGAAATGAGTAATTCCACAAAAATTAGGAATTGATCCAAGTCATGTCTAATCATACTCCGTAAAATATAGGGTTCAAACTCTACATATAGTATCAGGTTTAAAATAATATTTCATACAGAATACATATAGTTCAAAATCTGGAATATACGATATGTCTGTAGTAAAACGGCAATAACTCATGCTTCAAAAATCGGAATTCAGATCCGTCAAAAGTTCTGGAAACTAGAAAACAAAGGCTACAAATCTTGTTCACACAGTTATTTATTTTACTGATATTAACATGGTCTAAATTTCTGTACAAAAATAGGGTAGCAGCAAACAAATGTTCTTTTAGGCATTTTATCAAACAAGTTAACTACAAATGGTCCAATCTAAGATGTCATACAATGCATGGTATATGTGGGTTACTCAAATCAGCATGGCATGTGTACAAATAGTCTATAATGAGATAATACATCTAACAAACATCTACGTAACAGTCATCTACGACATACGGTGTGTCACAACAACATACAATCAAGATGTCATCTAATCTAAATATTTTCATGCAACGAGTGTCAATTACTATAACTACTCATGATCAAGAGATGATGTCAACGGTTTAAGTAACAAGATAGGATAGTCATCGGTGTACAAACATTTTCATACTAGACTACTTACGGTATTTAACTTGTATGACAAAAAGAACACATACAAGCTACTTGCCTGTTTTAGTGGTATCAGAGCCCTGGCTTAGATAATATATCAGTCAAATGTGACTAACGAAATTTTTTTTTGCTCTGATGATATATTAATCAGATATGTGTCTTAACCGGTTTGACACAATAGTATGCGCAATACAGAGAATCACATGAACAATAGATAACCAACTTGATCTGGAAACTAGTCTAATTTGTTTCCTCTTTGATCCCTTCATTTTGAGTTCCTTCATTTCTTGTTGCATCTTCCATTCATTGATTCTTTGTTGGGTATGATTTTATTCTTTTCATACCCATAATCTTTTGATTCCGGTGTCATCTGTTCTTTTTCTTCCTGCTTGGTTCGTCGATCGGCATCGCTTGATCTACAATAACATGTCTATACCTTGGAGTCTTTCCGATCAGAGTTGCGTAGCGGAAGCGTGGTGGACCCATAACCCAGAGGTCCCAGAATTCTCTTGTTGTTTCTCCTTCCTAGCATTGTTTACTTCCTTGTTCATTCATTTGCATTGTCATCATTCATTGAATCTTTATTCACATCATTCTAGATTACTTCATTCATATCCATGTTCTTTCTTATTCTGATGTTGCTACCATTTTGCCACTTTTCCTTTCATTCTCTGTTTTGTTATTTCATTAATTTGTCGTTGTTTTGTCTTATGTACCGCCTAACCAAATTTCGAGGACAAAATTTTGTTGTAAGGTGGGTAGGATTGTAACCCCCATTTCCAAAAATAAATATTTTCTGTATATTTGCTATAATTTGATTTTTATATAGTTATTTTGTGCTAAATTCATTTCGGATTTTTATTAAAGTATAATTTTAATCTAAAATTTATTCATTTCAAATAACGGTGTGTTTTAATCTTACTTTCTACATCTTATGGATCAGATATTTATATTTGAGCCCGAAAACAAATATATTTTTAAAAAAATTGTCAAACCCAAATACTATTTTGTTATATGATGTTATTTTATCACGATTATAATTATTAATTGTTATTACTTGATTATTTATTAAAATTCATCTATCAAATTATTTTGATCTATTGTTCTTGGCGAACCCTAAATTATTTTCGGGCCAACTTATATTGTTTTCATTATACTATTTATTTATCTAATTGGATTTCAATTTTTGGTTCATGAGCTATTCTTTCCATCTTGTTGGACTACCTATTTTTGTGGATTTTATTTTATTGGATTGTGAACCCTATTGCTTTCAAACCCATCTCTTATTGAACCCTAAAATTCAATTGCAGCTTGTTCTCAATCCAAACCGCTTTTATTGGATCCTAAACCACTAACCCAATATCCTAATTGTACCCTATAAATACAAACTTAGTACAAACCCTAAAAATTGCACAATTTTGAAACCCTAAAACCATCTATTCTCTCTCCTAGTTTCTCTCTCCTCTCTCCCCCGTTTCTCTCTCCCCGACCCAACATTTCCTGCCTAAAACCATCTCCCTGTTCTTCTTCTCCGGCCAAATCCCGGCCACCCCCCCATCGCCACCTCCGGCGACCATCCCCCTCAGTCACTGCCCTCCCTTCGACGCCCAGACAGCCGCCCAACCGAACCCCCCTCCTCCTCTGTCTTCGACGACAATAGTAGCCAAACCCCCAACCTGTGCTCCCCTTTCTCGATCGCCAGCACACCATAGAGCCGCCCCTGTCCAGCCTCCACGCCACCTGCCTGTGACGTCGACCCCAATAACCCCCTTCCCTGTTGCTGCTGCTGTCTCTTTTGTTCTGTTGATGTTGTGTTGCTTGATTCTCTATAGCACGTATATTGCACGTGTTAAATTGTCCTAGTTCGTAAATTCGTTGCTTCGGGATTCTTATCCCGTTATTCTTGGTATTCGTTTTCACAGTTAATAAGGAAAGTCACCGTCTCCTTGAATTGTTAATTATATCAAATTCATGTTTTGATGAAATTCTTGCAAGTAGATCCCTTGTTTATCTTATTATACTTTGTTCATCTCTTCGTTGGGTCTACTGAGGGTTTACACGAGCTAACCCAGATATTCTTGACACTGTGCCACTTTTGACTCCAAAGATTAAATCTTTCATGTGTGCATGTAGAATTGATAATATGATTGTTCATATAATTATCACACAAATAAACTATTGTAGAGAGAATTGCTAGGTTGTATGTTGTTTGATCGATTGATGGTTGATTGATGATAAATTGATGTATGTATGTGTTATTAATCTAAATTACCATGTTTTTATACCCTTTATGCTGATTGAGAAGTTTATCGACTAGTAGAATTGATACCCATATAGTCTAATTAATTTATTTCATGAAAACTACAAAAAACCTGTTTATTGCTTGCTGGCCTGTATGTTTACTGCTATTTTTGAACAAGTAAATGATCTAAAAAATGAATTACTTTCTGAATGATAACTGTAGTCTTATCTTTCTAGTTTCCTATACATCTTGAATTTTTAAATTCCGAGTTGTGTAGCAAAAGTTATGCCCGTTTTACTACAGATGTGTTTTACTTTCAGATTTTTCAGATTCTTGTATCTTTCATGTTTAAACCATGAAAAAACTGATCAAATGATAAAATTTTACTCTGAAAATTTTCAGATTGTTGCTTAACATGTTTGGGAGTCCAGAAAATATTTTTAATGAATTTTATTTTGGGTTTTTGCTGATTCTAAAATTATAATAACATAATGTTGAATTTCTATCTGAACATGAAATCTGTAAAGAATTGTATGATTGACCTAGCTATTGTTGTCAGATTTTGAACTTTAAATATGCGTTGGAATCATGTGGAAGTCTAGTTTCTAGAACTTCTGACGGATTCATTTTTGAGTTATGAAATAGTTGGAAACTGCATTTTTTGTACAGACTACTCTTGCTGTCCAGAATTTCACTTTTCAGTATTTAATAGATTAATTATCCTATATCATACTATGGCATGAATTAATGTTTGTTTGATGCATTGCATGATCCTAATAAATTATTGTCACCATTCTAATTGTCTTATTTCATTTTACCATCCTATTGTTCTCCTATTGTTACTATTGTTCATCTCATGTCTTAAATTGCATATTGTATTGCTGCATTAATAAAATAATTAACAAGCCGGGGTTTAAAAGAATGACTTGAGTAGTGAAGAATATAGTGACTGTGTCGGCTAGTGTTTATCAATTGATTGTGGAGCGCTGACTACGGCACCCCAATCTTTCGTGTCATGAACTCGTGAACTCGTGAACCTGTGAACTCGTCAACTCGTGAATCAGTGAATCAATGTATCATTGTATCATTATAATGAATTATGCAACAATATTGTATCATATCAGTGATTATCGTACCGACACATGATCTATAGAATTCACCACTTAGTCTAAACGAAATTGATTGTACGCATCGAACCTGTAGTATGTGATGCAGTAGTACGTACATTAGTTAGGATTAAAATGATTAATAGACATAAGGATTGATACAACATCGACACTGCATATTGTTCATCATTGTTCATATTGATATCAAATATTGGCTAAGTGTTATTGTTATTAATCATTAATTATTGTTACCGAATATTAAATCATTGTTTATAGCCATTATATTGACTATCATGATATTGAATATTGTTATTGTTTTGTGTTATAGATTCCTATTGATCCATTGATTCATTGTTATACCGTTACTCCATTGTTCTTTGCTTTCTCTACTTGCTGTCCATGACTTGCTCTGAGGATAATTTTTCTCCTATTTTTAGATGAAGTGTACCCAGATAATGAAGGAGAATTACCTGCTGAAATTGGAGAACAAAGATTCTGAAGATTTTAATGCTTTTTAATTGCTTATTATTTTATTGAACTTAATGTATTGAGACTTGTTGTTATTTGTGATTGGATTATTATTTTATTGGGCTTATGTCCCGGATTTTATTATTGTTTCCAGAGGTTGGTTTATTGTATTTGGATATTACTTTATTCCAAGTATTATTGTTCATGAGATTATTATTATTGCCTGCGCATTTGCTCTGTATTGGTTATATTGTTGAGTTAATCGATTAAACAGCTTGTGGGTGATGTTAGTCATTCGCTGGGCCAATTTCGTGTGCTCGTATTCCGTATTTTTGGGAAGCGGGGCGTGACAAACTCGCCATTCAATTTGCTCCCACAACTCGTTATCCCCAGAGTCAACTTGTTTGGGGTCCATAACCATGGCTAAAATGCCACTCCAAGCAAACTTGTGAGCTTGTAAAGTTTGGAGTCCAAGCCGCCACTCGAGACATACCCTACAACTCATTACCTCCTGCAAGCAACGTTACGAGTCTAGCCCATTTTCTAAGATACTACTTTAACAACTTTCCCAATAAGTTTCCTTAACAAGTCATGTTACGAGTCCAGCCTATTTAAAGCTATTCTTCCGACCTGCCGGAATAAGGAAGCAATGAGTCTAGGGTCCAACTCTTACCTAGATCCTGGCAATGCTCATCTTCACCTCACTCGCCTCTCGAGCAACATTTTCCTTCCACTGCGGGCTCAGAGTCTAGCTCTTCTTTAGAGCTGCTCACAAAGCTCACTAGCTCCAAGCAGCTCGGAGTCCACATCTCCTTGAGCTCCTCCAAAATTTTGCTAACTCTCAAACAGAAAGCCGAACTTACCCCTACAACTTGTCTACTAAAAACACTAAATCTGGAGTCTAGCTCGTCACTAGAGCCACTCTCCCAACTTATGAACTTCTAGCAAGAAGCTGCAACACAAATAGAGCAAGAGTCGAGACAAAAAATTCTTAGGAAGTTCTTATCAACACTCCAGTATATGTGCTTATCCCATTAGGAGCAAAGCTCCTCTTCTTAACTCCTCGGGGGTGAAGCTCCTCTTCATACTTCCTTTGTGGCGAAGCTCCTCTTCCTTCGTAGCTCTTTGGGGGCGAAGCCCCTATTCTTAGCCTCTTTGGGGCGAAGCTCCTTTTCGTAACTCATTCGTGGCGAAGCTCATCTTCCTCATTCGTTGCGAAGCTCATCTTCGGAGCTCCTTCATAGTGAACCTCCTCATCATACTTTCTCGGGGGAAAGGCTCATCGTCCGAGCTCCCCTAACAACTCATTCACCCCATACAATGAGTTTGATACTCCACTCTCCTTCCGAGTGGTCTTCTTCTTCCATAACGAGTCCGGAGCTCAACTTATCCTTAGAGCTGCTTCCTAAACTCGTCTCTGGAATGGCTCTTCCCTAGAGTCATGTGAAGTTCTTCTTCATAGCTCCTTCTTGGCAAAGTTTTCCTTCATATATCACCGTTGCTGAAGCTCCTCTTCATAGCTCATCAGTTGCAGAGCTCCTCCTTTCAACTCTCTGGATGAATTTTGATCCTAAAGACGGACGATTCCTCAACCGACTTCTGAACAAAACTTGTTGATTTTCGAGTCACCTTCAAAACAAGGGGTCATACGCTTTGATCAGACCTTTGTAACATCAGAAAAAATGTATTATACTGCAGCTGCACGCAGAAATCTGAAAAGATGGAGAAGAAATAGGTGATGAAAGAGAAGCATGTATTCGCACATGCATGTGCCGTGCACGTATCGACTTCAAGAAAAAGACAAGGAATAAAGGGGAAGAAAAGGTGACATTGACCAGTCAACGTTGACTGGTCACAACCGATGTGGCACCACGTGGGACCCCATGTCATCCTCAACACCCTAGCCGGTGCTGCACACCGAGTAAGGGTCACACTATGTAGAAAGGGAAAATTGTTGAATTTTTCCCGTCGGATCTCCTCAAAATGAGTGCTCTTCAAGATGGACGCATATAATCTCCTCAAAATTCTACCCGGCGCACAACACCGGGTAGAGCTCATGCGCCGGATAGCAAAACTACACCAGGTTGCCCCTTGGACCAGATCTGGGTCATTCGATCTCCTCGACATGTGAGTTCAATCAAATCGTCGAACTAGATTGCTCCACGTCATCGATATGATCTAATTGTTATTTATTTTCTTTATTTAATTATTAATTCGGATTAAATAATTAAAAATTCCTTTTAAAAAATTAAAATTTTAGATTAATTAACTAAAAAATCTTTAAAATTAATTATTAAATTGGTAAAATATTAAAATATTCACAAAATAATTCTAAATTTAGAATAATTAATTCAAATTTTGAAAATTAATTATAAAAATCCAGAAATTGATTTAAAAATATGAAAAAGTAATTCAAAACTAGAAAAAAATCCAGAAAAATTCTAGGAATAATTCTAGGTATTCTACAAAGTCAAAGTAACTCAGTTAAACCCCGAGCAAGGTTCATATTTCCCCAAACGCTCCGATAAGTTTTATAAACCATTCTAAATATGCGAGCTACTTCTCGAAGGCTATAAAACTCAGTCTTCAGGATTGGGAGGCTTGTGATATGGGTAAAAACTGAACCCAAACGGGACCTTTCAAATCAGGTACAGATCCTAAATCTCTCAGGGGTAAAACGGTAAATTTTAGCAAACACAGTACAGCACGGGGAAGTTGGGACTCTTTCAGGCCAGCAACTCAAAATAGGTCTATCATACTGAGTTTCCATAACAACCCAATATGAAAAAATCCAGATTCATCCAAATAAGTTAGTTTAAATTCTCTATCTGTAGAGAGTAGCTACTTTTATCTCTACATGCATACGAGGGGAGTTAAAATTTTTTATCTCTTTATCAAGAGATGGGTTCAAACTTGATCTCTATGCATAGGAGAATATAACAAACCTTATCAAAACACCCTAAAGTATAGATAAATCCAATATCTTGAAACTGGCCCCCTAGCGACTATAAATAACTCTTGACCTTCTCCCAATAGCCTCCATTACTCCAATACCGGTTAATCGATCTTACTTTTTTAAATTTTAGGAGACTACTGCTGGCAGCACAATGCGCACCCTAGTAGTAGCGGAAATAAAGTCTTAAGAAAATTGCTTAGCAAACCTCAGTCTATCCGTTCATCATCATAAAGGTCAGAATTGAAGATATATTATCTTCTTTTTATTCTTTGTTTATAGTGAACTTCACTATTTGTGAAACAAAACACTTGGGATTAAATTCGAGTAAGAATTTAATTCTGTTTAAATTAATTTTGAGAAAATTAACTTCCGTCTTCATAAGCTATAACAATAATTTCTGTATTATGGTTGATTTATTTTTGTTTCGGATTTTCTTTCTAGTTTTAATTCTTCGATTATTCAAGAACTTTCTGAGCTGACTTCTTTTAGTTTTCTTAGTTATGATCATTCCAGAACTTTATTATTTTGATTATAAATTTATATACTCTTTTTTTGTTTTTGAAATTTTTGATTGAGACAGGTCTGTATGAAGGGTGCTTAATGGATACCTTCACAGATCTCCATCTATTGGATTTGTTAATAAGGTGTATTATCCGAATATTGATCAACCATGAGTAGAACACCATTACCAACTTAGTCTATAAGAGTGAGAATTATCGTACCATTTTGTTGGAATTTGTCCTAGATAATTTTAGGGAATGTTGCTACTTATTTCTGTGTAGGAGAATACAAATGATATGAGTTCTTTTAAGAACAAAAAAATGCTGATCTTTTTTTACTTTCACCGATGTTGATTGTTTCAAACTGATGTTGACTGCAGAATCTAACTTGTTTGCACCGTTGGATCTGATCTTGATGGTGATGATCGCTCTGGTTGACATGCAAAAGTCTTTTTTACTTTCACCGATGTTGACTGTTTTCAACTGATGCTGCTGAATCTGACTTGTTTGCACTGTTGGATCTGATCTCGATGATGATGATCGCTTTGGTTGACCTGCAATTTTTTTTTATACTTTCACCGATGTTGACTGCTGAATTTGACTTGTTTGCACCTTGGATCTAATCTCGATGGTGACGATCGCTCCAGTTGACCTGCAAAAGTCTGAAACACCGGGGTTGATCCCAGTGACAGACCCTATGATGCTCAAATCAGGAAGAACGAATAGAGAGAGTTCTTTTGTTTGAAAAATACTCATTACCTGTTTCTGGTGGTAGGGGGTATTTATAGTCCTTTTTGGTCAGTTTCAAGATAATGATTTACTCTTCTTTATGGCATTTTTGGAATAAAATAGTTATATCTTCTTCATGAAGGGATAAGAATGATTGAGAGGATTTTGCTTAAACTCTCATCAGGATAAGAGATATGGTTTTTGAACTATCTCTTATGAATAATTATGAGTTTAAATCATATTTAAATATTCTGGACCATTCTTATGGGGTTGTTATGCCAACCCAGTTAGGCATACCTGTTTTAGGCTATTGGGCTAGAAACAGACTCAATTCCCATTAACAGACGCGTTTCTAGTGAAATTACCGTTTTACCCGTGAGGGCTTTAAGATTCATGCCCGATTAGAATAGTTCCGATTTGGTTCTAGTTTTACCCATATCACAAGCTCCCCCCCACCCCCACTCCAGAAGAATTAGTAGTTCGCCCGTTTCTAAGGATTTACATAACATATTAGATTTTTCGGGGACATTTGAATCTTGCTCGAGGTGTAACAGTGTTATTCTGAGTTTGTAAAATACATAGAATTATTTTTAGAATTTTCTGGATTTTTGTGACTTTTCCAGATTTTTTCGAATTTTTTTCAATTTTTAATCATTGTTCGAATTTCTTATTCAATTTCCGAATTTTAATAATTAACTTTAAAATTTTTTAAATAATTATTCTAAATTAATAATTATATATTCAGAATTTTTGAAATATTTTTTTTTGAATCAATAATTATTTTTAGAATTTTCTAATTAACTTTTTTTTATTTTTAATTACTTTTTCAGGAATTTTTAAATAATTAATTTAATTAAATAATTAAATAAAGGAATTGTTACCGCTGAATCTGGTGTGGGGGCAAACAGATAGTATTTGTGGATTCTTAGGGGAACCGAATAATCAAACCTTAACTTCTTCTGCCGGAGTTTAATCGCTGACTCCCGCCGTTCACCTGCAAAAAGTGCAAGACACCGGGGTTGATCCCGGCGACGCACCCTCCGACGCTCAAGTCAGTAATCAGGAAGATTATGAGAGAGCGTAAATTGGCAAAAGATTGATTACCTCTTAATGGTGGTAGATGGGGGGTATTTATAGCCGCCTTTGGGATCAGATTAGGAATGTAATCCCTAGAAACAGATTAGGAATATAATCCCTAATTCCCAGTGAAAGGATAGATATGAATCAGGGCCGTTGATTAGGATTAATCAGAAATCCTAATTCTATCCTACTGGACTGGGTTCGCTGCGGGTCGAAACCCGCACCTAGTTGAGATGGGCCCGTTCGCGGGCTGTTGGGTTTCCCCAAGAGAAGACCCAGCACCCGTTTCAGACCCGCTTGTAGGTGAAATTACCATTTAACCCTCAGGCTTTAAGATTCGTGCCTAATTTGGACGGTTCTGATTTAACCCTATTTTTAGTCATATCACGAGCCCCCCACTCCTGAAGACTGGGTTTAATCAGCCATTTTACCCCCAGGTTTTTCTATCTTGATGGCTTGCGGAGTTGTATCGGAGTCCAAATGGGAGGTGTCGGATCTTGAAGTGGGGCAGTATGGTGATTTTCTGAGTTGGTTGCGCGCTCTAAGTTGTTCTTGAGCCCTTCTGGTTTTCTGGCATTTTTCCTTAATTTTTATCTAATTTTCGAACCATTTATTTAATTTTGCGAAGTGTTGATCCGTTGTTCGGGGGTCTTAATTGGCTCTTCTAAGCAATAATTATTTACCTCGTGGCTCAAAAATATCTCCCCGAATTTATAATTATTTTTTAGAAATTTTAATTATTTTCCCCGAATTTTTAATTATTTTTTCACAAATTCTAAATAAATAAATCGATTTTAATAAATAAAAATTAATTTTTAATACCGAATTATGACGTGACAAGATCTGGGCCCTCCATCTTGTGTTGGCGTGAATTTCTGGAAGATCAGACGTTCGGAGTCGCTCGGCGCCGTTTTTCGCCGTATGAGCAGCTCGGATGGCGAGTTGTTCGGACTCCGAGCTATGTAGTTCGGCGCTATTTTCTTTGTGTAAGCGACTCGGATCGCTAGTCGCTCGGATTCCAATTTTCGAGGGACGTGGGGCGATTTGAGCCGTTCATCAGGTCGGGGTACTAATTTTGAGAAGATCTGATGGATGTTATCGCTCGGCGACCGAGCAGTGTTGCTCGACATTATTTTCTTTGTGTGAGCAGCTCGGAGCACTAGTCACTAGGATTCCAATTTTCGAGGGACATGGAGCGATCTGAGCCGTCAGATTGTTGCACGGATCTCGAGGACAGGCTCAAATTTTGAGGAAACGCTATCTTGTCGTCTTGTGGACGTGGCGAAATCTGAGCCTGTTCATCATCTTTTGTCGCGATTTTCACGACAATCCGACGGTTGGGGTAGCTCGGTAGGATTTTTCTTCAAATGTCGAGGTCGGATTGCCACTCGCTCGGTTCCGAGCGTCATTACTTTGATATATTTGTATTGTGAGTGGCTCGGAACTCTGGTCGGTCGAACTGATATCCGAGTTATTTTCTCTGCTCGGATCGTCTGTCGCTTGGATTTTGGCTCTGAGGAACGTGGGGCGATCTGAGCCGTTGATCTTGCCGCGGATCTCGAGGGTAGGCTCAGTTCTCGAGAAAACACTATCTTGTCGTTTTGTGAGTGTGGCATGATCTGAGCCGTCTGAACGAGATCTTGTACGAATTTTGGGGAGAAAGTCATTTTTCTCCAATTCGCAGCTCAGATTGGCAGTTGCTCGGTTTCCGAGCTTCTTCTATGTGTGATCAGCTCTGATCGCTTGTCGCTCGGGCTTTGGTTCCGATGGACGTGGAGCGATCTGGGCCATTGGATCATGGTGCGGATCTCGAGGTAGGCTCAGTTCTCGAAAACACTATCTTGTTGTTTTATGAGCGTGGCACGATCTGAGCCGTCTGATCGAGATCTTGCACGAATTTTGGGGAGAAAGTCATTTTTCTCCAATTCGCAGCTCGGATTGGTAGTTGCTCGGTTTCCGAGCTTCTTCTATGTGTGATCAGCTCGGATCGCTTGTTGCTCGGGCTTTGGTTCCGAGGGATGTGGAGCGATCTGGGCCATTGGATCATGGTGCGGATCTCGAGGTAGGCTTAGTTCTCGAGAAAACACTATCTTGTCGTTTTGTGGAGGTGGCATGATCTGATGCCGTCTGATCGAGATCTTGCACGAATTTTGGGGAGAAAGTCGTTTTTCTCCAATTCGTAGCTCGGAAATGCAGTTGCTCGGTTTCCGAGGGATCGTGGGCCGATTTGAGTGCCTCTTGGTTGCTAAGTAGAGTGCATCGGCGACTTGGGGCTTGAGGTGCAACCG
Organism: Hemerocallis citrina; assembly: GCA_017893485.1. Taxonomy (NCBI): domain Eukaryota; kingdom Viridiplantae; phylum Streptophyta; class Magnoliopsida; order Asparagales; family Asphodelaceae; genus Hemerocallis; species Hemerocallis citrina. The sequence goes on along the minus strand of CM030358.1, from coordinate 350,674,972 downwards.
AGCGGAGCGACTCATGCCGAACCGTCGTTACTTCTTGTGAACGGTCGCCGCTCTTTGCTACTTAGTCGTTTGGGCTTTTATAACGCCTTGAGGGGAGACCCAAAAGTTGCGTCTTTACGTTACAAAGCCCAAGAGTCATTTCTTTTACTATAAGTCTTCACCCCCATCACACTTTACCTCATTCTTCACTTTTCATTTCTTACTTTCACTTTTACTTTCTACTAGCGGAGTTTTCGCTCTCGGGTGGCGCTACTAGCTGTCGCGGCAAGGCGCTTTCAGATTCCGGCGATCTTTTCCGGCCATTCACGTCACTTTAAGGTTAGTGTCTCGCCTTATCCTTAGAAAATGGTTAGGTTTTCTTCTGAGGATGAGACCCCCACCTCGGACCAAGACATCAGCTGAGCGGTGATGGTTAGGTCGAACAAGGGGAAGGAGATTGCCGAACTGATCGAGGTGACAATGGTTAGGCCGAGCAAGGGGGAGGTGGTCGCCGAGCCGATCGGGGTGACGACGATTGTTGAGCATCCGAAGACGGCCGAAGAATTGGGTCGGCACCCGTCTGTCTTATCTAGCATTGGCGGTGTGCGGAGTTACCCTGAAGACTTGTTGGAGAAGGTGACGCAGGGCACGGCTCCGTCATACGAGGAGAATGATCCGAGGGACCCTTCCGAGGTGGATCAGATCTCCTCAATCTTGACCAAGGCGGACCTACATCGGATCAGGAGTGCGTTACGGATCCCCAAAGAATACGTTCTTCTACTCCCCGGCCCCGGTGTCCGAGCATGCACATCTACTTCGGCCGATACTTGCGTCTTCCCGAATGATGCATTGAACGCTGGGCTTCGGCTGCAACTGCACCCTTTCGTAAATGAGGTGCTGCAGTGGTTCGGCCTGAGTCCCGCTCAGTTTATGCCGAACATGTGGCGACACGTGATCGCCTTCGTCCTTCAGTGCCAAGAGATTGGTGTGCAGCCGGAGATGGTCATACTTCGGAGCCTCTACCACATCTGCCAGATGAGCAAGATGGAGGAGAGGTACTATCTGTCACCGAGGAAGGGCGTAAAACTGATCGAGAACCCGGACTCGATCAAGCACTAGAAGTACTTCCTCATCCGTGCCCCCGAGCCGTGGGTCTTTCCGACGCAGTGGAAGATCGGAGTTCCGAAGCGGGCGAAGGAGCCTGTGCTCACTAAAGAAGAGGAAGAGGTGGTGGAGAAGCTCCTCGGTCTTCCGACCCTTAGTTGGAAGGACATCACCGAGGAGGTCTTGTTTCGTGGGGGTCTCAGTCCGATCGATCCTAGTACGCTTTCTCTTCTTTTCTTGCTTCAGCTTTGTCTTTTGGTTGAAATTTTCTAACTCCTTTCACTCAGTTTTTTCAGAGACCCCCGATATGGATTACAAAGGACTGATGGCTAAGGCTCGTGCGGCGAAGGAGCAGGAGTAGAGAAAGAGGAAGAGGAATGTAGCTGGGCCTCAGGGGGGTCGGGCCGCGAAGGTCCCTTCGGCACCACCGACCATCGTGGAGCTGGTGGCCGAGGCACCTTCGGATGCGCCTGACCTTACTGCCTCAGAGACGCCCGCCAAGGCTCCTCCGAGCCCAGGTCGTCGAGCGGAGCGTTCAACGTGAGCGCGGCCATGGCTCTCGAGGTCCCCCCTCTCACCGCCGAGGCCGAGAAGATCCTTACCGAGGAGCACAAGCGCCTCTTCGTCCCCGACTGGCAGGTGATGAAGGTGGACGGGTTCCTCGAAGACGGGGGCATCTGCTTGCAGGCGGTGAAGCACCTGCCGACCCCCAAAGACCGAGCCACGCTGAAGGCATGTACCGTTGGCGACGACACTATGCAGATCGCTCGGAACACCAAGTCGATGAGTACCAAAAACTTCTATAAAATTTTTCCAAGTTTTCTCGCTCAGGCCTAATAGCTTCTTGTGTCGCTTGCAGACCCTATGCCATTTCAACCACTTGCTCGAAGAGTTTGTGAGCAAGGAGAAGGAAATGTCCATGCTGAACGATCGGGAGCGGTCGGAGCGTGCCAAGGCGGTCAAACTGCTCGAGACCGAGCAGTTGCTTTCCGCTTCGCGCGCAACCTAGGTGGCCGATCTTGAGGCGAAGCTCGCCGAGGCACTAAATCACTTGGCCGCCGAGGCTGCCAAGGTCAAGGCTTTGGAAAAGGAGATGGCTCGTCTCGAAGAGGAGCTGTCCAAGGCACTGAGGGCGTCGGAGGAGGCTCTGAGCAGCCAGGCATCGAAGGTGGCGGCTGCGGAGCAGGCGGTTCGGAACGAGGCCGAGGCCCACATGTTGACAAACATGGAGGAGGCATATGCCCGAGCACTGAAGCACGTGGCCGCTCGCATCCCCGGGTTCGACAGCTCCTCCTACTACTTCTACGACCCCGTAGAGGGGGAGGAAGAACTGCCTCTGGCGGAGCTCGCCCCAGGGTAGGAGGGCACAGAGGCCGAGGACGAGGTGCGCGTCGAGGGCGCGATAGTCACCGTGCCGAGCGATGACGCTTCGGAACAACATCACGAGGTCAACCCCTGACTTAGTCGCCTCATCTCTCATTGTTTTTGCTTCTTTTGTTTCGCTTTTGTTGTAACGCCTAACTACGGACTGGCCACCACTTTAGTGTATATTTTGGATTTTTAATGAAATGACTTCCCCTTTTGAAATCTTGGCCGAAAGTTTGAAATTTTTTGACTTGCATTCGTCTTGTTTTGAGATGTAGCTGTATTGAGGGTGGTGATACTATTATTGAAATTTTGCTGAAGCGTTGTGAACACATTGAGATTTCGCTAAGTGTTGATCGCTTTTCATTCGTGTTGAGAACTCAAGTGTTGTGAACTCAAGTGTTGAAGACTCCCTTTGATATTCTTTCACTTCGAGTCGAGTTCGGCAGCTGAGGTTTCTCGCCTTCGTACTGAATTGAAAACAGCGAAGCGGGCCCTCTCACGCACCCAAGAGTGCTTCCTCAAAAGCGAGTTAGATCTAGAGGAGGTCAAGGCAATGGCGAGAGGGTATTTCTCCGAGCTGAAACAACTACGGAAGCGATCTCGCGAGATTCGTCCTGAAGGCGAGGTGGAGTTGCTCCGAAAGGCGCTGTTCGACGTTACTCGAGCGGAAGGTGATCTTATGTCGGAAGTTCAAGATTTGAAGATAGCTGAGGAAGAACTTTTGGCGGAGGAAGATGAGTTAGCTTCGGCAGTAGGTAAATTGATGGCCGAGCGCGACGAGTTGACGGCGAAGGTTGACGAGTTAAAGAGGGTTACGGTCAACAGAAGTATCGAAGTGACCCACCTTCGTTGTATCATAGCCGATAGGTCTGGCACTGAAGGTTCTGCTCGGCTTCCTTGCTTTAAGATATCTATGAAGGACGACTCCTTGAAGGATCGGATTGTCGAGCTCGAGAAGGAAGTCGCTCGACTCAAGCCTCAGCCGGCAAGAATTAACGTTCGGAGCACGTCGTGTACGCGCGAGGAGAGTGAGAGGGGAATCTCTTTTTATGAGCTCGCAACTCATTCGCCTGTCATTAGGCGGAGCCCGGCCGATGCTCAAAACGGGGTGGCTGCCTCGTCTAGTGGTGCTTCGGTTAGGGCCACGGTCAGAGGCAGCGCCGAAGAGGCATCTCGGTCCGTTGGCATACAGACGAGCTCTGAAGTTAGGAGACGCCGTCCCCGAGTGTCTTTGAACCGAAACATCCCCATTCCAAAGAAGCGTTGAATAAGTTGTAATTTTCTTTGAGTTTTTGTAGCGCCCCGTATTAGTAACTCGGTTTTGTAATTTGGGTTCCTTTGTCGAACTTTTTAATGAAATAAAAGCTCGTTTTCTTTCCGATGTTCGTGTGTTGGACGTGCATGGTAGTTCGATTCGAAACGAGTCATAAGAACCAAACGTTAGATCTTTTAAGCACTTTTTTCCCATGTCTAGTCTAGTTGTAGAAATTTCGCGCGCGTCGACGGTTGTGGGAGCAATTCCGAATGGCGAATCTCTTCTAGCTTTCTTAAGAGCGAGCTTGCGAAGTGGAGTCGAGCCAAGTGTTGGACTCCGAACTCGTCGTTTGAGTATGTTTCAACAGTTGTGGGAGAAATTCCGAATGGCGGACCACTTCTAACTCGCTTAAGAGCGAGCTTGCGAAGCGGAGTCGAGCCAAGTGTTGGACTCCGAACTTCGTCGTTTGGGTATGTTTCAACGGTTGTGGGAGCAATTCCGAATGGCGAACCACTTCTAGCTCTCTTAAGATCGAGCTTGCAAAGCAGAGTCGAGCCAAGTGTTGGACTCCGAACTCGTCGTTTGGGTATGTTTCAACGGTTGTGGGAGCAATTCCAAATGGCGAACCACTTCTAGCTCGCTTAAGAGCGAGCTTGCGAAGCAGAGTCGAGCCAAGTGTTGGACTCCGAACTCGTCGTTTGGGTATGTTTCAATGGTTGTGGAAGCAATTCCGAATGGCGGACCACTTCTAGCTCGCTTAAGAGCAAGCTTGCGAAGCGGAGTCGAGCCAAGTGTTGGACTCCGAACTCGTCGTTTGGGTATGTTTCAACGGTTGTGGGAGCAATTCTAAATGGCGAACCATTTCTAGCTTGCTTAAGAGCGAGCTTGCGAAGCGGAGTCGAGCCAAGTGTTGGACTCCGAACTCGTCGTTTGGATATGTTTCAACGTTTGTGGGAGCAATTCCGAATGGCGAACCACTTCTAGCTCGCCTAAGAGCGAGCTTGTGAAGCGGAGTCGAGCCAAGTGTTGGACTCCGAACTCGTCGTTTGGGTATAAAGAAGGTAAAAGAAACAGAGAGATACAAGCAATTCACAAGTAAGATATGAAGAAAAATGTTCTTTATTAAAAACTAATAGTCGACTGCTTCTAAGTTGCGAGCCATTATTACATTGGAGAAATGAAGAAGCAAAAGTAAAATACAAGTGGGGGAAAAGGAACGGTTCGACATCTGAAGGTACTTAGAGAGGCGTTCATGCGCTTTCTTGGTGCTTCAAGAGATGGTCGGCATTCCAAGTCCTGGGAATCTCTCTTCCTTCAAGGTCTTCTAGTCGGTATGTCCCGGGCCGAACCACTTTGGTGATCTTGTAGGGTCCTTCCCAATTTGGGGCTAGCTTATTCTTCTGACTTGGGAATGAGATAACTAACTTTCTGAGGACCAAGTCCCCTTCTTTGAGGTCGGTGGGACGGACCCTCTTGTTGTAGGCCAGCTCGATCCTCCTTCGGTAGCTTTGTTGGCAAATCGAGGCTCTTTCACGGAGCTCATCAATCAGATCCAAATTTGCCCGAAGCTCCTTGGCATTCTGCTCTTCTTCATAGGAAATGAGGCGAGGAGAAGGTACACCGACTTCCAAGAGGATCACAGCCTCGGACCCAAATGTGAGATTAAATGGCGACTCTCCTGTAGGGGTCTGTTTCGTAGTGCGGTAATTCCACAGCACGTTAGGGAGCTGATCATCCCATAAGCCTTTAGCAGACTTATCCAGCCTCTTCTTAATACCGGAGAGAATTTGTCGGTTGGCATTTTCTACTTGACCATTTGACTGCGGGTGGGAGATGGAGGAGAAGCGTTGTTGGATGGCGAGGTCTTCACATAGAGCTCGGAATGCGGCCCCTGTAAATTATGTTCCATTGTCGGTTATGAGGACCCGAGGGACACCGAATCTGCAGATGATGCTCTTCCAGAAGAACTGAAGCACTTTGTTCTCAATGATTGTAGCCAAGGGCTCGGCCTCTATCCACTTCGAGAACTAGTCGATTGCCACGACTAAAAATTTGAGTTGGCAGGGAGCTGGTGGAAACGGCCCTAGTAAATCCACCCTCCACATTGCAAAAGGGATCGGATTTGATAGGGAGATAAGCAGAGCTTGGGGTAGGCGACAAATGTTGGAATGCTTTTGACAAGAGCTGCACTGCCGAACGTGTCGTTCGGCGTCTTGGAGGAGGGTAAGCCAGAAGTATCCATAATTCAACACCTTTCAGGCAAGTAATCTGAACCCTGAATGCGCTCCGCCTATGCCTTCGTGAAGCTCTTGTAAGGCATACGTGGCTTGTTCCGGGGAAAGGCACCTCAGGTAGGGTCTGCCGTCAACTTGTGTGAAGGAGCATTTGTACAAGATCCCCCCAACAAGGGTGTACCGTTCCGCTCTTGTTCTGACTCAACGAGCTTCCTTAGGGTCTTCGGGGAGGAGCCCATCCCTTAGAAATTCTACCAAGGGTTTCATCCAATTATCTTGAAGTTGAACCGGCAATGACTCCATTGAGTCGGAAGTTTCTTCTTCTATGCTCGGCCTCAGGAGCACTTCAATCAAGACGGTCTGCTCGAGACCTTGGAGGGAGGAAGAGGCTAACTTGGAGAGGGCATCTGTTTGGGCATTTTCCTCCCCGGGGATTCGCCGAATAAGTGCCTCTTCGAATAGAGCCATGAGATTTTGAACCTTGGCTAGATACTTAGCCATTCGGTCATCTCGCACTTCATACTCGCCCAAGACTTGATTCACAACCAGCTGAGAGTCACTAAATATGCGGAGGCGTTGTGTCCCTGCTTTGCGGGCCATTCCGAGACCGGCTATAAGGGCTTCATACTCCGCTTCATTGTTGGAGGCCTTGAAGTTGATGTGGAGGGAGTATTGGAGAACGAAGTCATCTGGGCCTGCCAGAATGACCCCAGCTCCACTCCCTTCGGTGCAAGAGGATACATCTACATATACCGTCCAAATAGGAGGTCCATTTGCCGCTTGACTAACCTCGCAAATGGTGCTCTCAACTATGAATTCAGCTAAGGCCTGAGCTTTGATTGCGGTCCGAGGCTGGTATGATATATCAAGCTGGCTCAGCTCGATCGACCACTTCATGAGATGGCCCGAGGTCTCCGGCTTGTGCAGAACTTGCTTCAGCGGTTGGTCGGTAAGAACGACCACCGAGTGAGACTGAAAATATAGGCGAAGCTTCCTAGCTGCCATAACCAAGGCGTATGACATCTTCATTAGCCTTGGATAACGAAGCTCGGCATCCCGAAGTACCTTGCTAACGTAATAGATGGGCTTCTGAGCCTTGTCTTCCTCCCTCATCAGGACAGCGCTGAGGATTTGTTCGGAGGCAGCTAAGTAGAGGTAGTGTGTTTCTCCGGGGATAGGCTTGCTGAGGAGAGGGGGGTTGACTAGATAGGCTTTAAGCTGATCGAACGACTCCTGCTGTTGTTGACCCCATTCGAAGCCCTTAGCCCCCCTGAGAGCCTTGAAGAAGGGAAGACACTTCTCCCCTGACTTGGAAAGGAAGTGCCCTATAGCTGCGAGGCGCCCGGTTAGCTTCTGAACTTCTTTCACATTTTTGGGAGGAGCCATATCCAGTATGGCTTTGATCTTCTCGGGGTTGGCTTCGATCCCTCTTTGGCTGACCATGAAGCCTAGGAATTTCCCCGACGAGACTCCGAATGCACACTTGTTCGGATTGAGCCTCATATCATGTTTCCTGAGTACATCGAACGCCTCTTGCAGATCGTCGACATGGTCTGCCCCATGGATGCTCTTTACAAGCATATCATCAATATACACCTCCATGTTGCGGCCGATCTGATTTTAGAAGACTTTGTTAACGAGGCATTGATAGGTGGCGCCTGCATTCTTCAACCCGAAAGGCATCACCCTGTAGCAGTAGAGGCCCTGATCAGTAACAGAAGAGGTCTTTGGGATATCCGGGGGGAACATATGGATTTGATTGTATCCGGAGAAAGCATCCATGAAGCTGAGAAGCTCATGGCCCGAAGTGGCGTCAGTCAGGGTGTCGATGCTTGGAAGAGGGAATGGGTCTTTGGGGCATGCTTTATTCAGGTCGGTAAAATCGATGCAGATTCTCCAGCTCCCGTTGGCTTTCTTTACCATCACGACATTTGAGAGCCATTCGGGATAATTGACCTCCTGTATGAACCGAGTCTTAAGGAGCTTGTCCACCTCTTCTTTTATAGCTTGTTGGCGCTCGGGAGTAAATTTGTGCCTCTTCTGTTGAACCAGTTTGGACCCCGGTGCAACACTCAGGTGGTGGACGAGGAGCTCTTCAGAGATTTCTGGCATGTCGGCAGCCGACCATGCGAAGAGGTCACGGTTCTTTCTAATACATTGGACTATGTCTGAGCTTAGGGCAGATGGGAGGGTCTTGCTGATAAAGAACTTGCGGATCGGATCTTGCTCAGAGAAGAGCACTTCCTCCAATTCATCCACCGGCTCGAACGTTGGTTGGACTCCGTCCTGGGGGATTTCAAGAGTTTCGAGGGAGAGGACTGGACCCCCAGTAGAGGTCATGTAGTATTTGCGGGCCATTTCCTGACTGCCTCTTACTTCCCCTCCTCCTACCCGGGTGGGAAACTTCATCTTGAGGTGATAAGCGGAAGGGACGGCTTCGAGAGCAGCTAGGCCGGGTCGGCATAGGATCACATTATAATATGCGGGGACATCAACGACCATAAAGTCCATCGGCTCCGTCCGGGTAGTAGGAGTTTTGCCGACGGTTACGTCGAGTGTGATTACCCCTTCAATAGTCACTGGCACTCCCATGAACTTGTGGAGTGTGTAGCCGGCGGGCTTAAGTCTGTCCCGAGATAGTTTGAGTCCTTTGAAAGCAGTGAGGAAGAGGATGTTAACGGAGCTGCCATTGTCCACTAGGATCCTCTCCACTTTAAAATTCGCCATATGGAGGTTGATGACTAGTGCGTCAAAATGGGGGGTTCGGACACCTTCAAGGTCTTCATCTGAAAAAGTGACCGGTACTCCGAGGCCTTTGGAACGGGGAATGCCATGTACTGAATTGACTTCCTTTATGAAAGCCTTTCGAGAGGAGTTGGAGGTGCCTCCCATGGGGCCCCCATGTATTAGGTGTAGGATACGCTCCTCTTCAAATTTGGGTGTCTCATCGCGTCGTTCAGGACGCTTGTTAGCCCCCCGAGGAGGAGGAGGAAGGTCGGTTTGGTCCTTTCTCACAAATTTGGCCAGCTACCCCCTCTGGATGAGGGCCTCAATCTCGTTCTTCAAGGCCCGACAATCATTGGTGTCGTGGCCATGGTCCCGGTGATAGAGGCACCACTTCTCTTTGTCCCTCTTCTTGCCAGGGGTATTCATCTTCGAACAGGAGGTATCACCCCTTCCTTCTCAACTTCCATGAGAATAGTGGAAATGTTGGCGTTAAAAGGAGTGAATTTTTCGAATCTGGGGGGAGGGCGGCGCTGACCGCCATTGTCCTTCTGGAGCTTCTTGGCTCCCTCTTCTTCACCTGATTTTCTTTTTGGTTCCGGAGGAAGGCCCCTCAAAGGTGGGGCGATGCTCAGCTTCCTCGGACCGGATATATTTCTCACTTCGGAGAAGGAGGTCGGAGAAGTTCTGCGGGGGCTTCTTAGCGAGGGAGGACCGAAGGTTGGAGTTAAGGACATTTGATTGGAATGCTGCTGCAGCGACCGACTGGTCGAGGGAAGCGATGGACCTAGCTTCCGCTGTGAACCTTTTCACATAGTCTCTCAGCTTCTCACCCTTCTTCTGGTTGAGATAGAGTAGCGAAATGCTGGTCTTTTCAGTTCGGCTGCTACTCACGAAGTGGGTGACGAAGAGGGTCTCGAATTGTTCGAAGGAGAATATTGAGGATGGGGCGAGGCGAGAGTACCATTCCCGGGCCGAACCCTTGAGAGTAGTGGGGAAGGTCTTGCACAGCAGAGCATCGGAAGCTTGGTGGATTAGCATGAGGGTCTTAAAGCTTTCGATGTGATCGACGGGGTCGGATTCCCCAGAATAAGTCTCGAATTGGGGAGGCTTGAAGCCTATTGGAACGGGCACCTCCATGATGGTTCGCGAGAAAGGAGGTCGGCTTGGGCGGAGGGTCCTTCCTCTAAGCTTTTCTTCTCTGTTTAGCTGACCCAAGCACCTCTCCATTTCGTGGAGACGACGGTAGACAGTGTCATCCCTTCGACGGTAATCAAACGAGCCTCTGGACTCGTGTTCGTACGAGGGGGAGCGGGGGCTACGACGACGGTAGCTCCGAGAGTGACAAGGACTAGGAATTTGCTGGGGGTTGCTAGGATCTGGGGAGGAGTTAAGGACCGTCGGCGAGGACTTTGGACCGGAGGAGGAGTGGGGACCCTCCGAGTATTGTTATTGTTGGGTCGGAGATTGAGGGCTTGTAAGATGGTTGCTTGGAATTGCTGGAACTCGGCACGAGTGATGGGTGCTTCATCGTTCCTCAGAGGTCGCCGACCATCAGGAGAGTGAGGTCTTCTCCTATGGTAGCCGGGGGACTCTCTCCGTCCTCGGCGAGGAAGGGACCTTCTGTAGTCTCGGGGATAAGGAGATCGCTCATTTGAATGTTGTTGGCGGGAGGCTCCCTCTCGGGCCCGCCTTTCATCCAAACGGTGGCGAAGATCCTCTTCCTTCTGCCGATTGAGGATGGTATTGCGAAGGTCATCGGAAGCTCGGGGGTTGTGGGATGCCATGGAATCGATAAAGGGATTGTGTACGGAGACGTGGTCATGTTGGAGAGGTTGTTTCGGAGGATTAGGACGGTAGCCCCCCGCACCGGCATTCTGGGTACCGGTTTGACCGTGAGAGGGTTGAAGATTCTGAGGAGGGAGTTGGTCCTGCTGCGGGGCTTGGTCGGGTTGAGGAAGGGTCCCTGTGGCTGGACCGTTTCTAGGGGGTTCTCTTGTTGAGGAGTAGGTCCACGGTTGGACCCCCTAGATCTAAGTTTCTTTGGAGGCATGGCTGGGTAGGATCTGACCAACGGGAAGAGGAAAGACTGTTATTCGTTGGTTCCCACATACGGCGCCAATCAGTTACCGCTGAATCTGGTGTGGGGGCAAACAAATAGTATTTGTGGATTCTTAAGGGAACCAAATAATCAAACCTTAACTTCTTCTGCCGGAGTTTAATCGCTGACTCCCGCCGTTCACCTGCAAAAAGTGCGAGACACGGGGGTTGATCCCGGCGACGCACCCTCCGACGCTCAAGTCAGTAATCAGGAAGATTATGAGAGAGCGTAAATTGGCAAAAGATTGATTACCTCATAATGGTGGTAGATGGGGGGTATTTATAGCCGCCTTTGGGATCAGATTAGGAATGTAATCCCTAGAAACAGATTAGGAATGTAATTCCTAATTCCCAGTGAAAGGATAGATATGAATCAGGGCCGTTGATTAGGATTAATCAGAAACCCTAATTATATCCTGCTGGACTGGGTTCGCTGCGGGTCGAAACCTGCACCCAGTTGAGATGGGCTCGTTCGCGGGCTGTTGGGTTTCCCCAAGAGAAGACCCAGCACTCGTTTCAGACCCGCTTGTAGGTGAAATTACCATTTTACCCCAAGGCTTTAAGATTCGTACCCAATTTGGACGGTTCCGACAACCCTATTTTTAGCCATATCAGGAATTAATTAAAAACCTAATTGCGTGGCAAAATCTGGAATGTTGATCATAGCGGGCACGATAATCACAGAGATCAAAAGGCAGAAGAGCTTCATTGATCGCTGACCGTTGACTGATCAAATGATTTTGCTCCATTGTCGATCGAGGACATTGCTCTGCACATGCCACCGAACGTGTTTTATGCTTTGGCTAGGTGTCACATGTTCCATTGACCGTTGACTGGTCAACAATTTTTGCTCCATTTATGGTTGGGGACACATTTGCTCGGCGTATGCCACTGAACGTCTTTGATGCTTTGACTGGGCGCCACGTATCCCGTTGACCGTTGACCATTGACTGGTCAACGAATTTTGTTCCAAGTTTGATCGAGGGCACGTTTGCCCGATACACGACTCCGAATGACTTTGATGCTTCAGCTGCGAGCCATGTATTTCATTGACCATTGATTATTGATCGGTCAACAAGTTTTTCTCCACTTTGATTGGGGGCACGTTGGCTCGGCGCACGGTTCCGAACTTCCATAATGCTTCGACTGTGCGCCATGTGGCCTTTGATCGTTGACCTTTGACCAGTCTGCGGGGTTTTGCTCCAATTTTGATCAGGGGCAAATTCCGCTGCATACTCATCCACAAACATGGAGTCCTGTTTTAGGGCCAGGAACTGTTTCTCCATTTCAAGTCGAGTGCTTCTAGGGAAGAACTTCTCCAAGAAGCTCCTAGTGAACGTGGACCAAGTGGCAGACCGTTCGAGCCTTTCGGACTCAAACCTCCACCAAATGTGGGCCAGATCCACCAGCTGGATGGCTACCACATCCACTCTATCAGCATCAGCAACTCTTGCTGCCAAAAGCAACTGCTCAGTCTGGATCAACCACTGTTTCGGCCTCCAAAGGTGTCTCAGTGCCAGAAAATCTATCAGGATGCAGCCTCATGAAATCCGTGACTGTAACCGGACGAGGAGGGAGAGCTGCCTGCATAGGCATAGCGGGAGGAGGAACCTGGGAAGCTTCCAAAGCAGCCATCACAAGGTCACTGTGGTTTTGCTACATATTGATCAACCGTTCCAACACATTGGTAACGGCCTCAAGTCCGGGCTGATCTTCCTGAGGACGAGAAGTGGAACCTCTGCGAGTCATGGTCTGCACAAAATCAAAAATAATCAGCATCCAGATCAAAGTTGATTCTAATTTATTCATGTATGCACTGTCTGTGTACTGTTGTGCCGATCCCAGATCGAGCCAACCTTGTCTAATATATCAGTCAAACTAATACATTAGCCAAACCTAGGCTCTGATACCACTAAAAATCTTTTCACGCCCCGCTTTCCAAAAAGAAAATACGGAATACGCATACGTGACTAAGTCCAGTGAATGGCTTTCACCATTCATAAGCTGTCAGAATCTTTATAATATTCACAGGAATAAACAGGAAGTAAACAAGGAGAAACCAATCACGCATGCATAAATAAATCAATATACCAACAGAATTTACTTGAAACAAAGCTTAATATGCAACAACCCAGATTTTCATATGAATATATGTATGATTTATTGAGCACTAAAATACTATATTTATTTATTTATTTTTCTTTTTGAACCTATTAGCATGGAATTATTTCATAAACTTCAACTAGACTCACCATGAGCTAGACATGGACTCAAACCATGTTCTTTTGACCATTGAGCCATGAACACACACTTGTAGTGTGACATGACTTGTACAAAAAAAATGATGCCCAAAGATTACATGAGAAAGGGAGGGAAAAGAATTAGGGTTGGGGCTTTGTATGAACTCAAATTTCTTCATGATGAGACTATCTCCACTCTTACAGTCTACCTCCTTTTCACCCCAATCAAATTCAAGTTTCCCCTTCTCTTCCCCATGCCAAATCAGGTCAGATCTGAACCCCCTCCCACCTTTTGCATTTTAACCCCACACAATGCAATAATTGTCATTTCACACTCCTAACTTCTCCTACTTTAAATCCTACACTCTTCTACTCTCATTCTCACCCCCAAACAAACCCTATACTGAAATTAGAGCCAAGGAGAAGGAAAACAAGTAGCCAAGCAAGGAGGAGGAGCCAAGGAGCCAAGAAGGCAAGGAGCTAGGAGCAAGAAGGCTAATCAAGAAGCTAGGAGCTTGTAGGATCTCTCTTTTCCATTCAAACTCATCAAGGTGGGTGATTCTAATCTCTTTGATTGCTTTTGTTTGTTAGATGGTGGTTGTAATGTCTAAAAATTTACATGCATGCTCTAGAATGAACCTTAGTAACTCGTTTTGTGCTAAGAAATCCAAAACAGAAAATCCTGTTAAAAAGCTGAATTTTTGTTGTCAGTCCGTGGATCATTACTTGAACACTACTGCTTGGATTAACTTAAAATTTTTATACGTTGTTCATTAATTTTTAGTGAACCTTCAGTAAATTTTCTATATTTTTATGATTTTTCTGATATTAAAATAAAATGCAAACTTGCATGCTGTTCAGAATAAAAAGAAACAGTTTTCGTTGTTACTGTTATGAGAAGAATGACTTGTATCTTGCTACATGCTTATGGAAATGATATGAAATTTTAGTATGTCATTGTTAAGTGTATCTAAGACCTATGTTTCAAATTTCATGAGTTTTGGACCACTGTAGCTATGTTAATAAAATCATGCAAACTTAGCTAGTTATTTTAGTAAAAAGAACTGCTGCTGTTATTGCTCTGTTTTTGGTGTTATTCAAAGAGGCATAATTGAAAATCTACTTGGTAGAATCACCTGATTTTTGGAAGTGTTGTCACGTCATGTATTAGGAGCTAGAATCTAAAATTTCATAATGTTCTAACACTGTTTACTATTTTAATCTGATTTTACCCATGACTATGTTATTATGATGTGCTGTTCTAAGAATCTGTATACTTGTTAAAGATGGGACCATAAGGGCTTGTAAACGACCTATTCTAAAGAAACTTGAAACTAAGAAGTTTTAGTAGACACATAGACCTTCCTGGGATGACTAAGAAATCATGATTTGGATAAGTGTGCGATATTATATGATTTTTGCAAGTGACGACAGAAACACAGTGAATCATAGAGCTTACTGTTTTGCACCATGTTCATGGAAATGAGTTTGAACATGTACTTTACTAGCTTAGAGTTGCTGTTTGAGGTCAAGAATCATGTTATAGATGTGGACATGAGTTAGGACTCAAATTACCTAAAGTTCCTTGCTAAGAGTGGCTCATAGTCGCTTGTAGACCCCAATATAGACAACATTGTTCACTGTTTTGAAGTAGAAATTGTATTGGATGTTGGGGCATTGTTGTTGACCCCTTTGGAATGAAATCCATGTCCAAAATGTGCTTATACTTGCTGTCTACCTTGAGTAGAAGCATGGGAGCGCCCGATCGCGGTTTCTTAAAGAAACGGGACCGGGAATGACTCTGTTTTGGCATAAAAGTCAAATGTGTGCTTGCTGTTTGGAATTAAAGATTGTCAATTTTAGGGCTCTTAGAACCCCTTTTGGGTATTCATGGGTTAGAACTCACTCCTAGTGTGGTGTACCTTGTTGGGGTACGTTGGTTAAGTATTGAGACTCTAGGACTAAGTCTTGTTGACATACCTAGACGGGTAGAATAGGACCTGTGTCGCATCAAACGCGTTGGAGGAAATGACTCGTGCGTCGACGTACTCGCCGTGCATGGATGGATTCCATGGTTTGTGTTTGGAGCTACCACTTGTCAAGGACCGTGGAGCGTTAAGTTTAGCGGGAGCTATGTGTTGGTCGGACCGAGGTTGTGATCGAACTCCAAGTGTAGATGGCGGTTGCAGCGATCGACGGAGTCGATTCGTTGTTGGTTCGTGCCAAGCGTGGGCTGAGGCGGGTCAACCCTTGGGCCAGACTTGAAGGCTAGTTGATTCCTGGTGTGGGAAGTGTTGAGATCCATTAATAATAAAAGGTAACTAACTAGAAGAGTCTACAAGTAGAACTTAACTAGGTGTTCATTGCAAGCCAAGTTAATTACCAAGTTAGGGATCGGATATGGTAGATAGATCGCCTAACTAAGGGAGTGGGTAATATGAGATAGTTTTAGGCTCTCCTAGAGGTTCATACTTCTAATAAGAAAATGAAAGAGAATTAGAGATTGGCTAGAGTCATGGATTTTAGCAATCGGCTGATAAAACAAATGTTAGTAATCATGTGATTAGTATGATCTTTAATCTTAGAGTGGGGTAGTTGTGATACTTTGGTAGGACTAGATCGAGTCTTGGTTGAATGTAAGGACAGACACTAGCGAGGGTGTTCGCCTGTCAGAGGGACACATGGCGTCATCACGCCTGGCCAAATCCTAGGTTCGTTTAATGCAAACAGGGACCCCGAGCGGCCCTGGACGGAGTTGGGAAAACTCTGTGGGGGCTCCACTATTTTGGCAGGAATGCCTTTATGTCCATAACAACCTTTGAAGAGGTTTGGAGTGTTGACGTCGTCTCGACTGCAAGTTCTGTTCTAGTGTAAGGACGAGTGTAGCAGAGTTGGGGAAACCTTACATCCGTCAGGTCCTTTGTTGATGAATACGGGCAGGAGGTTTAGAGAAAGACCCGGTGAGTGAGACTCTATGGAAAGGCTCTAAGTCTTTCGGTGGGGAGCCCTGGTATCCGTATATCAGCTTTTGGTGAGGTCCGAGGAGACATAGATACAGCAACATACCATGGGTACAGCCGTGACGGAGTAAGCCGGCGGCTAAGATCCCGGGCATAGTGGATAAAACACGAGAATTGGACACCACTATTGACAGCAGCGACTGGAGTAAGCCGGACGACTGCAGCCTAACCATCACTGGAATCAGAAAAAGGAGAGAGCACAAGAGTAGGATGCATAGCGGGGGATCAAGCCCCATCAAACTGAAGAACATCGTTTGGTTGGGGGGTGTGTAATATGAGATACATATCTTTCAACCAAGCGTGCATTAGCTTTAGGAGCATGTGTGCATTAGTGTGTGCATTAGATTAGGCCATGCCATACACCGACACTTGTTTGACATCACCTTTTTCTTCGCATCAAATTTTATTTGTGGTTGTCGAGGTTAGAATCGTTATATTATGGCGTAGAGAGGATAGTCGAATATATCATTTCGTCAGTTGTAATCAACTAACGTGCCCACAGTTATCAGTGCACGATTGCCGACTTGGGAGCGCGGGAAAACACTAGTAGGGGAAAGCATCCAAGTGAAATTTACGGTCTAAATTTTATTGTACATTCTTGTTGTAACAATTAATTTGTAATTGTTGTAGTCATTGGACATTGTAAAAACAATTTGATGTAATAAAAGTTTTTAATTTCCTGTGATTTTTGTTGTGTTGTGACTGATTTGAAGAAAGATCCTAGCGTGTGTCACGAGTTCCTATGTTAGGAATTCAGGGCGCTACAGAATAAGTCTCAAATAAACCAGATCTGAACAAGTCAATAATTCTGGGTCACATTGCCCAATACAAAATAATCCGAGTAACATATACATTTATTCAAACTAAGCAACATGGAATAATAATAGCAAAACTCCAACGTCTAGAATCTCATACCACCTACTTCATCGAGCAGCTGATCACCATGATCAGCAATTTAATAAATTGTAGGAAGAGGGAAAAGAGAACAAAATGCCCGTCAATACAAGTTATGGGCTACTTGTAGTGCAAGCACAAGCACAGGAAAAAAATAAACAGATATAAAATAACAGCGGAAACAAACATAGCATGGAGTAGATATGACAACAGAACAGAATGTTTAACCAGATAATCATGTGAGAAACACGGGCCTCCTTCCAAGTACACATTTCTATATTATCCACTACTAGATCTTTTCCTTAACCCCGGCTTGGTTATTTATTATTATTATCAAACAGGCATGTAAGCATCACAAAACAGAGCAAGAATGACATGGCATAAATAGGTAGTAGGTTCAGATTGAAAGATAAACATGTACAGGTGATAGACAACACATGAAAGGATAAAAAAATGAAAATTCTAGTTTAGGACAGCAAAACAGTACTGCACTAAATCTGGAATTCCCGTTGCCACAAATATGCAAACCTGAATCTGTCAGAAAATTTGGAAAATAGACTCTCGGCCGAATCCAGCAAATATATACAAGTCATATGGTATTTCACAAAAACATGACTCAAAACAGAATTGTATCCAGAAAATTTGTTCAGCCAGAAATCAGAAGTTTGTATTCATAAACAGGAAAACTGCATAAAAACTTACTGATTAAATCTATGAAAAATCTTGGGTATTCCCTAATATGTTTAGTATCAGAAAATAAAGTTTCATAATTTTCCAACATAGATAGAATAGTCAAGCAAAATCAGAAAACAGCAAGATACAGTAATTTTGTAAATCTGAAATCATCAATACAGCAGTATTAAAATAGCAATAGATTACAAAATATCGATCGAAATCCAAATCCATCAAAAGGGAGATAAAATAGATACAGTAGGCTACAATTCATATTCACAAAGTTTTTATAACCAGCAAATTGAATCAGGTCGAAATTATGTTTCTTTACAGGACAGCACAAAAATTCTGCAAGTATAGTTGTTTGGAAGCATAAAATAGTTTATAAAATTTGTCACTTAAATACAAAAAAATTAGGGATTAATTCCAATCAAGTCTAGTTGTACTCAGTAAAATATTGGATCAAAATATTATCTTTAACATCAGCATAAAAATAAATAACCATACAGAATACATATAAAACAAAATTTGGAATTTTCTACACATCTGTAATATAATGGCCATAACTTGAAACTCATAAATCGAAACTGAGATCTGTCAGAAATTCTGGAAAGTAGACAGATTTCTCTATAATTCATAATCACAAATAATTTTCATATACTGAACTTAATAGTGTCTAAAATACTGAACAAAATAGGGTAATAGTAAAAACAAAAGTATTCTTCATGCATGAAATCAACTAGATCATATGAAACTCATCCAAATCATAACCAAGTATGAAATAAGGTGTACTAGGTGTCCAAACAACATGGTTTAGGGTGTTTATCAGATCAACAATAGGATATAGTACTAGTAACAAGTCAAGCACGCAAGATTCTCACATCATATTAGGGTTCACAACCAATATACACATATGCAACAGGGATAAATTAGATCTAAGTTAAATTCATGTCGTGTGTGTAACTTGAGACGACTACGAACAATCGATACATAGAGGCAAGATATAACAGGTGTTTTGCATAAGAATTATCTCTAGAACACAACTACACTTGTATATGCAACAGAAAAGTATACAAGTTATTTGCCTTATAGTCGACGAGGGGAATGGTGCAAAGAGCAAGAATAATGGGAACGGATTCCCGGGCAACGATCTCAATGAACGAACGAAGAACGAAACCCGCGAACGACACACGCACACAAGAGAGAGAGAGAGGGTGTAGGGATGCACTGCGAGGAGGGAATACGACGGTGGCCAAGAGGACACGGCGCACGGGGCTGGCGGCACAGCGGCGCTGGCTGGCGTCGCTGCTGGCTGGCTGTACTGCTAACTGTGTTACTGTCTGCCGGTGGCGAGGATACAGCAAAAAGGGGGTCGATAGATGGGGGGATGTTGAGTCTTCGGGAGAGGGGCTAGCACAGATGCAGGGCGAAGAGGTCGGGAGATCAGGAGAGGGGGCTTCTGAGGGATGCAGGTGGAGCGGCTAGGGTTTAGGGATCGGGATTAGGGTTTAAACACATGGGGTGGGTTTATATAGGAAGAAGTATTAGGGTTTTAGGTATAATGGGTTGGGTTATTAATGGGTTTGGGGGGTAAAGGGTATAGAAAGATCCAATAGGGTTTAGGGTACCCAATAATAATGAGATGGGCACAAAAATATAAAATAGGACCTGAACAATTATAAAATAAGGCTCAAAATAATAGCTCGAACAATCAGAGACGAAACAATAAGAGACAATAGAATCAAGAAATCAAATAAGAAGATGAAAAATCAAATAAATAAATATATTGAAAAAGAAGATCCAATACACGGTTCAAAAAGAGATACAATATGAATAAATACCCAAAAAGAAAAATCCATCCAAAAATACAGAAAATGGAAAACAGGGCTTACATATATACACAACAAATACATAGAATCATACAACTTTACTTCAATATTAGAACAATGAAAAATCTCATCTTTTAATCATCCAAAACATGTTCCTTGAATCATACACCATGATCTAACATTTACAATCATATATATTCTCATTAAGTTTATTTCTTTTAGCAAAAATATTAATCTTATATGCATAAGCCACTTCAAAATAAATTACTTTCGATCCATACAACAAATATTCAAACCCTAATGTTTGGTTTCAATTTTTTATGATTAAAAACACGAATACATGGAAAGATCTCAACTTTATAATCAATCAAGCATGAATTTAAGAGCATATAACAAGTTCTAATTATCTCTACATATCTTTATCAACTACAATTAAATCCATAGATACCAAGTTAGATTTTTCATCCATCATCAATATTTAACATTCAAAATTAATAAAACATGATCATTTCTCATAAAATTGCATCTTTAGTTCATGTAAACATCTAGAAGCTCATTCATCATGGTAATATAAGTAAAATACATCAAGAGACGAGAAGTATCACTCACCTCAAAGAGATTCAAACGAAGAAGAAGAAAAATAAGAAAAGCTCATTCCTTTTGCAAAATTCAAGATCCAAGCCCGAAAACTCCAAGAAAATAATAATAAAGTAACTTTTTGTTTGTGTGTAGAGGGAGGACGGCTGTAGCAGCCAATAAATAGGCCAGGAACTGATTTAATTAGGGTTTTACAAATTTTATAGAAATATTCTTTAAAAAATTATTTCTTTACATATATGGATCGTCTTTAATAAACTAGTTAAGTAAATCAAATCTATTAGAATAAAAATTAAATCTCTTTACTTCTGAGTTGGCCGGCCATCAGGTGCAGCCCAAAATTGAAAATTTTTAGATTTATACCCCAAGTGGCAATTTTACACAAAATTCATTCTCTTTGAAATATTTGCAAATATGCCATAAAATATTCGTAAAAATCCAAAAAGTTTATAATTATTATCTACCAATAAAGATTAGATTTTGCAAATAAAATTTCTGACTTTTACTTTCAAAGAAAACTATTTGCACAAAGTCCAACTTACATTCCATATTTGCAAAAATACCATATTTGTTTAAATCTTTACCAAATCAACTCTAAATAAATTTAAATCAATTTTATCTTTAATACGGATCTTGGCTAGCCTAAAAAGCAGCAAAAACGAATTTTTATTATTTTTTTGAGATCCAATCGGCTTTTTACATAAAAGGCCCTCTCTTTCAAAATATTTGCTACTATGGTTTTTCTTACTCAAAAAATTCCAAAAAAAATATAATTTATTAATTATAAGTAAAGAAATAATTTTGCACCATAAAAATTCTGAATTTTCACTCCAAAGATATGTGCACGTGTTTTGCACGTGCAAAACGACAATTTCATAAATAGCCAAATTAATCATAAAAATTAATTTAAAATCATTTAATAATTAAAAATAATATATCACTAATAGAAAATACTTTTGATTAAATTTTTAACTCTTTTATAGCCGGTAATGCAATTCTTTCATTAAAATCAATTATATCAACATAAAGTCCACAGATGAGTTTCTTTAATCAAATAAATATGAAAAATAAAATCTATCATACTTAAATGAGGAAAATTAATTATTGACAATAAAATTTTGAGAATTCAAAATTTTCGAAATTTGCACGTGTATTGCACGTGTAAAATTGCAATTTCAAGAAAATAGTCAAAATAGTCAACTTTACAAATTTAATATTATTTAATAATACAAAATAAATCATTTTATTTTGTGGGGTGGTACAGGTTCAGAGCTGGTTTGTCCCCTATCTTGAGGGAGTTCCAAAGCATCCAGGGGAAGGACCGAACCCCCCCCCCCCCATTGTGGTTGTGTAACATGCCCGAGCGGTTTCTTGGTTCCCTTTGGCTTCCCTACTACTGCTATCGTAGGAAATTTTATCTTCATATGGTAGGCGGAGACAACTTCGTGAAGGGCTGCTAATCCCGGGCGATCAAAGATGACATTATAGGCAGACTTCATATCGACTACCATGAAATCTAGTGCTTCTGTGCGTGTGGTTGGAACTTTCCCCATGGTCATGTAAAGGGTGACTATTCCTACGATCTGAAACGTGGGATCCATAGAATCCATGGAGGGTGTACACGATGGGTTTGAGGTGATCACATTTGAGCTTAAGGCCCTCGAATACATTAAGGAAAAGAATGTTTACTGAGCTTCCATTATCAACTAGGACACGGCGCACTTCATGGCATGCATATACTGATTACGACTGTGTCGCAATGAGGTGTTCGAACACCTTCAATGTCTCATTCTGAAAATCTGATCGGAACCCCCGAGTCCTTAGGAGGAGCACTGAGTTCACTTCACGAACAAATTCTTTCCTTGAGAAGTTAGATAATC
Organism: Hemerocallis citrina; assembly: GCA_017893485.1. Lineage (NCBI taxonomy): Eukaryota > Viridiplantae > Streptophyta > Magnoliopsida > Asparagales > Asphodelaceae > Hemerocallis > Hemerocallis citrina. The sequence continues at coordinate 350,653,076 of CM030358.1, read as the reverse complement.
CCCCCAAAGGCCCCCCATGGATTGAGTGGAATATCTCCATGCGCCTTAAGTCTTGGGAGTCGACTGGTTTCTCTGGTCACTTATTGGCCCGTTTTTTAGGATGTTCGATGTCGTTTCCTTGAGCAAACTTGGCGAGGTACCCATGCTATAGTAGTCATTCGAGTTCATCCCTGAGGACTCGGCAGTCATCTGTGAGGTGCCCATAATCTTTGTGGAAACCACACCATCTGTTCATGTTCCTTCTCTTGCTTGAGGCATTCATCTTAGGAAGAGGTCGGAGGAGTCCCTCCTTGTCAAAGTCCATCAAGATAGCAGAGATGCTGACATTGAGTGGGATGTACTTCTCGAAGCGTGGTACTGGGGTTGATGGTGTTGGCCTGAGGCATCCTTTGGGTTTTCCTGGGTCCGTCTAATAGGTTTCGATGGCAATCACAGATTAAATACTCCGCAGAAATATTGAAACCTAGCCATGGATCCATACGAAAACCATAAATCGTTTTAAGGAGTTATACCTTAAATATGGATCTGCAGTCTCTGAAATATGTCAATCAGAGCAGTGCAAAGGTTACGGTGCCTCTACTGTATCAAAACCAACAGATCAAATCAAGCTCTCCCTCACGCCGCAGTGCTAGCTGCGCGAAGAGGATATTCCTCATGATCTCTCTCCCTCACAGTTTATGTGACGACTAGGGTTTTCTCCTATATCTTCCACAGATAAAATATATCGTATATATAGGTGCAGAAAATCAACCCTAAGAGAATGGTAAGGCAGTTGGGCTCACAATCTAACCTAGGTTAGATTCATGTGTGGCCTTTCAAAATTTAGTTGTCTCATTTAATCTAATTAATTACCCAACCATGTTAGAATTCCAAGCCTTACTAGGATTCCCAATTAAATTAATCTCAAGAATTCAAATCTCAATTTGGATCCTTTCCAAGTGTGTGACCCTGTAGGTCCCCAATACGTTGACACTAGTACTATAATTCTATTTTAGTGTTACAAACAGTGAGCGGTATCTAGCAATACATCACTGCTACTCAAGTAACAGAATGCCAGTGAATTGACATAACCTATCCGTGACCAATGTTACCATGTAGTCTAGTCCTTTTGTTCATATATCTTAATTGACCACAAGGCATATAGCATGTCAAACTTGTATAGTTCAGTCTTTGGTTTCTTGATGTCCGAGTAGACTTACTAAAATAAATGAGCTCAATATCTCATATTGACTCATTTGAGCACGATCATGCATTTTGTAGTCTCTCAATCAAGGGGCCAGTAGATATCGCTCATGTAATGTAGGAGGGACAAATCCTATCTAAATCACTCAAATCCCTCTGCATGATTTGTAGTACATCCAATAGTCGACTTTATAATCACCTTATTACAGGCAATGTTTGACGATATTAAAACATATAACTTCTCATGTAAGGAACCGTAGTGACTTCAAGTCAAATGTCTATGTACACCATGGTCATTGTAAGAGTCGCTTATGACACTCATGTAACGATCCATGCAGCGTTCTCATGGTGGGTCAGTCCAGTACATTATTACTCTAATATGTACCATGTGAAGACTTGATATCTCATATCCATGACTCGTAAGAGTGGTCATCACTCTACGCACACACTAGTCTCTATGTATTATTATTGTCTTAATTCATAATAATACTTGACTAAGGACATTTAAGAATAGTGTTCTGATTTCAGCCAACATGATCTCACAATAAAGTCATGCACTTGATATCCCATGGCATTGAACTTACTATTCTAAGGACTTTATTATGTTCATTTAATTCACAATAAATAAAATGACTCAATAGAAAATAAATGTCATGATGCAATGTGAACTAGTAATGTCAATATACAATTGGTCTTTAGGGCATACACCAACACCTTCTTTATCGATGCTTTTTCGTTTGTTCCCAGATGAGGGCACCTTCTATTCTTGGGTCCGAATGGCATCTTCCACTCGGATGTACTTCTCAACCAGTTGATGGAGTTCAGAAAAGTCCCGACGAGGTCATTTGATGAGGGAATCTTTTAGGTGGTGATGATTCACATTATACCTAAAGGCAGCAGTGACCATGCCCGAGTCGAGCGAGGGGATTGAACGGGACTCGGCAGTGAAGTGCCCAACATAGCTCTTAAGGGACTCCCCCTCTATTTGCCTCAGGTCAAGTAGGGAGCCGTTTGTCTTCTCTGTTTTGCGGCTGGTGATGAAGTGAGCGAGGAAGAGCTCCTCATGTTGGTCAAAGGAGAAGATGAACCTTGAAGAGAGATGAGAGAACCACTCCTATGCAGATCCCTTTAGGGATGCTGGAAAAGTCTTGCAGATTAGATAATTTGATGCTTAGTGGATCATCATGAGAGTTTTAAAACTCTTAATGTGGTCTACTGGATCGGTCTCCCCGTTGTAGGAGTCGAAGGCTGGGATCATGAAGTTGATCAGAACAGGTGCCTCTATGATTTTCCTTGGAGAAAGGGGGCCTAGAGAGATGGTATGTTCCTTCATGTCTTCCTTCTTCTTACTTCAGAAGTGCAAGGTGATCTTCCATCTTCTGGAGGCATTGAAGGACAACATTGTCCTGCTTTTCAGATCTAGTAGACCTGTGTGATTTGTCACGCTGAGGAGGAGTGGGATGGCTATGGCTAGTTTGTCGGCTCCTGCTTGGAGTGGCGTTGAGGGCTTTAAGGATCTCATCTTTGAATTCTCAAAACTCTACCCAGGTAACAGGTACTTTTTCCCCTCTTTCTCTCCTAGGAGCCCCCCCCCCTCCCGAGGGAGGGTAGGGTTCTTATGTGTTCCCTTGGGGAATTATGGTATCTTTAACCTCTGTGAAAGGGGGTTCTTCTAAGCCCTATGGGGAGAGGTTTCTTCTGTGTTCTCTACTCTGGGGAGAAGGCCTCCTTGTGTATTCTTGGCGAGATGGATGTGGGAGATCGTCCCTTGCTCGCAGTCTACTTGAGCGGCCCCGACGTGTAAACTCTTGTTGTTTGGAGGTTTTGAGGGGGCGGAGGTCTTACTGAGGTTGTGGGGCTTTAGGTGGCACCGTGGAAGGTGTGGAGGTGTACACTGACCCCCGTTTCTCTTCAAACTATTATGTAGGGTGCTGACTTCTTCGAGAGCCCCCCGGTGGAGCATCTCTAGGGTGAGGTTGGGTAGGCTGTTCTGGATGAAGAGGTTGATCCACTTGAAGAGTATGAGGGACTTCCTCATGATGAGGAGGTGGAGGAAGAGGGTTGGCTCGTCGGTTTGAGGCTGCCGCCTTCCCTTTTCCCTTTAGAGATATAGCTGAAAACTATTTTTACTAGTGAAGTTTAGTCAAATTGCTTTTTTGTTTTCCACAGACGGCGCTCATCTGTTTTTGCTATTTTCTTTGTGGGAGAAAATAGATGATATGAGTTTTTTTTTAAACCATAAAAACCTGACCTTTTTTTACTTTCACTGATGTTGACCATTTCCAACTAATGTTAACTGCTGAATCTGACTTGTTTGCACCGTTGGATCTGATCTCAATGGTGATGATCGCTCCGGTTCACCTGCAAAAGTATTTTTGACTTTCACTGATGTTGACTACTGAATCTGACTTGTTTACATCGTTGGATCTGATCTCGATGGTGACGATCGCTTCGGTTGACCTGCAAAAATCTGAAACAGCAGGGTTGATTCCGGCGACAGACCCTTCGATGCTCAAGTCAGGACTCAAGAATAGAGAGAGTTTTATTTTTGGCAAAATACTCATTACCTGTTTCTGGTGGAGATAGGGAGTATTTATAATCGTTTTGGTCTGTTTCAAGATAATGATTTATCAATACTTTCTGGTGTTTTTGGATTGAATCAGTTATCTTTTCTTCATGAAGAGATAAGAGTGGTTGAGAGGATTGTGTTTAAACTCTCCTCATGATAAGATATATGGTTTTTGAACCGTCCCTTATAGATCATTATGAGTTTAAATCATATTTAAATAATCTGGACCCATTCTTATTGGGTTGTTATGTCAACCCAGTTAGACAGACCTGTTTTGGTCTATTGGGCTTGAAAAACACTCAATTCCCGTTTACGGATCTGCTTCTAGTAAAATTATCGTTGTACCCCTAAGAGGTTTAAGATTCTTGTCCGATTTGAACGGTCCCAATTTGGTTCTATTTTTACCCAAATCAGGGATAGCTTGTATGCTTATGGTGGTGTTATTCAATCTAATGACTATTCTGGTTCGGTTTGTCTGGATGTCATTAATCAGACATGGAGCCCCATGTTTGGTAAAGGAGTTTATTACTAACTATAAATGAGTTTGTTCTTCTTCTTTTTCCTTCATTTTCTGGTTGTTATCTAACTATTCCATGGTTTTTTGATAGATCTTATTAATGTGTTTGAAGTTTTCCTTCCACAACTTCTGAGACACACAACTTACCCCATTCTCCTCCACCACCTCAAAGGGAGGTCAAGGCTCCACTTAAGTCCATCGTAGAATGGGCCCAAGAAGGGGTCCACAAAACGAGACTGCAATGGAAGTTGCTCCCTTCTCAAATGTGGATTTCGCTGAGAATTCACATTCACATTGGGTGGAAGTTAATTGCAAAGCGAATAAGAGGCACATTACAGCACCATCTACTCTGTTGGAAAACAAAACGAAGCAACGAAAAGGAAAACGCAAACCAGTGCCCTGTTACAACTGTGGGGACTTGGGCCACTATCGAAAGGACTGCACGAAGGAGATACGATGCCTCAAATGTATGAAAAGGGGCCATATGTCGTATATGTGCACAAATGTGACAACCTCCAATAACGATGATGAAAGACCGGTCAGAAGGGGCAAATCACCTGATAATCCCACACCCATCAGGCTTGCAAATAGCCTTGAGATCATTAGAAGTGAAGAGAAGTGGCTCCGACAGTGGTGCGCCATAGCTAAAGTCAGAATAGGGAGCCCATCGGAGAACCACCTTCTTCACGCTCTAAACTCTAAGTGGTCGATGAGGGGTCATAGGGATTGGGTAGTGAAGAAAATGTGTCACTTACAATTCTTGGTCTCTTTCCCATCACCGGAGGAGATGGCGGAGGTCGCCGCCGTGGGTTCAGTGGATTTTGGAAATTTTAAAGTCGATTTCTCTCCTTGGTCACCTAGGTTTGGAGCAGAGCTGTCCCAAGGCGAGAGATTCTGGATTTGGAAACATAATGTACCCTTGCACTTTTGGAAAAAAGAAGCGTTACAAGAGATCACGTCGGACTTTGGAACAATCGAAGAGATCGTTGACAAGACGATTTGACGATCGGAGCTTGTTACTACTAGAATTTTGATCCGAAACCCTGACATTACCCTTATGCCTCGATTTGCAAAAGTTTTCTCATTCGAAGAGTCATACCTCAGTCGTTTTTTTCTTGACAAGAGAGAGGAGGATGCGACGGTGCTATCGAGTGGGTCACCACCTTCCCCTTCGCTCAGAGACGGTCGCTCTTACAAGCAAGTGGTCTCACCGGAGTGGGATCTCACTATTGACGGGGCTCACGAAATTGAGCGTGCGCACTGAGAGCTCATCAGGGATGCAGAAGGGATAGAGAAGCGCTGGGACCCAGCGATGGCAGCTACGGAACTTCAAAATCCTCCACTAACCATCGACGGTCAAGATCATGATCTGATCAAGACCACGAACGGTCGGGATGGAAATCAAAAAGTTGTTCTGCTACCAGATCCAAATTTGGTAGAGGTGACTGACCAAGCTACCTCACATTGAAAGTGGGGCAAAAAGAAAGCTGAGAAAGGAAGTGAACTCACAGTGAACGGCATAAAGACGCTGCGACTGGAGCAGGGGAAGGGGGGCAGGAAGATTCTTTGCTGAAAGAGGTATGACCCCCAACAGTCAAAGTCGCTCACCATTAAAAGAAAAGGGGGAAGCTTTGGGTCGGGGTCTAAAGCAAAAGGGGAAATTTTGGGGAAGATGACAAGAGGGGAGGCGCTCGAAGCAAGTGAGTGGGCCTCTAAGGGGAAAAGGTGCCTTTTTGGGGGAGATGATGAAGAAGAGAGGGATGAGATTTTGGGAAAGAATATAGAAGGCAGCGCTTCGTTAACATCGCCTCTCTCATAGATTTCTCAACAACCAGCCTCAACCACAATGCTATCCAATAACTGCATGCCACGTCCCACAAAAAAGACGGAGAAGCTGCAGGAGCTGCAGTAATCACATGGGCGTAGGACAGAAGGGGTTAAATTTTTTTCGGAGGAGAGTGGGCTTCAACTTCATTTACTTGGGTGCCAAATGGGTTAAGTGGGCTAAGTAATAAAGAAATGGAGAATAAAGTGGCAATTGGGCCCAAAGAGGGGCCCAGTAGATCGATGGAAGATAATAACACTTCAAGTGGGCCCAAAGAGGGGCCCAGCAGTCTTATTACGACAAACCTTGTTACTGGGGAGTCCAACCCTGAATTTGGGAGTGTGATTTGTTTGGAGATGGATGACGACGACTGTGAAGCTAGATTAAATCTGGAAGATGATTATGTCTACTCGGAAGAAGATTCTTTAAATTCAGAAGATATTGCAGAAGAGCCCTTGGATATGCCCCAGACTATTTCCCCTCCACTTACCCATCTTCACAACCGAAGGCCCCTGTCTTTTCGCATAGCGAGAAAGGTTTTAGAGTACAGAAAGTTTCTAAGAGGGCTATTGAGGAGTCCTTGGACGATTACCTTGAGATTGCTGCAGCCACTAAATCCGCTATGACTAGGGGTGGAGGTACGCGTTCTTTTCTAGCATCTATTTTTAATTTCATGTCGGAAAATGTGATTTTTAGTCTAGCAAAAACCTATGGGTTAGCGGTAGGCGATACCGATCGGAACGTCCTTCTCCTGAATAAGATTAGGGGATGGGAGTGTGATAGAGTTAACCTTATATCGACCTCGATCTCCAAATCGACTCATGGCCCCGACCTTGGTTGTAATTAATGGACACAATTTTCTGGAACGTTAGGGGCCTGGGTAGGCGAGGTAAGCGGGAAATGGTTCGGGATGTTATCACACAGTCTAAAGTCAACATAGTGGGATTACAGGAGACCAAATTGGCTCATACCTCTAGGCTTAGCAGAATGGGGGGAATCGAATCTCTGAGTGGAAAATATGTCCCTCTGTGGGTGCTTCTAGGGGTATAGATGTTGGTTTTAATTCACAATTGTTTAACTGCCTAAATGTGTTCCATGGACAATTTTCATTATCAGTTCTACTTCAACGTCGATCTGATTTGTGGATTCACACTCCACACAATCACGGTGGTGTATGGACCACATTGTGCCACCGCCAGGTTGGCCTTCTGGAACGAGTTACGAACAATTCCAGCTCACTGGCCGCATCCTTGGGTGGTAGGGGGGATTTTAATATTACCAGATTCGCATCGGAGCACAGAGGAAGAGGCTCCAGCGCCATTGAGAGGGAAGCGTTCAATGGGGTTATTATGGATCTGGAACTAATTGACATCCCCATCACGGACAGACTATATACCTGGTTTAACATGCAACCGACGCCTATTTTGGCTAAGCTTGATAGGGTTTTGGTCTCTTCTGACTGGGAGACCAAGTTTCCTCTCTCCTAGGCTAAATCTCTTCCTAAACCCACATCGGATCATATTCCTTTTATCCTTTCCTCCGATGAAGCACAACCCAGGAAATCTCCCAAGTTTAGATTCGAGAAAGCATGGTTGGAAATACAAGGTTTTCATCACATGGTTAATGAAAGCTGGGCTCACCCGACTAGAGGGACTGAAGCAGCGACAATTTGGTGTGAAAAAATATGAAGACTGAGATCCAAGCTCAGGAAATGGAACCGGACCAGATATGCATTAATTTGGAGAGCAAAAGACTCCTTCTTGGAGGGTATTGAGGAGCTCGAAAAGATGGAAGAAACTGGAGACCTTCTACAAGAGGAGCGGAATAGGTTGCTTCAACTCAGAGTGGACATCGCTCAATTGTATAGACTAGAGGAAATAAATGGCAACAGCGGTCCAGAATTTCGTAGCTCAAGGAGGGAGACGCGAATACCGCATTCTTCCATCGTGTTTCCAGTGCCCGACGTAGATCTAACCTCATTCTTTCGATCCATTCTGACTCTGGAATGTTACTCAGAAAGGAATTCCAATCCCACTTCAAGAATTTGTTTGGTCGGAAGGCGGAAATGAGAGTCCCTCTTTCTCATAACTTCTGGCTTGATCCCACGAACGATCTGGTCCCAGATCGTCAATCCCTGGAAGTTCCCTTTACGGAAAAGGAAATCGGGGAGGCAGTAAAGCAACTGGGAAAGGAGAAAACCCCAGGTCCGGATGGTTTCTCAATCCTCTTCTACCATGTGTTTTGGGAGGAAATCAAACACAACCTCGCAGCCTTGTTCACCAAGTTCTTTGATCATAAACTCAAGTTAGGAAGAATTAATTACGCTGAAGTGGTGTTGATCCCAAAGAAAAAAGATTCACTGCGGGTAGGAGACTTCTGACCTATTAGTCTCCTTAACTGCTCGGTCAAGATCATCACCAAGATATTGGCTAACAGTCTGGAAAAGGTCATGGACAGACTCATTAGTTGCGAGCAAACTGGATTCATTAAAGGGAGGTGTATCTAGGATTGTATTACAACCGCCGAAGAAACCATTCATCAATGCCACAAGTCAAATGCTAAAAGTTGTCTTCTGAAGCTGGACTTCGAGAAGGCATATGACTCGGTGGAATGGGAAGGTCTCCTGGAAGCCTTGGCAGGTAATGGGTTCGAGGATAGGTGGGTTAGATGGATACACACGTGTCTAACCACCAGCAGGACAACCATCATGGTGAATGGGGTTTCAGGCCAACCATTTTCGTGCAAACGGGGCCTTAGACAGGGAGACCCCCTCTCTCCTCTTCTTTTCACCATTGTGGCAGACATTTTGCGGACTATGATGGATAAATGCAGATGGGTAGGTTGGATCTCACCGGTGGCCAATGGAGGAAGTCGCCAAGGCTGCTCAATCCTACAATATGCAGACGACACCCTTCTGTTTGGAAACGATAACTACGGGGAAAAAATTGCCTTCAAAGAAATTCCCTATAGTTTTGAAGCCTGGTCCGATCTCAGGGTGAACTTCTACAAAATTGCACTTATCCCCATTGCCCTTACCCCTGAGGAGGCACCGGATCAGGCCATGATTCTAAACTGTGCCTTTGACAATTTCCTTATTAAATACCTAGGACTCCCGTTGAGACCGGGAAAACTCAAGAAGGCTGATTGGTTACCCATCATTGATCGGGTAGAGAACCGCCTAGCTGGTTGGAAAGGTAAAGCTTTGTCCCTAGGAGTGAGAGTCACGCTTATCAATGCAAGTCCTATCAAACCTACCAACGTACTACATGTCCTTCTTTGAAATGCCACGATGGGTTATTCAGAGAATTGATCGCGTCCGAAAACGATTTTTATGGAAAGGTTCAACTCACGATAAAGGTGGCTATCACTTAACCAGATGGGAAAAGGTGTGCATGAAGAAGAGGCGCGGAGGCCTGGGCATTATTGACCTGCGAGATATGAATCTTGCGCTACTGGGTAAGTGGTGGTAGAAAATCTTCCACCCTAATGGAGAAGGGTGGCAGGATTTCTTTCAGACATACCTGCATGGAAATTGAACGAGAAATCTGGGCTTCAGGGTGGGCACACGTGTTTCCTTGCTCTGGAGAGGAATTGCTAGAGCCTATGAACCGTTCAAAAGCTGTGTGACGACTTTTATTGGAAATGGCAGACTCACCAGATTCTGGTAGGATAAATGATGTGGTGATCACTCCCTTAGAGATATGTTCCTTGATCTGTATAACCATGCGTCGCACCCGCACTGCACGATAGCGGCAACATGGAAAAGAAACTCTTGAAAACCGGCCTTTAAACAAACGCTGAGCTCGGACTCTCAACTCAAGCTCATAGAGCTGCAAAACCACATAGCCATTTTTAAAATTGAGTTCTCTCAGGGGCCGGACAGGCAATCGTGGGGCCACAAGAAGAGTGGCACTTTCACTGTTCGCTCCCTCTATAACCGTATTCATTTCAAGGGATGTTGCCCGAATTGGTCAGGTATCATCTAGATAGCGAAAACCCCACCAAAAATAAAGATCTTCCTATGGCTTGTTCTGAACGATGCCATCTTGACTAGAGAGAACCTGGATAAATGCCAACCGAGCACGGATACTATCTGTGGGCTCTGCAATGCGGCCCCTGAGACTAGGGATCATCTATTCCTGGAGTGTCCCAGGAGCAAAGCAGGTCTTGCCGAGGTTCTTAGTGCCTGGGTACAGGTGAGTACCTATGTAAGTATGAGGACCTCTGGGTCGGCGCTAAGTTCACCAATGAGAGACGAACTATGAGAGATGCTTGGCTTATTGCTATCGCTGCTACGACCTGGGTCCTTTGGCTAAATAGGAATAACTGTTACTTTCGTGGGACTAGTAATAGTATTTCGGGTAATTTGACTCACATTATGCATCTTATTTTATTTTGGGCTATTGTCGCTGCAACATGTCCTCGTGGGAAAATTGCAAGTGTCTTCCAGATAGAGGAGTACGATGACGAGGAAGTCCAGATCGGACCGACGATCGACTGAGTGACAAGACGACACTACTGATAGATCCGCACCGCCCCAGAATTTTGTTGGGGGGATTTTTGTTGTTTTGTTGTACTTTTGGTGGGGAGAGTTAGATTTTTTGATGTACTTTTTTGGTGGAAGCATGTACGTACCATTCTGTTTTCCCACCCACCATGCTAGGGGGGAATTTATATTTTCTTTCATGTATTGTAGGATTTATACTTGGCTCAGTACTCTGAGTTTATTTTATTAACTCCTTACTAATGAAATAGGGTGACTATATTCCATTTTTTTCTTCCAAAAAAAAAAAAAAAACTCCTGAGGTAATCCGTCGGATCCGCTGAATGGAGATGTTGTTGTTCTAATGATGCGTGATCGTTCTAATTGTAAAAAAAAGTGAAAGGTAGCATTACTCAGGAAAATGTTTTGTTTATCATTAATATTAAATGTTTGCACTGGGGGACAGAATTCAACTATTGGTAGTCATTACTAGGGATACTGACCAATATCAGGCTTTGTACATTCAAAAGTTAGAGGTACTTCTTTATTATAGAATTTTTAATAGATACAGTTGGATGTGTTCGACACGGTAATAGGTAATTTAGGAAGCAATTTAAGATATAACTTGTGCAGTGGAGAATGTGGAGTGCGCACATTAGAGCATATGTAGTCGTGGGCTAAATATCCAAAATTTGGAAAAAAAATAAAAAAAATGAGCAGTAGTCGTCGTCTAAATACTCAAAATTTGGATGTACGATGAACAGTTCGTTGCCAAATATAGCAGACGATCTGACCATAACCAAAATATAGCTAACGAATCATTATACTTCGTCCGTCAAAATTGACGAAGGATTAAACTTCGTCTCGTAGGTTGAGACGTACGAAAAGGAAGAGAGACGAAGGATTATATAGCGTTGGAAAAAAAAAAAATTATAAAATGACAGACGGTGTATTATACACCGTCTGTAAACATATGGGAAAATGAAGATTGAGTAGGACGGTAGTATACATACCGTCAGATCCAATTTTTTTTTTTCTTTTGATGACCACTAATTAAAACTAGGCCTTAGCCTGAGCATTCAATTCACCACTGATGACCATCTCCCACTAATTAAAAAAAAAAAAATTGTTAAAAAAATCCACCGACGGTGAATTTTTAACCGTCCATTGAAATTGACGGTGCATTACTTCCCGTCTGTGGATTTTTTTTTTAAAAAAATTAATTAGTAAACGGATGGACAATAATCATCCGTACGTGTTGATTAACGGTGTAAAATAACCCGTCGTTGGAATTTTAAAAAAAAAAAATTTGGTCAAGGGACGGGCAATTATGAACCGTCCAATGTAATTGACGATGTAAAATTTCCCGTGTGTAGATTTTTTTTAAAAAAATTTAAAAAATTTGTGAACGGACGACCTATTATACACCGTCCTATGAGATTAACGGGAATTTATATTCCGTCTTTGAGTTTTTTTTTTTAAAAAAAAAATTTTAATACAATGTGAACGAACGGCATATTATAAAGCGTCGTAGGAGATTGACGGGACAATATATCCCGTCGTTGCTTATTTTTTTTAAAAAAAAAAATTAGAAGCAGACAAATGATAATCTTTCGTCTTTTAAAGAAAAACAAACGACAAATCGAATATAGCATTGAATGACTGCAGCAATATTCTTTTTTTCCTATTTCTAAATTGCTATTTACCCAAAATTTAGCAAGGACGACTACAAATGCTCTTAGGTAACACATATTAGGATATATCGTTTACTTGTGCAGTAATGAATGTTGAGTGCTGAATTACGTGAAGGAATGTACTTGAAGATGTTTGACCAAGGGTAGGGTTAAAATACATGGAATGAGGCGGTGGGAAAGAACTTCATTCTTACAAATTAATGATGGAAGTGACTTTTTCGAGGTAAATGGAGAAGGTTTCCACATATTTTTGGGTGAAAATTTGGTTGACTTTGACGAAGACAGTGCACAAGCCAGTATGGGTGGGTTTTTAAATTAACATGTCCATTTCTGAAACAAGGACGGATTTCTTGCAATTCCTTCATTTATTTGATTTCCTGCTGATAAGGTTAACATCCTACTGACAGGTTAACACGGAGATTTAAAAATTTTATTAAATTGATTATAACTAAGTACAATAACTCTTATATATAATAGAGAACCAAATACTAAACTGAAACATAATCTGATATGGGATTAAATATATTACAATATCTAACAGCCCCTCTCAAACTCACAGTGGGTCGAACAGTGAGAGTTTGCCCACCAAGTAACGAAATCTCTGAATAGTGTGGGATTTGGTGAAAAAGTCTGTTGTCTGTTGTGAAGATGTAACAGAATGAAGAAAAATGATCTCTGCTTCAAAGCTGTCATTACCCTATACTCAGCTTCGGTGGAATAGCATGCTACAACCGCCCGTTTCTTGCTTCGCCATGAGAACAGCGAATCACCAAGAAACAAAAAAAAAACAGTGGTAGACCGTCTAGTAGTAGGATCACCCGCCCAGTCTGAATTAGAATATGCACTGAGCTCCAGTTTCGATGTAGAAGGCATGAATAATGAGCGAGTGATAGTGCCTCAAAGATATCTGAAGATCCGAAGAAAAGCACTGTAGTGAACACGACCCGCCACAGGATCAAAACAACAATACCCTTTAAGTTCTGGACTGAGACCTTAGATGAACACACTTTGTAGCTCGAGCGGTGAGCTTTGTACGCTCAGTGGGAGGGAGAAGGACATAACAGGTGCACCTAAAAGTACGGAGCATACTGTAGTCCTGTAGTGAGTGTCGAAGAGTCTCATGAGGTGACGTGCTAGATAGGGCAGACGAGGGAGTGATGTTAATGAGATGGACAGACATTATGACAGCTTCAGCCCAGAAAGAACGAGAAACATAAGAGGATAGTAGAAGAAAGTGAGCCGTCTTAAGGATGTGGCGATACTTGTGTTCAGCTATACCATTCTGTTCATATGTGTGAGGGCATGATTGCTGAAAAAAGTATACCACGAGATTGAATGGTTGATCTCGTAGCAGTGGAAGTGTACTCACGAGCACCGTCTGAGAGAAAGGTTTTGATACGCACACCAAACTGAGCATGAAGCATGGTCGTAAGAACTGGTAAATGTCAGGTATCTCAGAGCGTTGGCGCATAAGAAATAGCCATTTGTAGCGAGTAAAGTCATCGATGAAACTAACATAATAGGGATAACCTTTGTGATAAGGTGTAGGAGATGGTCCCCATATGTCAGAGTGAATAAGCTGAAAATGATGGGTGGTGTGAGAAGTGCTTTTATGATTAAAAGGAAGTGTTATGTGTTTGGCCAAATGACAACCCTGACAATCAGACAAATGAGTAAAAGATAAAGGACCAAGGGCACCACGACGGACTAAAATCTTGAGTCGAGACTCACTAATATGTCCCAAACGTTTATACCATAGATCAGCATCAGAGTGCACAACACCAGCAAAATGAGGATGAGATTTATGTGCAAGAAGAAAATCTAGGTGATATAGATGACCTTGTCGAGTACCACGCCCAAACTCCTGACCAGTGTGATAATCAGTAATAGAACAACCGAAAAAATCAAATATAATGACAAGAATACTATCGCACAGGGAACTAATGGAAATAATGTTCATTGATAGATGAGGAGCATAAAGAACATAGGGCAATAAGAGAGTAGGAGAGCTAATAGACCCTTAGTGTGTAGTGAGAAGTTGTGAGCCATCGGTAGTGTATAGGGATGGAGAGTGAGAGGAAAGTGTAGTGCTGGTGGTGAGCAGAGTATAATTACTAGTAAAATGATGTGAAGCACCAGAATCTAAAATTCAGGAAGAATTCATACCGGGAGTAACAGAGAATACAGGGGCGGAGGGGCCAGCAGTGATAGACTGACCCAAGAGCTGGAGTTCCAGTTGAGCGAGGTGATGCTGGAGATTAGCCTAATCATCAGGAGTCGGTAAGGCTGGAGTAACGGTCATGGCCGAGGATGTAAGGAAAGAAGTGGTGTGAAGAGGAATGAGACTAATGTCGCGGTGGCAGGGATCGAAATGAATGCGGAACTGCTGCTGGTGTCTGGATCGAGAGAGAGAGTTGGATGGTTCTACCGGTGGCGGAAAGGGTGGGGCAATGTTGAGGATGACGTTGGGAGGAGAAGGGATGAGGCCGAAATTAGGATGATGGCAGCGCTTCATTTGTCTGAATCTAGCTAGAGATCAGAATGTGAAGGACCATCAGAGAAGAAAGAGTACCTACAATTTTTTTTTTGTAACATAAAATAGGTTTGGGTTTGGTTTGGAGAAAAGGGACAGGTTGGATCTGAAATAGGGTAAGTGTAGATTTCGAGGTGTGGGTATTAGGAGGTGGATTTGGATGTAGGGTTTGAAGAGAGAAGAGAGAAGAGGGCAGCTAGGGTTTCTGGTGGAGGCGATGGCGGCAAGGTGGAGGAGGAGGAGCATATCTTGACCAAGAGATTTGGAGGAGGGTTAGGGTAGTGGATTTGGAGGTGGATTGGATGATGACGGGGTTTCTTCGTTGATGGTCGAAGTTGGGACGAGAGTCGACGGCGAGGTAGACGATGATGGCCGAAGTTGGGTTTTGTTGTTTCTTGATGGGTTGGCTTCTTCTTCTTGTTGGGTTCTTCAGTAGTTGGGCTTGATGATGGCAGCGGCGGGGTTGAACAGGGGCCAACGGCGGAATTTTTTGTTTTGTTTTTGTTTTGTTGGGATTCTAGGGTTTTGATAAGAAAAAAAAATTGTATAATTGTGTTCTGATACCATGATAAGGTTAATAGAGAGATTGGAAAATATTATTGAATTGATTATAACTGAGTACAATGACTCCTATATATCGGAGGGAACCAAATACTAAACTGATACATAATCTAATATGAGACTAAATATATATTATAATATCTAACACCTGCATTTTTGTTGCATCTAGTTTTACACATTTTTCTCTTTTAGAATATTTATATTGGGTCCATACAAATAAGAATTTAATCATGTGATGTTTCTATTTTTCTGTGTTTATCCATCAGAATATTTCAATTTATAAAATATAATCAACTACCTTTTCATGTTAAGCCTCTAGGTAATTAAGGATATGTATGAGGGGCAATGATCACAATTAGAACAACCACAGGAGAGATCAGTGATTTTCCTATTACAGTAGGTTTACACCAAGGTTCGGCTTTAAGCCCCTACCTCTTTACTTTGGTTATGGATGAATTGATATGAGAAATACAAGATGAGGTGCCTTGGCGTATGTTTTTTTGCTGATGACGTCATCTTAGTGGACGAGACTAGAGCAGGAGTCAATGCTAAATTAAAATTGTGGAAAGAAACTTTGGAAGTTAGAGGTTTTAGGATAAGCAGAACTAAAGCATAGTATATGGAGTGTAAATTTAGTGATATTTGGAATACAACTGAGAAAGTAGTGAAGCTTGATGGTCAAGAGATACCTAAGAGAAACAGTTTCCGATATTTAGGCTTAATTATACAAAAAGATGGGGAGATTTGTGTAGATGTTATACATAGGATCCAAGCAGGATGGCTTGAGTGGAGAAGTGTCAGTGGTATTTTTTGTGACAAACGTATACCTTTGAAGTTGAAGAAAAAATTTTAAAGGACGGCTATTAGACCAGCAATGATGTATGGAGCAGAGTGTTGGGCAACAAAGAAACAACATGTCCGAAAAATGAGTGTAGCGGGATAAGGATGCTCAGATGGATGTGTGGTAAAACAATGAATGATAGAATTAGAAACGAGCATATACGAGACATACTAAAAGTAGCTTCAATCCAAGATAAGTTAAGAGAGAATCGCCCCAGGTGGTTTGAACATGTCGCACGTAAACCTAGTAGTACCCCTGTTAGAAAGAGTGATTTGATAAGTATTGAGGGTAGAGTTAGGGGTAGAGGAAGACCTAAACTAACTTGGGTGAAAACAGTGAGAAAATATATGATAGCTTATGACCTTACAGAAGATATTGCTCTAAACCGAGCAGAATGAAAAACCAGGATTCATGTAGTCGACCCCAACTGGTTGAAAAAAGGCTTTGTTGTTGTAATCAACTACCTCTTCATCTATATAGTAAAACTACTACTGCAAAGCCTTTTCTCTTGTATATTTGGGTTGGGGTCAGCCTCCTGGTTTCTTTTTCTCTTCTCCATTAGCTACTGTTCAAGATCTATGTCCAGCAGGTGCCTTTATTAATTTATACTGTGATGTCTAAGCCATCTCAACTTTTCCTCATTTTCCTTGATTTTTTTTTGGAGAAACAGGATACAGTCTTACGACTCCAGCCCAAAAATATTATTTAAAAAATAATCTGTACAAAGATCAGTTAACAAGAAGGCAAACTGATACAAGAGCTCCCAAAACAAACTCGCAACACAAGCCTAACGCTGCCAAACAACCCAGAAACAGCAAAAGAAACAATACCAACCAAAACAAACAGCTACCAAAGAATCAAACACCACACCCAAAAAACAACACTAAAATTACAGACACCATCTTGGGCCACACGACAGACAAGACTGCAGCTAAAAGCCCTCGGACCAATCAACACACCACGAAACAAAGCTGGCACGGCTGGCTCATCGAAAAACAAAGACACCGCTCGAGACCAGCCCCCAAACAGCACCCAATCCGATGCTCCGAAACACCCCAGCAATCAGAGGAGACAGCCGAAGAGATGTCCATAAGATCAACCTCAAGGACCAAAGGCAGAGGAGGTACCCACAAAAATATAACAACGAAAAGAACCGAATTAGAATAGTACCGGTCCCAGCCACCAATCACACCACCAAGCGTACACCCAACCACACCCTGTGGCATCAGAAAAGGGTGTATGCACATCGAAGGCACTCAACACTACATGGTAATCACCAAAAAGAAGGCCAAAGCCTCTACCCAACAGAGAATAGGCAAGAAAAAACATATCAAAATCTTGCACAACAGGGGGGAAAAAATAACACGAGAGAACAAATAAGTAAGAGGAGAGCAGGTACATACAGACCCAACAAACATAGCTACCATGAAAGATACCAACATCATTAATTAAGATAAAGAGAAGGAAACATTAGAAGTAGCAACCAGTCAAAAGATACAACACCAATAGTAACACAACCCAAAAACCGCATCCATCATCCAAACCCAACAAAAGCACAGAAACAAAGCAAACCAAGGTACAATCTGCCACCAAAATAAAGGCCTGAGGTGGAAAAGAAAGGAGAAAAAGCTTGGACACCACCTAGCTCAGCTCTGCATACCAAGAAAAGACATAGTAAGCATTAATAGGAGTGAAAAAAGCTCATAAGTGAAAGTAAAGATAGGAGTAAAGGTCTAGACCAGCAGCAAATAAGACCAGGGGTAACACCAAAAATTAAGTGTTTAAGAGGAAAACAAAGACAGGGACCATCAAAACAAAATATGGCCAAAAGCGGTGTTAATAAGAGTCGAAAAGAATTGACTGCCAACCACCACCGAGCGATCCACAAAACCACAAAAAATAATACTGAAACAAAGCAACAGCCTCAGTGCAAAAAAATGACAAATCCTTAAGGAGGTAAGCACGTGTTTTGGAGAAAATTAGCCGCTGCCACCTTTAAATTATGAAGTTGCACGTACATCAATTTTTTATGGGATAACGTGGACGCCCAAAACTTGGAAAAGAAAATAAGGTCGTCAACCAGAAATCGGATGGACCTTGAGATCATATTAAAGATCCGATTATTCCTCTCGGTCCAAATAATCCACGTCATGGCCATCATGGTCAAGTCCCAGGACTTGAGCATCAAGTGACTAACATTCTGGATCCTTCAAGAGGTCCACCAAGAAGAGATAAGATTTGGGCGGGAGTGAACATGCCACGCGTTCAAAACGATCGACCATAGAGGCGTTAAAAAAGAACATTGCAAAAAAAGATGATAGGAATCCTCATCGTGCGAGAGGCAGAAAGCACACTTCTGTCCTAACGCAAGACTCATCATATTAATCTTGTCGACAGTCAATAGTTTGTCCTGAATGGTTAACCAAACTAGGATCTTCACTTTGAGGGGAGCGTGAAAATTCCAAATAAACTTAGCAGATAGAGAAGAGACTCCCTCGTGGTTAAGGAAAGAGTAAAAAGACTTGACAGTGAGAGATCCAGAGGCCATCCATCTCCAGGAAACATCTTCGTGTGGGTACCACGAATAAGAATGTAACTCTGAGAGGAGGTGGATGTAGTTAGAGAATGCAGAGGGGGGAAGAATCCTTTTGAAAGGGATAACCCATTCATAGTGTCCCGGAGTACACTGAACATAGTCCACAACAGAAGGACTAGGATTAGTGGCTAGATGGAACAAATCTAGAAAATGAGCCGCAATCTTGTAGTTGCCGATCCATAAATCCGTCCAGAACTTGGTTTTAGAACCATTTGAACAAAATGTAAACAAGCTACACCGGAAAGGTTCAACCACTTTCCACGCTCCTTTCCAGAACGGGGAAGCCGACGGAGAAAGATTTGGCAAAAGTTCCCAAATTTTGTTACGAGAATGATATTTGTGACTTATAATGCGAGCCCAGGAGAAAGAATTATCCTTCAGCACACGCCAAAGCCACTTCCCTAAAAGCACCAAGTTTTGATTCCTAAGGTTAAGAATACCAAGGCCACCATCCTTCTTAGCTTTACACACCGACTCCCAGTTACAAAGATGCTGACCAGCTCTATAATTAGCGGAGCCAGACCAAAAGAAATTTCTTCTAATTCTGTCAATTTTCTTAATAACCCAGGCCGATACATAGAAGAAGGACATCATATAAAGAGGTAGAGAAGACAGCACCGAGTTAATAAGGACCAGTCTCCCACCCCGAGATAGAAGTCTAGCAGACCAAGAGTTGAGTTTGGCTTCAAATTTATCAATCATAGGCATCCAATCCTCCACATGGAGTTTACCCCATCTTAAAGGGATCCCAAGATAACTGATGGGGAAGGAAGAGGAGGCACAATTAAAAAATTGAGCAATCTCATCCTGACGGTGGGGGGAGCCACCTAACCAAATGACGGAGGTCTTATTAAAGTTGATAGATAGACCCGAAGCCAATTCAAAAAGATAGAGTAGAAGTTGAAGGTTACGCAAGACAACACCATTAGCTTTGGAAAAAAGAATGGTATCATCCGCATATTGAAGGTTAAGGACCCCTTTAAACCCTTGGAATCCTCCTAATCCTTCGATATAATTGGCATTCCACGCTTTGTGAAGGATCCGGCTAAAGACATCAGCAACTAGAGCAAAAAGCAGAGGGGAGAGCGGATCTCCCTGACGGAGACCCCGTTTGCACTTAAATTTACTACCTTCAGATCCATTAATGAGAATGGAAGAAGTACCAGAAAAGAGACTGGATTTAATCCAGGCCATCTATTTGGGCCCAAAGCCCCAGTGAAGCAGAAATAGGGGTGTAAAATGAACAGGACGGTCCGTCGTCCGTCCGAGTCCGGCTCGAGAAATGTTCCGACCGTGGACCGTCCGAATTGTTATACGAACCGATCCTGAACAAATTATTCGGTCCGATTCTTTACCGAGCTCGAGCCGGACATAAGTCCGTCCGAATATTATTGCGGTCCGATGCTTTATCGAACCAAGTCCGGACAATAAAAATTTTGTCCGACTTAGACCGAGCCGGACATAAGCCCGTCCGAGTACAATTTCGGTCCGAGCTTGAACATATGGCTGTCCGATCCCGACCGGTCCGATTTATAGCCCTAAGCAGAAATTCAAAAAGGAAATCCCAGTTAACTTTTTCATAGGCTTTTTCGAAGTATAGTTTTAAGAGAATGCCCTCCGATTCAAAACGGTGGCATCCAACGATGTTCTCCTGAGCAGAGGCAACGCTATCAAGAATAAAGCGGTCTTTAATAAAGCTGGACTGGGCTGGATCAATGAGAGGAAAAATGACTACACTCAGCCGGGCAGAAAGCACTTTCATGATGATTTTGAAAATGGAATTCAGGAGGCTGATTGGTCAGAATTCAGACACTTTGTTAGCCCCGATGATCTTCGGAATAAGGACCATGTGAGCATAGTTAATACGATCAAAAGAGAATACACCATGATGAAGATCAGAGAACATGTCCAAAAGGTCATTTTTTAGGTCCTCCCAGTATCTTTGGAAGAAGGGTGGATAACCATCCGGCCCAGGAGCAGAATCGCTGTTCATCGCAAAAACTGCCAATTTAATCTCCTCCAAAGAGAACGAAGCATCTAGATAGGATAGCCCTAGGTCAGCCTCATCATATAGGTTCTCCCAATCTAGAGGAATGGAACGATTGCCAGGCATACCCAGGAGGGTCTTATAAAAAGATAGGAAGGCGGCATGAATCCCCGAATCAGAGTTAACCTCACAATCGTTAACCAAAAGAGAAGAAATATGATTGCAACGTCTACGATGGGAAGCAAAATTATGGAAGAAAGCAGTGTTAGAATCTCCATCCTTAAGCAAGCGCGCCTTAGCATGTTGAGCTCACTTCAAATGATCGATGCGCAGGATTCTTCAAGCGAATCGATGGATTGGATAGAAGAAAGAAGGAAGTTTTTAAGACATTGAGAATGACCAAATCTCTCAATACGCCAAATTCTACAACCAAATTTAATTGTATGTAGTTTAAGTAAAATCTTGCCCAGTCTGTGGGAGCCCACCACACATGCAAGGCAGTTGGAAACAAGATTAGCAAAAATTTGGTCTTCTAACCAGAATTTTTCAAAGCAGAATTTCCGGGGTTTCGGAAAGGAGAAATTAGATAAGAGAATGATGGGAACATGGTCCGAACATGGATTAGGAAGCACTTGAGCAAAAGTATTCTCGAAGCAGGCAATCCATGGTTGGGACACTAGGAATCGATCCCGTTTAGCCACGGACGGAATAAATCTCATATTCGACCAAGTAAATGATCTGCCGTCGATGGGGATATCAACAAGATCAAAATCACGGATACAGTCGTTGAATCGAAGAGAGTTGTTCACAGCATATGGATTACCTCTCCTTTCATGGGTAAATCTAGTCACGTTAAAGTTCCCACAGAAAATCCAGTGACCTTGTATCGAACCGATAAAAGAGTTGAATTCAGTCTAGAAAGACTATCGACGATTTGGGTAACTAGGACCGTAAACAGAAACAACCGTAAGATCACAATTGATTTCCATCCAGTGAAGGCAAATAACAAGGAAAAACTGTAACCATTGAACGGAGATAAGAGTAAATGCATCCTCTTTGAAGCCAAAGAGGATACCTCCCCGAGCATTAATCGAATCTAATAAGATCCATTTGGAAATCAAAGATCCACCAATAGCTCTAAGAGTGGAAGAAGGAATGGAATGGAGTTTAGATTCCACAATGGTAATCATATCACATTGGGAGGACACAATTAATTAATAAATGGCTTGTTGTTTCGGGGCGCTGCCAAGCCCCCTGATATTCCATGCCACGCTAATCATGAGAAGAGTTGAAATCTCGGACACGCTTAACTTCTAACTTACGAATAAATTCTAAGTCCTGGGGTCGGGATTGATCAACTAGAAAACCCATACCCGATGCCAAATGAATCATATCCGCGTTAGACAAGGAGTTAAAGTGAACCTGATAAACTGAGCCTAATGCTGAAAGATTTTGGTTATGAGGATCAAAAGGCGGAATTTTTAAATTTCGAACTTGAGCCGCAAGAGAGGCTTTCGAAGAAGCAAAAACATGAGAATTATTTTTGTCTCGAATCCGAGCACTCGATTTAATAAAAGGAACCGATTTCTTTTTTCTTGTACGAACGGAGGTATCGCATGATTCGCAGGAAAGTTCATAGAAATTGCGATCCTTCCTGAAGATATCCTAAGGATGGGGATCAGAGGGAGAACCATTTGCAGGCGAAATAATTGAGTAAGGAGTCTCCTGCACGGACAATTCTAACGCAGTAGACTGCTCATTAGAGTCAGATAACGAGCATTCCGAAAAAGAGGAAGGTAGGAAGGGGTCGAGAAAAGAAAGCGATGTAGGGGCAGGAGGAGAGCTAGACTGAGCAAAACAGTCTACGGTCATCCTCCGTCCCAAATCATTTACCCAATCGTTAATCATTAAAACCACAAACTTGGGGTAAAATAAAGACTAAAAATCAGAAGCAGGATGCGCAGTAAACAGAAGCAAAAATTTGTAGAAACGAACCAGAAATGAGCTGCCAGTATAAGAAAAAGGAGCTGGTAAAAATAATACCTTAGTGCTTATCGGAAGCTCTGGAGATCCACCTTTGGCCTCCTCTCCTTTGTTACCTGCCTCAAGCCCAGTAAAAGATGAGAGTGGAATATTAGAGGAAGATTTGACAGCACCCAAATTCTTGGCGCTCTTCTCAGAGGAGGAATCAGACACCGTTTTTTTGAATGATCCAATTCCCCTGCGAAATAAGGGTTGACTATTCAAGCTGGCCACGAGCTAGTGGCACTAGACAAGGGAAGAGGTACCCCTGATTTAGACCCACCCTCGGACTCTGCTCCCAAAGGGGGGGGGCTGACAAAGAGATCAAAATAGCCGAATTCGACTGTGAAGTCAGGGCTGGGTTGATCCAAACCAAGTTAGGAGGCTTCGACGGAGAAATAGTAGCTTTAGAAGCCTTAATGCCGCTTTGGCGAGCAAAGGGAAATGGCTTCTTCCAAGTTTTCTTGAGCGCTACTTTTTGCTTAGAAAGAGCCGCAGCTGGCTTAATAGATGAACCAACCCCAAATTGCGTCGAAACAGGATTTGAAGGTAAAAGTGGAGAGGGAATTGAAGAAAGGGAGGGGGGTTGATCCAGCAAAGTGGATGTCGTGTCATGGTACGAGACCGTAACAAGGTACATGGCCTCACCCACCCGCAGTGAATACTCACGCACCCTCTCAGCGTACAAAGGACACATGAATTCAGCTTCGATTTGAAGAAACCCAGACACTAAGAGAGAGGTTGAGGACATACAAGTGAGTTTACCAATATATTTGGACATCATAGCCACCAGATGAAAAGAGTCACAAAAGGGGGGAGACCAATAATAGAAACCTTGATGGGAATGGTTTGAAGCATAGGGAGGGGCTTACCCTGAGACGCCCATTTACGGATTTTAAGCTGAACCGTCCCCAGGTTGAATGTGTCCTTCTCAATGAGATCTCTGAGCACCTTAACTGAGGGACAGTTGATAGCAATGTCCCCATTAGAGCAGGCAGTAACCGCCCAGGTCCAGTTGGCCACATTACAGGTAGTGCAAAGAAAAGCGTCTAGGGTAGAGTTAGTGATGGAGCTGCCAGAGATAGCGACCGCCCCAAAGCTATCAAGATTAGCAATCTTGGATGATATATCCAGAGAAAGCACACACACTAAAGAAATCTAAGAATTGACAGCTACGAGCGGTGGGGGTAATGGAGAAGGAAGAGTTGGTTTAGAGAACACCTGAAACTGAGAGGATGCGTTGGGGGAGGTTGATTGGCTATCGGTAGGAGTTGAGCAGTTGGGGGAGTAGGAAGAAGAGCAGAACTTTCCGAAGCCTTCATCCTCTTATTTTTCCCAAACTCCATCTCAGACAACTTAATAAGAAGGGCGGGGAAGTCAGGAGCTCCTAACACTTGCTTAGATAAGGGAACGCCCACAGGAAGACCAATGAGCTGTTGAAGAGCGAAGCATCTACTTCGAGAGTGACCATTTTTTTGACAGAACATGCACTTCATTTTGGCTTTGCAAAAAAGCTTGAAGTGACCAGGTTGGAGGCATCGAAAGCAAATTAGTCGAGAAGGAGAAGATGATTATTGAGAGAGACAGAGAGAGAGGGAGCAGAAGAGCGGGAAGAGTGAGATGTCGACACCTCCAGAAGGTTCTGGAGATGGGTCGGAAAAGGATTAGAGGGCTAGGCCACAAGAGGAGGCCCATGTCCGAAAATATTTTTTTCTTTTAGGGGCCTCTTTTTAACCACTTCAACCCAAGTTAATTGGGCCTCCATAAAACTAAACCGATCCTCAGGCAGACAAATAAAATCAACTAAACCAAAAAGGGTCCAAAACCGGACTGGTAGCGATCAGAGAAGGCACAGGAATAGCACAACATAATCTCCAAAAAAAATACCACCAAAATCATCGAAAATATGAATTGGCGTTGACCAAAATCGCTGTGAGAGCTTCAACCAAACGCCCACAGGCAATAATCGGGGAAGAAAAGGGGAAGAGAAGATTCCTACAAAGGAACAAAACCGAAATGAAATGAGAAAGAAGTAAAAAGAACACAACAAATGCCACAAAAACTCTAAAAATCTAACCCACCAATGGGACAATTAAAGAGGCAGTGGAGAAGCACAGGAAAATCGCTATCACCGAGCCTAATGGCCTCAGCAGTCCTCCACCACACGAGGAGGATGCAAGACCCAAAGCAAACCACACCCAAACCATATCACACCCAAACTTTGGCTGAACAAAACAGCCAGACCCTAATAGAAAAACATGAACTTACAGTGAAGGCGATGCAACGTCGCAAAGGGCACAAACCTGAGAAAAACAGCCGGCACTGACCAAACCTTCTGAAGCAATAAGCCACAATCGCAGGAGGAAGGAGCGCGTCTCAAGACCCACAAAACGTTGCAGTGATAGCAGACGGGACCCCCTTCAAGCCAACAAGTGGGGGAAGCGAAGAAAACCGAGATGGGTTTGGAGAGGAAAGCGAGATCTCTAACTTTAATGAAGCCAGGAAAGGGGAAAAAGGCGAGGAGAAGATGGATCTGGGCAGGGAAGGGATGAGGGAGAAGCGAAGAGCTTTCGTTTTGGGAGTTAGCTTTTCTTGGATTCAATTTTCCTTGATTTTAGTTACCTTTAATTTCTAACAGATGAACTCATTTATTATCTTATAGAATTTTTTAATTATCCTCCTTAATATCCTTATCTCATCTTTGGTTGTATGCTCTCATAATTGCCATTTGTATTGGTATATCATAAAAAATTACACCACCATTATTTTTAATCATTTTATACTTGAGAAGTACCTATAAGTGATAATGACATCTTCTCCTCTCTTCCCATTATGATGACTAAATAGCGAACATGAAAACTTCTTTGTGCTTTGTGACAATTCATTCAGGGCTGTTTCGGTTGTAAAAAATTTCTATGATTGAAAGATTACCGTAGACAAAAGAATTATGTAGAAGTGAGCTGTAAAAAAGTAGTGTCGTTGGTTGCAGTGAAATAGTTACCCATGAATAATTAAGTTTGTTTGGTTTGTTAGAATACTGTTGCGAAAATATTTAATTTCCTTTTAACTTTTGGTTTGATTTAAAATTAATATCAATTAATTATGGTTTAAACTAATTAAATTAAATTGATCTTAATTAAATTAAATCAAAAAAAATGAAACTGGAAAAAAATGAAATTTACAATAAATTAAGCCAAAAAAACCGGAAAAAAAAAACGAACCCAAAAAAAAGGAAAACTAAGGCTAAAAAAAATAACAACGCTAAAACAAAGGACAAAAACTAAAAAAATTGAAGCTTAAAGTGTTGGGACTATAGTCCCGCATCGGCCAGGGTATGGTTTAAATATGATTTCGTAAATCATACTCATGAACAAAACAACAATAGGAAGTTTGGAGTGGGAGAGAGAATGTGGCGTCAGGCTTGAATTGTTGGTCGGTGGAACATTTTGGGTAGGCCCTCAGACGTGGGGAGAGAGAGTGAATTAGATGAAAGTAAAAATTGTGAACATTACGCCCAAGCGAAATCTAATAAAAAATAATAATAATTTTGCCTGAATACTGCTGCAGAAATTACTGCAAAACGAACACCCCCTCAGAGCATCCACTTTCTCATTGGCTATAATATGTCAGCTACAGTAATAACAAATACGATCGTTCACTGCAGTCGTCGTTTGCTATATTTTTTCTATTTTTTAGAGAGTCTATTTTTTAGAGAGACGAGGTATCATACCCCGTCCGATCGTTTCAAATAAATTTAAAAAAGTTAATTACTTATTAACTATTAAACTATATTAATTAACTAAATTAAATAATATAAAACTAACTAAACCTAACTAATATACTAACTAAACCTATTAATATACTAAACTAATCCTAAAAGTACCCTGCACACAGCATTAAATTTCCCCTTCAAAGCTGGACGGGGTATGTGTCCCCGTCTCACCTTTTTTTTTTTTTTTTTTTCCCTATCGCTCAATCCTGAGCGTTCGTTTTATTAAAAAAAAAAAAAAAATAAAAAAAAAAGGGAGAGACGGGGATTGATACCCCGTCCGGGGTATCATTCCCCGTCCGACCTTTTAAAAAAAAAAAAATTAAGAAAATAGGAGAGACGGTATATGATCCTCCGTCTCAGTCGATTAAAAAATATTAAAATCCTTCGGACGGTATATGATTTCCCGTCTTCTATATTTGAGAATTCTTACTTTCGTTTCTCAAATTTGAGAATCATATTTGAGTGGAATGAGAAAAATGGCAATTATAGCAAACGAGTGCAACGCACCGTTTGCTATAATATGGAAAAATGGGAGAAATAGAAAACGACTGTGGATGCTCTCAGGTGATTATATCTCCATTTCTTCTCATAGTTTTGGTAAAGCTGCATATCAAAAATATTCATACTTGATTTGGGACCCTCTCTGTTATTACGCTGGTTCACATATAATTCAACTAGTATAATGTTAAAAAAAAAAAAAAAAAAAAAGTCTAAGTCATCAAATTAAGTGTATATATATTGAATAAAAAAAATTAGTTTATATTTGAATGTTTTGATTTGGGCTACACGTGCGGTGCACATTATATTTGTTGGATATAATTTGGACGTGTATTATACGTGTTTTTATAGTTACAAAGTTTTTTTTTTTTTGAGGTAAAAGGTGGAATAAGGCCACCATGTTTCATTAATAAGAAGTTAACAAAACAACCCCGGCGTACCGGGAGAAAACAACAGTACAAAACAAAAGTACAATGCATGAAGAAAATGAAAGAAAACAAACATACACCCCCAACAAACCCTGGGGGGTGGGTCTAACTATTCCTACATCCAGCAACCAGAGAGTACAGAAGGCTGAAGCAAAACATAAGCTGGCATAAGCACTGTCATGACTGGTGAAGCCAGTCCCTCAGTCCAGCGTCGGCACGAATTCTACCTCCTCATCGTCAAACTCCTCTACCTGGAATACTTGAGCTATCCTTCCTCTTGCCCCCGTGGCCGCAGCTGTAGCCCAAAAAGAGATAAGATGCATGATATGAGTCAGGTTACCAGAAATACTATTACATGAAGCACGAAAATAAAAATTATTTCTGTCAAGCCATAACACCCAAGTTGTCGCCGCAATTGCGATGTACCACGCCTCATTCATATCATGGCGAATCGTTGCAAATTTGGGGCCAATCCACAAATCCTCATATACGCAGGGGTAGTCGCCTGTTCCTAAGGCTCGGAGTACCTCAACCATAGTAGCCTTACTTCTAGGGCAGTGAATAAAAAGGTGATTTAGGTCTTCCACCTGAACGTCGCAGAAACCGCAGTTGGTCGCCACCTGTGGTTGCCTTTTGGCAAGGTTTTGCCTAATGAGGATAGCATTATTGAGCACTAGCCATAAGAACACTCTGACTTTAAGGGGGGTTTTCACCTTCCACAGCACCTGTGCCCAGCTAGGTCTGCATCCTCGAAAGTGGATCCGATGATACAGAGATCTCACCGAGAAAGCTCCCTTGCTCTCAAGTGCCCATCGCTACTGATCTGGGCCTTGAGTGCACCTTGTGCCTGCCCGTGAGATGTGTGCTTGCATGTCAAGCAATTGCTGGTGAAGATTTGGGGTGAGCGTTCCTCAGAACGCCGATCTCCAACCTCCCCTTTTCCACCCTTCGGCAACAGACATATTCGGTCGACTCGACCTCTCATACAGCTCTAGGAACGTTTCCTTCAGGGTGTGTGCTCCACACCACCTATCCCACCAGAATCTGGTAGACCGGCCATTGCCGATGGTCGACGTAACTGCCGAATTGAAGGGACCGCTAGCCTTGGCAATTCCTTTCCAGAACCGCGAAACTTTAGCCCCTACTCGGAAGCCAAGGTTTCTCGTGCCTTTACCCCTAAGATAAGGTTGAATGAAGTCCTGCCAACCTTCCCTACTGTTGTGGAATACCTTCCACCACCATTTTTCCAGTAGGGCAAGGTTCATATCTCTGAGGTCGATGATGCCCAGCCCTCCATGCCTCTTCTTCATGCAAGCGATACTCCATTTAATGAGGTGGTAACCTCCTTTGTCCGAATCTTCCCCCTTCCAAAGGAATCGTTTTCGAATCCGGTCAATCCTCTGGATCACCCATCGTGGAAGCTCGAAAAATGACATGTAGTATATTGGCAGGTTAGACAATACTGAGTTGATGAGAACCACTCTGCCCCCGAGAGACAGCGATTTACCCTTCCAACCAGACAGTCTGTCCTCCACCCTGTCAATGATAGGCAACCAGTCTGCTTTAGATAATTTCCCTGGTCTGAGTGGAAGCCCTAGGTATTTGATAGGGAAGGCAGACGTCGTACAGTTCAAAATAGTAGCGTGTTCCCCTGCTTCCTCATCAGATAGGGAAATTGGAGTCAGTGCACTCTTGTGAAAATTAATCCTAAGGCCTGACCAGGCCTCAAAACAGTAATGGGTCCCTTTAAAGCACACAGTTTCTCGTCTAGACCCATTGCCAAAGAGAAGGGTGTCATCTGCGTATTGCAGGATCGAGCACCCTTTAGTAGACGCGGAACTGGCCACTGGCATAAGCCAACCTTTTTCCTGGCAATTCTCCAGTATTACCCTCAGCACATCCGCTACGATAGTAAACAAGAGTGGTGATAGCAGGTCCCCTTGTCTGAGGTCCTTCCTGCAAGGGAACGGCTGCCCCGATTTACCATTCACTGGTATGGCCGTTTTGCTAGTCTGCAAGCACTGCATGATCCAGCAGATCCATTTATTCTCGAAGCCCCTACCCATAAGAGCTTCCAGCAACCACTCCCAATCGACCGAGTCATAAGCTTTCTCAAAGTCCAGCTTAAGCAGAAAGCCCTTAGAGTTGGTCGTATGGCAGCGGTGGATCACTTGTTCTGCCGTTGCCACACAGTCTAGGATATTTCTGCCCTTAATGAAGCCCGATTGAGATTTGTTGATAAGGTTGTCCATAATACTCCCCAGGCGGATAGCTAGGATTTTCGTAATAATCTTTGCCGAGCAATTTATGAGGCTGATCGGTCTAAAATCGCCCACTTTCGTCGTCTCTTCCCGTTTGGGAATCAGCACTACCTCCGCAAAATTAAACATACCCAATCTTAGCTTGTTGTTAAAAAAGTCATCCAGCAATGGCATAAAGTCCCCTTTAATTTCTTCCCAGAAAATTTGGAAGAACATCATTGGGAACCCGTCTGACCCTGGCGACTTGTCCGCTCCCATGTGACTGATAGCCTTTTTAACTTCCTCCTCCAAGAACGGAGACTCCAGACAGGATAGCGAAGGCGATGACTCGATCTGGTAAGTCTGCCAGAAATCATTCCCGAGTGGGATCCGGAAATCATTCTTCTTCCCCAATAGGTCCTTGTAGTATCCTTGGAAGGCTGTGAAAATTACTTGTTCATCTTGTACTGTCCCCGAGCTTGTTTCTAAGGATAAAATAAGATTGGACCTTCGTCTTGCACTAGCCACTCGGTGGAAGAAGGCCGTGTTCGCGTCTCCCTCTTTGAGCCATGAAATTCTAGATCTTTGCTGCCATTTAATTTCTTCCATTTTATAGAGATTGGCAATAGTTTCACGAAGCTCCAGAAGTCTGATTCTTTCCTCCTGAGACAGGTCTCTCGACTCCTCCACTCTTTCAAGTTCATCAATTCCTTCCAACAAGGAATCTTTTGTGCGCCAGATGGTCGAGAACCTAGATCGGTTCCATTTACGAAGCCGCTTTCTTAATCTGCGAATTTTTTCACACCATCTGGCCGCAGCATCTGTGCCAGTCACTGGGAGCGCCCAGTTTTCCATCACCAGGTGATGAAAACCCTGAATCTCCAGCCAGGCCTTCTCAAATCGGAATTTTCTATGACTTTTAGCTCCCTGAAGCCCAATGTCAAGAAGGATTGGAGTATGATCTGACGGGAGTCTAGGGATCGATCTAGCTGTTGCAAGGGGGAACTTAGTCTCCCAATCTATCGAAACGAAAATCCTATCCAATTTTGCCATAATCGGAGCAGACTGCATGTTAGACCACGTAAATAGTCTATCATTAATAGGGATATCTATCAACTCAAGTTCCGTTATCACCCTATTGAACTCTGTCCTGTGCCTGTCGCTTGAACCTCTACCCTTGTGTTCGAACGCAAATCGGGTAATATTGAAGTCCCCCCCGACGATCCAGACCCCCTACACGACTGGTTCGACGATATAGTTACAAAGTTAGGGTTTGTTTGTTGCAAATTACAACTCTCCCATTAAAATAGTAGAAATTAATGTTCATATCCACATGTATTTAGCATCTGCTAGCTATGAAAAAATCTCACAGTGCCATGAATGCATACAAAGATTTTGTTAGTGTTTAAATTATTCTTCAACTACCTACCACGTACTTAGGACATGTAAAACGTGGAGTTTGTTTTGCGTTGTGCTTCCTTGTAAATGCTTGTTTGAAATCCAATGTTTGTTATTCAATAAGATATGCTTCAATCTCCCAAATACAGTGAGTTCTAGAGTTAGTATAGCATGTGTTTCCAACAGTGGTATCTGAGCGCCATCACGGGGCCTAATTGAGTTAGATAAGAAACAAAAGATTTGTTAAAGGAGAAGAAAAGATTTGTTAAAGGAGAAGAAAGAGTGACAGAACACAGAAGAGAAGAGAGTAAGCAACTAAGCAAGGTATGGCAACAGAGAGCAATTTCTTTCAACTTGCAATCCGAAGGTTAGATGGTCATTCCGACTATTGGGCAATGCTCATGGAGAATTTCCTCATAGAAGGAATATTTGAAGCTTAGTGGAGAATAGGATCCCAACAGCAACAGAAGGAGTTGAACTAACAGAGGCGCAACGAAAGACTATCAAAGATCAAAAGCTGAAGGATTTAAAGGTGAAAAACTATATATTCCAACCTATAGATAGAACTATCATAGAGATTGTAAAGATTATTGGATGAGAATAATTCTTTATTAATTAATTTCTTAATAAACTGAGTACAATATGGCTCATACATATAGGAGAGAATAGTGGGCTAAACTAATACATAACCAATATGGGACTAAACTAATATATTATCTAACACTCCCTCTCAAACTCAAGTTGGTTCAAGCAACAAGAGTTTACAATACTGACGATGTTGAGGTGGAAGAAACGATAAACTGTGGTACAGTGACGGCGCTTGATGGCGCACGTGACGGAACTGAGAAGTAGAGTATTGCGGAAGGAAGTAGTGATGGCGCACTGTTGAGATCTCACCCCGAACAGTGGCGGGATCTCCATATCCCGATCTGTGATGGGATCTCACCCTTGACTTGAGACATAGTCGATAATAGGATCTCACCCTAGACTTGAGAATTTTCGATGATGGGATCTCACCCCAGACTTGAGAATTGTCGATGCGGTGGGATATCATCCTTGAATTGAGAACTGGATGCTGATAACACCCCCTCTCAAACTCAAGATCGATCAACCAGAATGAGTTGACGATCACGATTAATCAACCAGAGTGAGTTGATGGTCATATTTTTATTTTATTTTATTTTATTTTATTTTATTTTTTATGGAGAAAAACAGCAACAACACACGCAATCTGCAAAAGGGCACACAACAGCAAACAGCCAGCACCCACCCGAACAGCAAATACATCTGATGGGATCTCATCATAGATCGTGAAGAAAGGAACTTGAAGATCTGATGAAATACATCTGGTGGGATCTTGCAGATTCTTCCTCTGTCTTCTTCGTCAATCCGAGGCCACTTCGATGGCTTCTCATCCTCAGGGACGGAGAGGATTTCGGATTCAAGGAAGTCGGCGAGGAGTCGACCTTCTTAGACGTCGTAATTCGCCATGGATGGTGGTGGAGGGGGTAGAGGAGGGGGATTTCTTGGGACCCGCGGTCGAGGAGGTCGTCGACGAGGAGGGCGGTGGTAAGGGAGGGCGGGAACCACTGGAGGAGGGATTGGTCGATTAAGGAGGAGAGGGAGAGAGGGTTTGGAGGGATTTGGGGAAGTCTTTGTGGAGGTATGGCGAGGAGCGGATGGGGGATATGGAGGCGGCGAGGGTGACTACGGATTTGGAGGCCTCCACCTTTAAACGGGGCCAGGCGTTCAAAGTCATGCAAACGCCGTCGGGCCGTCGGGGTCGGAGGTATGGCCCAGGTCGGACGCCATGGATTTGGGGTTGGAGAAAGGATCGAGATCTAAGAGATCGAGATCAGAGGAGGGTTTTGATTTTGGAGATTTGGAATTAGGGTTTAAGAGATAAGAGATGACAGCTATGGTTTTGGAGATTTAGGATTTTGAGATTTGATCGGGAGAGAGATGTCGAGAGGTGTTGGGAGGTGGAGTGATTCCGATGAAGATGAGAACCACTCCACCTCGACAACGAGGATAGAAAAATCGGTCTTATAGGATTATAGGCTCTGATACCATGTTAAGATTAGTGGATGAGAATAATTCTTTATTAATTGATTTCTTAATAAACTGAGAACAATATGGCTCATACATATAGGAGAGAATAGAAGACTAAACTAATACATAACCAATATGGGACTAAACTAATATATCATCTAACACATTCTTAACAAGCTGACTGTAAAAAAAACATTTGGGACTCTATGAGGCAGAAGTATCAGGGTTCTACCAATGTGAAGCATGCTCCAATTGTATGATCTTCAAAGGGAATTTGAGATCCTAGGGATGAAGGAAGGAGAGAAGGTTGATGAGCATTTTACAAGAACGCTCACAATTGCAAACAAGATGAAGGCGCATGGTGAAAGAATGGAAGAGAATGTGATCATCGTTGAAAGAATTCTGAGATCGATGACCACAAAGGTTTGATTATGTTGTGTGTGCAATTGAGGAGTCCAACAATCTAGCTACTATGACTATCAATGAGCTCCAAAGCAGTCTGATAGTACATGAACAAAGAATGCAAGGGCATAAGGAAGATGAACATGTTTTGATAGTCACCAATGCAGAGATATTTAGAGGAAGGAATGAATACAAGTATGTAGGTAGAGGCAGAGCTCGTGGAAGTTTCTGAGGAAGAGGTCAGGGAAGGGGTAGACAGCCCTTCAACAAAGCCTTAGTAGAATGCTACAAGTGCCACAAACTAGGGCATTTTCAATATGAATGCTCTAGTTGGGGGATAGGTGCAAATTACGCAGAATTAGATGAGGAGGAGGAGATGTTGCTGATGTCACATGTGGAGATGAATAATTCAACAAGGGAGAATGTGTGGTTTCTTGACTCTGGATGCAGCAACCACATGTGTGGTAACAAGCAGTGGTTCGTCAATCTTGATGAAAAGTACAGACAATCGGTGAAGCTTGGAGATAACTCGAGGATGGTGGTTATAGGGAGAGGAAATATCAAGCTGCAAGCCGATGGGAAAACACAGAAGCTTATTATATACCTGAGTTAAGGAATAATCTCTTGAGCATTGGTCAACTACAAGAAAAGAGTTTAGCTATTCTCATTCAGTATGGCATGTGCGAAATCTACCATCCAAGAAGGGGTTTAATTATGCAAACAAATGTCAGCCAACAGGATGTTTGTTGTGCTTGCTTCTGTGATTTCTCCGACCTCAACATGCTTTCAAACAATGTCCGAGGACAAGACACACTTGTGGCACTGCGGGTATGGAAATCTCAACTTCAAGGGTTTGAGGACTCTTCTCTACAAAAGGATGGCCAGAGGTTTATCAATGCTTAAAGCCCCATCGAAAAATATGTGTTGGCTACATGGTTGCGAAGCAACACCGAGAAACAATTCCAAAGAAGAGTTTGTGGAGATCCTCTAAAAGACTCAAACTAGTCCTTGCCGACATTTGTGGACCTATCAAGCCTGAATCAAACAGCAATAAAAGGTACTTAATCACCTTCATTGATGATTATAGTAGAAAATCTAAGTCTGAAGCATTTGTTATTTTTTAAGAAATATAAAACTCTTATGAAGAAGGAGACTAGAGATTTTATTTGTTGCCTATGTACTGATAGGGGTGGAGAGTTCACCTCACTTGAGTTTAACAAGTTATGCAGTGCAAATGGGGTTAGCAGACAACTTACCACAGCTTATACCACGCAGCAAAATGGGGTTGCAAAGGAAGAATTGTACGTAACGAATATGGTGCGTAGTACGTTGTCAGAAAAAGAAACTCCAAAGGAGTTTTGGCCGGAAGCAGTCAATTGGTCGATTTATGTGTTGAATCGAAGCCCCACTTTAGCTGTAAAGATATCACTCCTGAAGAAGCTTGGAGTGGTGTCAAACCCTCTGTTGATCACTTTCGTGTGTTCGGATGTGTAGCCCATGTTCACATACCTGATAGTCGAAAAACAAAGCTTGATAATAAGAGTTTCAGATGTACTGTTCTTTTGGGTGTGAGTGAGGAGTCAAAAGCATACAGGGTTCATGATCCAATTTTGATGAAAATTGTGATTAGCAGGGATGTTGTGTGTGCTTAGGATGAAAAGTGGAATTGGGGAAGAAGTGCAGAGGAGATAAAGGTGATGTGCTAGAATGGGGTGATGATAATGAGATCGAGAATGAAGATGTAAGAAGGAGAAGATATAGACAATGAGCAAGCTGAAGATACAAATAACTCATCACCAAATGAGTCTTCTGAAGAGGAATCACTGGGTCCAAATCAAGTGAGGAATAGAAGACAACCAGTTTGGATGGATGGCTATGTGACTGGTGAAGGATTGTCTGGTGGAGAGGAGGTGGAAAATTTTGTCGTACTGACCCACTTTTTGAAAAAAAATGGTGCTCTGACCCACTTTCGAAAAAAAATGGTGCTCTGACCCAGTTTTGGACACGTCAGCAAAAACCGTTATTGGAAATAACGGCATAGGTTATTCACGTGCCGTTATTTCCAATAACGGTATCTATTTTACATTTTTTTACCATGCCGTTATTTGGAATAACGGCATCAGTATATTTCTCTTACAAGTACGAATATTCTAACTTTAAAAAATTCTAAGTGTGGAAAAAAACTTATAAATAATGCCGTTATCCCCAATAACGGCATTCGAATGACTGATGCCGTTATTGGAGATAACGGCATCAGTTATATATAAATGAACTATTGCCGTTGTTTGGAAACAGAGAGGATGAATAATAAGTTAATTTTTCAAAAAAAATATATAACTGATGCCGTTATTTGGAATAACGACATCAATTATAATTTTTTTTTAATTAACTTATTCGTCAGAGAGGATGAATAATAACTTACTTTTTTATAAAAAAATATATAACTGATGTCGTTATTCCAAATAACGGCATCAGTATTGAGAATGCCGTTATTTGAAATAATGACATCTGTTATAAGGTTTTCACACTTGCAATTTTTTCTCTAAATGGAGACTACAAGCTGTCGAAAAACAAAATAACCTATGCCATTACTCCAAATAACGGCATGACACTTTTTTTGAATATAGATGCCGTTATTGGAAATAACGGCACGTAAATAACCTTTGCCGTTATTTTCAATAACGGTTTATGCTGACGTGTCCAAAACTGGGTCAGATCGCTAATTGTATTCTGAAGTGGGTCAGAGCGCCAAATATTTTCAAAAAGTGGGTCAGTACAGCAAAATTTTCGATGAGGTGCATAATCTGGTAATGTTTACTTCAGCAGAAGACCCTGCCTCATTTGAAGAAGCAGTCAAGAGCTCAAAATGGAGGGAGGCAATGGATATGGAGATGAGAGCAATCGAAAGAAATGAAACTTGGGAGTTGACCACTCAACCGGCTAGAGCAAAAAGGATAGGTGTGAAGTGGGTATTTAAAACAAAACTTAACGAGAATGGGTAAGTGGACAAGTGTAAAGCATGACTTATAGCGAAGGGATACTCTTAGCAGCATTGCATTGATTATAATGAAGTATCTGCGCCAGTGGCTAGGTGGGATACAATTAGAACAATACTAGCTCTTGCAGCTCATAAGGGTTGGTGTGTATATCAGCTGGACGTGAAGAGCGTGTTTTTGCATGAAGAATTAAATGAAGCAGTGTTCACTGATCAGCCTCAAGGTTACGAGAAGCAAGGGGAAGCGCACAAGGTCTATAAGCTAAGGAAAGACTGTACGGGCTCAAGCAGGTTCCTCGAAGCAGGTACAGTAGGATTGTGGCCTATTTCATCAAGGAAGGGGTCGAGAAATGTTTTTTGTGAACACACTATTCGTGAAATCTGGTGATGAAGGTAAGTTGTTGATTGTGAGTCTTTATGTTGACGATCTCAATTTCACTGGAAATGATGGAGATAATGTTTAAGAGGTTCATAGAGTCAATGAAGAAGGAGTTCGACATGACTGATCTTGGCAGGATGAGGTATTTTTTGGGTGTAGAAGTTGTACAAAATTCAGATGGGATCTTCATTAGTCAGCGCAAGTATGCTAGAGAGGTGCTGGAAAGTTTGACATAGAAAAAATAAATCTGTGAATAATCCAACTGTTCCAGGGAGTAAGTTGTCGAAGGATGGAAGTGGAGCTGAGGTAGATGCAACAAAGTACAAGCAAATGGTTGGGAGCCTAATGTACTTGACTGCCACAAGACCCGATCTCATGTATGCAGTTTGCTTGATCAGTAGATACATGGAGAAACCGACAGATATGCACTTGCAAGCTGTTAAGATAATATTTAGGTACTTGAAGGGAACTGTGGAGCTTGGAATTCAGTACAGGAGAGGTGGTGAAGGGAGTCTAGTAGCTTTTGCGGATAGTGACTATGCAGGGGATGTTGATGACCAGAAAAGTACCCTAGGATATGTATCTATGCTGGGAACAGGAGTTGTATTGTGGTCCTCAAAGAAGCAGCCGGTGGTGACATTGTCAACTACAGAAGCAGAGTTTACTGCAGCAGCTTCCTGTGCGTGTCAAGGAGTTTGGTTAAGAAGGATTCTTGAGAAGCTTGGACATGTTCAAGGTATGTGCATAACTATTTCATGTGACAATAGCTCAGCTATTAAGCTTTCAAGGAATCCAGTTTTGCATGGTTGAAGTAAGCATATCGATGTGAGATTCCATTTCTTTCGTGATCTTACTAGAGATGGGATAGTTGAATTAATGCATTGCAGCACACAAGAGCAAGTTTCAGACATCATGACTAAGCCTCTTATATTAGAAGTGTTCTTGAAGCTGCGTGAGAAGCTTGGTATGTGTTCGATATCAGGAGTAAACTGATTGCAGTCTGCAATTCAGTTTAAAGGAAGATAAGTTGGAGCATTTTGTGTTTTCTGTTAATGTTGTTTTGATTCTGTTAATAATCCCTAGTTGTTAGGGTAGTGTGTTAGTGTTTAAATTATTCTTCAACTACTTACCACGTTCTTAGGACATGTAAAACGTAGAGTGTGTTTTGCTTTATGCTTCCGTGTAAAGGCTTGTATAAAAGCCAACGTTTGTTATTCAATAAGATATGCTTCAATCTCCCAAATACAGGGAGTTCTAGAGTTAGTATAGCCTGTGTTTCTAACAGATCTATGCTGTTTCATGAAACCCAACCTGAATCCATGGAAACGAGGAGAGGAGCTTCCTGTACCTTTAGAAAAGAATACTACATGCATGTTCTTGTCCTTGGAGAAATTCTAGTTATTGGTCACTTGGAATAGAACCCCTCTCAGTTCGAATACAATGGAACTCTCCTTAACCAGAAAGCCTTGTATTTTTACTCACTACATCCCCGATACAAATTCTGCTCCTTCACTTTCTGCGCTAAGTGATATTCTTATAGCAAAAATGTTATACTGCACGTCCAAGGCCATGCTGTGCAGTTGTTCATTTGATAAAGATTATTTGTATTCCTTTTGATATTTTCATGTTTGATCCAGAATACTGTGAACTCCACCTGAAGATGAATCAGATGACGAGGTTTCCGCAGATGAGTATGATTCCAGTTGATATGGCTAAAAATGGGGTTAAATCGGAACCGTCCAAATCAGGCACGAATCTTGAAGCTCAGGGGTAGAACGGTAATTTTACCTACCAATGGGTCTGAAGTGGGTACGGGTGCTCTCCCTCAAAGACCCACTAACCCGCGAGCGGATCCACCTCAACTGGGTGCGGGTTTTAACCCGCAGCAAACCTGGTCCAGAAGGGATAGAATTAGGGTTTCTGATTAATTCTAATCAACGGCCCTGATTCATATCTATCTCTTCACTGGGGATTAGGAATTACATTCCTTATCTAACCACAGGGATTACATTCCTAATCTGACCCCAGTGGTGCCTATAAATATCCCCCATCCATCTCCATTAAGAGGTAATCAATCTTTTGCCAGTTTTTACGCTCTTTCATAATCATTCCTGATTACTGACTTGAGCGTCGGAGGGTGCGTCGCCAGGAAACAACCCCGGTGTCTCGCACTTTTTGCAGGTGTACGGCGGGAGTCAGCATCAAACTCCGGCGGAACAGGTAACAGGTTTGTTATTCAAAGTTTCCTAAGAATCCACAAATACTATCTATTTGCCCCCACACCAGATTTAGCGGCAACAGATTGGCACCGTCTGTGGGAACAAACGAATAACTGTCTCTCCTCTTCCCGTTGGTCAGATCTTCTCCAGCCATGCCTCCTAGAAAAGCCAGATCAAGAGGGTCCAACCGAGGACCCAACCCCGATCAGCAACAAGAAGTTCCCATCCAACCCGCTCCGCAGCAGGGGCAACTTCTTCCTCAAGCGGAAGACCCACTCCAACAGGACCTGCCTCCTCCTCAAAATCAACAACCTCCTAAGGGTCCCAACCCGCAGAAACAACCTCTCCATCCGGACCACGTCTCCATCCACAACGCCTCTTCGGATTCTATGGCCTCCCATAATCCCCGAGCTTCCGACCTTCGCAACACCGTCCTTAATCGGCAGAAGGATGAAGATCTTCGCCGCCGTCTGGATGAAAAGCGGGCCCGAGAGAGAGCCTCCCGCCAACACCGTCCGGATGAGCAATCTCCTCACCGCCGAGAATACAGGAGGTCCCCTATCCGAAGGGGGCGGAGAGAGTCCCCCGAGCATCACAGAAGAAGACCACACTCCCCTGCCGGTCGGCAACAGCCTAGGAACGATGAGGCACCCATCACCCATGCCGAGTTCCAGTAGTTCCAAGCAACCGTCCTACATGCTCTCAATCTCCGTCCCAACACCAATGCTCCAAAGATTCCCTCTCCTCCTCCGGTCCGAAGTCCTCGCTGACGGTCCCCAACTCCTCCTCCAGCTCCTAGCAACTCCCGGCATATGCCAAGTCCTCGCCGCTCCAGGAGCTACCGTCGTCGTAGCCCCCGCTCTCCCTCGTACGAAGACGAGTCTAGAGGCTCGGCTGATTACCGTCGAAAGGATGATGCTGTCTACCGCCGTCTCCACGAAATGGAGAGGCACTTGGGTCAGTTAGACCGAGAAGAAGAGCTTAGAGGAAGGACTCTTCGTCCTAGTCGACCTCCTTTTTCCCGAACCATAATGGATGCACCCGTACCAATCGGCTTCAAGCCTCTTCAATTCGAGACTTATTCCGGGAAGACTGACCCCGTCGATCATATCGAAAGCTTCAAGACCCTCATGCTTATCTATCAAGCTTCTGATGCCCTCCTCTGCAAAACCTTCCCCGCAACTCTCAAGGGTCCAGCTCGAGAATGGTACTCTCGCCTTGCCCCATCCTCGATATTCTCCTTCGAGCAATTCGAGACCCTCTTCGTCACCCACTTCGTAAGTAGCCGTAGAACTGAGAAGACCAGCATCTCGCTACTCTACCTCCACCAGAAGAAGGGTGAGAAGCTGAGAGACTATGTGAAAAGGTTCACAACTGAAGCCAGGTCCATAGCATCCCTCGACCAGTCGGTCGCTGCAGCAGCATTTCAGTCCAATTTTCTCAACTCCAGCCTCCGCTCCTCCCTCGTCAAGAAGCCCCCGCAGAACTTCTCTGACCTCCTCCTCCGAAGCGAAAAGTATATTCGGGCCGAAGAAGCTGAGCACCGCCCCAACTTGGAGGGGTCTTCCTCCGGGTCTAAGAGAAAGGGAACAGAAGAGGAAGGAGCCAAGAAGCTCCAGAAGGATAATGGCGGCCAGCGCCGACCTCCTCCCAGATTTGAGAAATTTACTCCTCTCACCACCAATGTCTCCACCATTCTAATGGAAGTTGAGAAGGAAGGGATTATACCTCCTGCTCCGAGGATGAACACCCCTGCCAAGAAGAGGGATAAAGAGAAGTAGTGCCGTTATCACCGGGACCATGGCCACGCCACCAATTATTGTCGGACCCTAAAGAATGAAATAGAAGCCCTCATCCAGAAGGGGCAGCTGACCAAGTTCGTGAGAAAGGACCGAACCGATCTTCTTCCCCCGCCTCGGGGGGCTAACAAGAGTCCTGAACGCGATGAAATGCCCGAATTTGAAGAGGAGCGTGTCCTACACCTCATTCATGGGGGCCCAATGGGGGGCTCCTCCAACTCCTCTCGAAAGGCGTTTATAAGGGAAGTTAATTCGGTTCACGCCACACCTCCTCCTAAAGGCCTCAGAGTGCCAGTCACATTCTCAGATGAAGACCTTGAAGGTGTCCGCACCCCCCATTGTGACGCACTCGTCATCAATCTCCATATGGCGAACTTCAAAGTGGAGAGGATCCTAGTGGACAATGGCAGCTCCATTAACATTCTCTTCCTCGTCGCTTTTAAAGGCCTCAAACTCTCCCGAGACAGACGCAAGCCTACTGGCTACACGCTCCACAGGTTCACGGGAGTGCCAATGACTATTGAAGGGGTGATAACCCTCGATGTAACCGCTGGCAAAACTCCTACTACCCGAACTGAGTCGATGGACTTCATGGTCGTAGATGTTCCTGCAGCGTACAACGTCATTTTGGGTCGTCCCGGCCTCGCTGCCCTTGAAGCCGTCCCCTCCGCCTATCACCTCAAGATGAAGTTCCCCACTCGGGTCGGAGTAGGGGAAGTCAAAGGCAATCAGGAAACGGCCTGCAAGTGCTACATGACCTCTACCCTTGGTCCAGTCCTCTCCCTAGAAACTCTAGAAATCCCCCAAGATACTGCCCGACCAACGTCCGAGCCGGTGGATGAATTAGAGGAAGCGCTCTTCTCTGAGCAGGATCCAACCTGAAAGTTCTTTATTAGCAAGACCCTCCCATCCGCCCTATGCTCAGACATAGTGCAGTGCATCCAAAGGAACCGAGACCTCTTTGCTTGGTCAGCTGCAGACATGCCCGGAATTTCCGAAGAGCTCTTGGTCCACCACCTCAGCGTAGCTCCGGGGTCCAAACCGGTTCAACAGAAGAGGTGCAAGTTCGCCCCCAAGCGCCAGCTAGCTATAAAAGAGGAGGTGGAAAAGCTCTTGACGGCCCGGTTCATACAAGAGGTGAACTATCCCGAATGGTTGTCGAATGTGGTAATGGTGAAGAAGTCCAATGGGACCTGGAGGATTCGTATCGATTTCACCGATCTCAACAAGGCTTGCCCGAAGGACCCCTTCCCTCTTCCAAGTATTGACACTTTGATTGATGCCACTTCGGGTCATGAACTCCTCAGCTTCATGGACGCCTTCTCAGGCTACAATCAGATCCGGATGTTCCCCCCAGATATCCCGAAGACCTCATTCGTGACCGACCAGGGCCTCTACTGCTACAGGGTTATGCCCTTCGGTTTGAAGAATGCAGGCGCCACATATCAATGCCTCGTCAACAAGGTTTTCCAAGCTCAAGTCGGCCGGAATATGGAGGTGTATGTTGACGACATGCTTGTAAAAAGCATCCGAGGAGCCGATCATGTGATTGACCTACAGGAGGCGTTCGATCTTCTAACAAAGCACAACATGAGACTCAATCCGAACAAGTGTGCGTTTGGGGTCTCGTCAGGAAAGTTCCTCGGCTTCATGGTCAGCCAATGAGGAATTGATGCAAATCCGGAGAAAATCAAGGCCATATTAGACATGGCCCCTTCCAAGAATGTTAAGGAAGTTCAGAGGCTAACAGGCCGCCTAGCCGCCATAGGACATTTTCTCTCGAAGTCCGGGGAGAAATGCCTCCCCTTCTTCAAGGCCCTCAGGGGGGCTAAAGGTTTCGAATGGGGTCAACAACAACAGGAGTCGTTCGATCAGCTCAAGGCTTACCTCGTCAACCCTCCTCTCCTCAGCAAACCCATTCCTGGTGAACCCCTATACCTCTACCTAGCAGCCTCCGAGCAGACCCTCAGTGCCGTTTTGGTAAGGGAAGAAGACCGGGCTCAAAAGCCTATCTACTATGTGAGCAAAGTATTTCGGGATGCCGAGCTCCGCTACCTGAGGATAGAAAAGATGGCTTATGCCCTGGTGATGGCCGCGAGAAAGCTTCGCCCGTATTTTCAGTCCCATTCGGTGGTCGTTCTTACCGACCAACCGCTGAAGCAAGT
Organism: Hemerocallis citrina; assembly: GCA_017893485.1. NCBI lineage: Eukaryota > Viridiplantae > Streptophyta > Magnoliopsida > Asparagales > Asphodelaceae > Hemerocallis > Hemerocallis citrina. The sequence goes on along the minus strand of CM030358.1, from coordinate 350,609,919 downwards.
GCTCCACAAGCCAGAGACCTCCGGTCGTCTAATGAAGTGGTCTATCGAGCTGAGCCATCATGATATAACGTATCAGCCTCGGACCACGATCAAGGCTCAGGCCTTAGCAGAATTCATAGTTGAAAGTACCATCCCCGAGTTCAGCCAAGCAACGAAGGGACCACCTGTCTGGTCGGTTTATGTGGATGGATCCTCTTGTAACGAGGGAAGCGGGGCCGGGGTCATCCTGGCAGGCCCAGATGACTTCATCCTCCAGTACTCCCTCCGTATCAACTTCAAAGCCTCTAACAACGAAGCGAAATACGAGGCGCTCATAGCCGGCCTGGGAATGGCTCGCAATGCAGGGGCGCAACGCCTCCGGATCTTTAGCGACTCTCAGCTTGTCGTAAATCAGGTCCTCGGCGAGTATGAAGCACGTGATGACCGGATGGTTAAGTACTTAGCCAAGGTCAGGAGCCTCATGACACTATTTGAAGAAGCCCTCATCCAACGAATCCCCCGGGAAGAAAATGCCCAGGCCGATGCCCTCTCCAAGCTAGCCTCTTCCTCCCTCCAAGGTCTCGAGCAGACCGTCTTGATAGAGGTCCTCCTGAAACCAAGTATAGAGGATGAAACTTCCGACTCTATGGAGTCGCTTCCTGTCCTGCTTGAAGATAACTGGATGAAACCCCTCGTCGAATTCTTAAGGGACGGGCTCCTCCCAGAAAACACTAGGGAAGCTCGACGAGTGAGAACCCAAGCAGAGCGATACAAACTGATCGGAGACATCCTATATAAGCGCTCCTTCACACAGGTAGACGGCAGGCCTTATCTGAGATGCCTTTCTCCAGAGCAAGCCGACTACGCCCTACAAGAACTTCACAAAGGCATCGGAGGGGCACATTCAGGATCCAGATCCTTAGCCAGCAAAGTGTTGAATTATGGATATTTCTGGCCCACTCTCCTACAAGACACTGAACTGCACGTTCGACAATGCAACTCATGTCAGAAGTACTTCAACGTCCGATGCCTCCCACAAGCTCCACTCACTTCCCTATCAAGTCCAATCCCTTTCGCAATGTGGGGGATGGATTTACTAGGGCCATTCCCACCAGCTCCCGGCCAGTTCAAATTCTTAGTCGTGGCCATCAACTACTTCTCGAAGTGGATAGAGGCCGAGCCCTTAGCCACGATCACCGAGAACAAGGTACTTCAGTTCTTTTGGAAGAACGTAATCTGCCAGTTCGGTGTGCCTCGGGTCCTCATAACAGACAACGGAACCCAGTTCACCGGGGCTGCCTTCCGAGCACTCTGTGAAGACCTCGCCATCCAACACCGATTCTCCTCTGTTTCCCATCCACAGTCGAATGGCCAAGTGGAGAATGCTAACAGACAGATCCTCTCCGGTATTAAGAAGATGTTGGATAAATGCTCTAAAGGCTTATGGGTCGATCAACTCCCGAACGTGCTGTGGAACTACGGCACCACAAAACGGACCCCCACAGGAGAAAATCCATTTAATCTCACCTATGGGTTCGAGGCTATGATCCCCCTAGAAATCGGTATACCGTCTCCTCGTCTAATGGCATATGAAGAAGAACAAAATGCCAGAGAGCTCCGAGCAAATCTAGACCTGATTGATGAGATCCGAGAAAGAGCTGTCATTCGTCAACAAAGCTACCGAAGAAGGATCGAGTTGGCATACAATAAGAAAGTCCGTCCTGCCGACCTCAAAGAAGGGAACTTGGTCCTCAGTAAGTTAGCCATCTCTTTCCCCGGTCAGAAGAGCAAACTGGCTCCAAATTGGGAGGGGCCCTATAAGATCGCCAAAGTCGTTCGGCCCGGCACATACAGACTAGAAGACCTCGAAGGCAGGGAGATCCCCAGGACTTGGAATGCCGACCATCTTCTAAAATACCAAGAGAGAGCACTAACGCCTCTTTAAGTATTCTGAGATGTCGAACCGTTCCTCTCCTTTTACTTGTATTTTTTCCTTTATTTCTCTCTTGTAATAATGGCTCGCAACTTTAGAAGCAGCCGACCATTAGTCATCAATAAAGAAAGCTTTTTCATACTTGTAAAATTGTTTGCATCTCTCTGCTTTTGCTCTTCATTCTAAACGACAGTTCGGAGTCCAACACTTGGCTCGATTCTACTTCGCAAGTTCGCTCATAAGTGAGCTAGAAGTAGGTCGCCATTCGGAACTGCTCCCACAACCGTTGAACTTCTCTAACGATGGTTCGAAGTCCAACACTTGGCTCGATTCTAGTTTGCAAGTTCGCTCATAAGCGAGCTAGAAGTAGGTCGTCATTCGAAACTGCTCCCACAACCGTTGAACTTCTCTAACAATGGTTCAGAGTCCAACACTTGGCTCGATTCTACTTCGCAAGTTCGCTCATAAGCGAGCTAGAAGTAGGTCACCATTCGGAACTGCTCCCACAACTATTGAACTTCTCTAATGATGGTTCAGAGTCCAACACTTGGCTCGATTCTACATCGCAAGTTCGCTCATAAGCGAGCTAGAAGTAGGTCGCCATTCGGAACTGCTCCCACAACTATTGAACTTCTCTAATGATGGTTCAGAGTCCAACACTTGGCTCGATTCTACTTCGCAAGTTCGCTCATAAGCGAGCTAGAAGTAGGTCGCCATTCGGAACTGCTCCCACAACCGTTGAACTTCTCTAACGATGGTTCGGAGTCCAACACTTGGCTCGATTCTACTTCGTAAGTTCGCTCATAAGCGAGCTAGAAGTAGGTCGCCATTCGAAACTGCTCCCACAACCGTTGAACTTCTCTAATGATGGTTCGGAGTCCAACACTTGGCTCGATCCTACTTCGCAAGTTCGCTCATAAGCAAGCTAGAAGTAGGTTGCCATTCGGAACTGCTCCCACAACCGTTGAACTTCTCTAACGATGGTTCGGAGTCCAACACTTGGCTCGATTCTACTTCGCAAGTTCGCTCATAAGCGAGCTAGAAGCAGGTCGCCATTCGGAACTGCTCCCACAATCGTTGAACAACTCTAACGATGGTTCGGAGTCCAACGTTCGGCTCGGCTGCGCTCACTCAATACCCCGAACCGAGCGGACGAGGAACCGACCTCCACATATGGAGAAAAATTCCGCCGAACCGATTTCACCGTTAGATCATCTCAAAATACGTACTAGAACATGATGAACGGATCAGATCGTGCCACGTATCCACAAAACGACAAGATAGTGTTTTCTTGAAACTCGTGCCTCCCCCCTCGTGATGCGTGCCACGATCGTGATCGGCCGTCCAGATTGAGCCACGTGGTTCGGGTCTGAAATCCGTGCTACCACACCACCGAACTGCAATATTGCCTCAGTATACTCCGAGCAAAAGTCGAAGTTCTACAGCTAAGGCAAGAGTTCTACGGCTGAAACACTCGAAGAAGCTAACTATTGGTCCTTATAGTTCGTTTCAAGAGTAAGGCAACTACGGCACAACAATGGGCAGACGGACTTAGATTTTATTGAAACAACTTGATAAATTTACAAGGCAAGAAGTTACAGTAAAAAAGCAACTTGATAAATTTACAGGGCGTGTTATTACAACGAAGAAGACGATGCAAGAAGTCAAAAGCTCGATACAACTTGTTCAGCGCCTCCTCGGAATAGGGACATTCCGATTCAAAGACACTCGGGGTTTTCGTCTCTTCATCTCCGAGCTTGTCTCTAGGCCGACAAACTGGGACGCCTCTTCACCACTAACCCTAATGGTGGCTCCGACCGAGGCTCTGCTCGAGCTAACAGCTACACCGCTTTGTGCGTCGGCTGCTGTCTGACCAACGACGGGAGGACGAGTAGCGAGCTCGTAAAGGATATCCCTCGCTCTCTCTCCTCGCGAGTACATGAGGTGCTGCGGACGTTAGTCCTCACGGGCTGAGGCTTCAGACGAGCCACCTCCTCCTCGAGCTCAACAATCCTGTCTTTCAAAGTGTCATCCTTGACCAGTATCTTGAATCGAGGGAGCTTCGCCGAACCCGGGTGCTCAGCACTATCAGATATAATGCGACGCAAGTTGGTCACCTCGATGCTCTTGTCGACCGTGACCCTCTACAGCTGCTCGACCTTCTTTGCGAGCTTGTCTCACTCGGCCCGCACCAAGGCTAGCTCTTCCTCCTTCGCCAAGAGTTCCTCCTCGATTATCCGTAGGTGGTGCACCTCGACCAGCAGCTCGCTGTTCTTCTTCTCTACGTTGAGCGACACTCTCCTGATCAGCTCGATCTCACCCTCGAGGCGAGCCTCACGAGACTGCTTAAACAGCTCAGCACGGTGCCGAGCTGCTGCGGTGTCTGGAGCGTGAACGAGGATCTGAAAGACGAGCACATTACATTCAAAGACTAAACGTCCGAGCCAAACACTTAAGACAAATTTGAAGAAAGAATTTTATTGATAAAAGAAGAGGCGGTGGCCAGTCCACAAAGAGGCGTTACATTTTCATAAATAAAAGAAAAAACAGAAGTACAAAAGACGAGGAGATCAGGGGTCCACCTGCATCGTCGCCTCGACCACAGGCGCCTCATTAGACGACCCCTCATTCCTCGTCGCCCCGGCTTGAGCGACCACCTTATCCTCGCCTTCGCCTTCTTCCTCTTCACCTTCCTCCTCTTCGCCATCTGCCGCAACTCTGGGCCACAGCCTGTAGCTAACCTGCTGAAAGTCGGGGATGCGATCCTGGACGTGGTCGAGGGCTCTCTCGTAGGACTTTTCCATGTTCGAGGCCATGTGCGCCTTCGCCTCGGCCTCGACTTCGGCCCGGATCACCGTCGCCAAAGCGTCCTTCTCCGCCTTCACCTCCGCCAGGGCCTTCTCTGATGCCACCAGCTCCTCGGCAGCCTTGGCGGTTTTGGCAACCTCCTCAACAAGTCGCCCCTTCACTCGCTCCAGGTCTGCCACAAGGTCGGCAACCCGGACCTCCAAGCCATCAGCTCGTCTCTGCTCTGCTTCGAGCTGCCGAACTGCCCTCACCTTGTCCGCCCTGTCCTTATCGCTGGAGGCCTTCAGCTCCTTCTCCTGTTCGGCGAACGCTTCAAGGAGATGGCCGAAGTGACAAGTGGCCTGCCGAAAGAAAACGAGAATAAGAACAAAGTGAGAGCCTAACGACAGACTTAAAGAAATTCTCGAGAAAAAGTAGGCAAAACTTACCGATACGAGCGACCGAGTGACTTCATAGGTGTCGTCGCCAACCGTCCCCGCCTTCAGCACGGCTCGATCCTTCGGGGTCGCCAAGTGCTTGACGGCTTGCATGCACATCTGCGAGTTCCCGAGGAAGCCGTCGTGGTTCTTGACTTGCCAGTCCGGGAAGAACAGTTTCTTATGCTGCTCGGTCAAGATCACCTCGGCCTGAGGGGTCAGCGGCGGAGCCTGGAGCGACAGCGCTGCCGAAACGTCGAAGGCCTCGCCGGCCGTGGCAGATGCAGCAGGAGCCGAGGGGTTGGCAACGACAACTACCGCTGGCGAGGGGACCTCAACAACGGGGGGAGGCGGAGCAACTGCCGAAGCAACCTTAGAGGGCCGACCAGATGAAGCAGTCGCGCTCGGCCTCTTCCTCTTCCTACCATTGGCAACTTTGCCTCGCTCGTTCATCATCCCCAAAAAATCCATCTTCGGCGCTTCTGTTCCAAACAACAAACAAACAGCAAGTTAGTGAAACGAGCTAAAAACTTTTTAAAAAAAATTGCGAGATGTCAGGAGCATACTCGGGTCGATCAGACTGAGGCCCGACCCGTGTAGCACCTCCTCCATCAATTCCCTCCAGTTCAACATCGGGAGGGCCATGATCTTCCCCACCACTTCCTCCTCGGCCGCTGTCAGTACCGGGTTGGCCCTCGCAAACTTTGGCACCTCTGCTTTCCACTGAGTCGGAATCTTCAGCATCGAGGGCTCTCTCAACAAAAAGAACTTCTCCTTCCAACCTTTGATCGAGTCCAGGTTCTCTATAATCCGAACCCCTTTCCTCGGCGACAGGTAGTAGCGATGCTCGGTCTTGTGCATCCGGTGAACCCAATACATGCTCCGCAAGATCGTCAGGTCTGGCTCGACCTCGGCATTGGGGCACTGCAGCAAGAAGGCGTTCACGTGGCGCCAGGTGTTCGACATGAACTGGGTCGGCGCAAGGCAGTACCACCCGAGGACCTGTAGCACGAAGGGGTGCAGAGGAAAGCGCAGTCCAGCGTTCAGCGAGTCGTAGTCGAACATACACATATCCGACGATGACAGTTTGGAGTTCGTTCGCATCCCAGGGCCGGGGAGAATCAGCTTGTACTCCGGAGGGATAGCGAACCCTTTTCTGATCCGGAGCAGGTCCCTCTCGGATAACATCGAGGCAATCTCGTCCACTTCGGTGGTCAGAACTGGGTTGTTCTCCTCGTAGACTTCTGATCGACCCATGATCGCCTTCTTCATAAGGTCGCCCTCGTATTGCCTGACCCCAGCATGCCTGGACAGTACACAAGGGTACCGGCCCAACTAAGGGGCTTGCCTAGGGGTCTCCACAATCTCCTCGACTACAGGAGATTGGGCCACTACCTTCTTCTTTTTCTTCTTCTTCTTCTTCTTCTTCTTCTTTGCCTCCGCCAGGGACGGCTCGGCCACCTGCTTCGCTTTTCTTCTAATCTCCATTCGTCTCCTCTCCTCGGCGCCACTATCGCCCGAGGACGAGGCCTTACTCCCCGAGTCTACCCTTGACATCTCTAAAAAAGCTAAGGCAAATAAACTGACCTTGATGTGACGTGTCCTTGAAGTGACGTTCACGGTCGGAATTAGTTCGCCGGAAATTGCCTGGCCTACGCGATAGCTAACGCAACTGCCTTGGAGCAAAAATCGCCGCTAGCAGAGAACGCAGAGAGTAAAAGTGAAAACTTGGAGTAAAAAGTGAGAAATGAGCTTGGGGGTGGGGGAGTGAGAACTTATAACCCCAACGCGACGTTTGGGCTTCCTTGGGAATTTAAAAGCCCATTAAGAGAAGCCAAAGCGCCAAAATGGAAAGTCGCGAAGTTTCAAAACAAAGACTCCTCAAATCGCTTAAGTCCATGGCTCGGCCACCAGTGTGCCTAGCCGAGCTACCAAACAGCTTGGCTAAGCAACCGAGCTACTGAGTCGGAGGGTGGCGACGCTTCAAAGCCGAAACGCTTCAAAACGTCTAACTCCATACCTCGGCTAACAGTACCGAGCTTCCGAACCGAGGGGATGAGGAACCGACCCTCACATATGGGGAAAAATTCTACCAAGGCTGAACCACCATCGGATCGCTCCAAAATTCGTGTCAAAACTTGATGGACGGTTCAGATTGTGCCATGCTCACAAAACGACAAAATAACGTTTTCTCGTGATCTGAACCCCGTCCTCGTGATTCACGCAATGATGGACGCTCTAGATCTGGTCACGTGTACCTTCCGAACTTCTGGCCACCGGTGTGCCTAGCGAGCTACCGATCAGCTTGGCTAAGCAACCGAGCTACTGAGTCGGAGGGTGGCGACGCTTCAAAGCCGAAACGCTTCAAAACGTCTAACTCCATACCTCGGCTAACAACACCGAGCTTCCGAACCGAGGGGATGAGGAACCGACCCTCACATATGGAGAAAAATTCTACCGAGGCTGAACCACCGTCGGATCGCTCCAAAATTCGTGTCAAAACTCGATGGACGGTTCAGATTGCGCCACGCTCACAAAACGACAAAATAACATTTTTTCGTGATCTGAACCCCGTCCTCGTGATTCACGCAATGATGGATGCTCCAGATCTGGTCACGTGTACCTTCCGAACTTCTGGCCACCGGTGTGCCTAGCCGAGCTACCGAACAGCTTGGCTAAGCAACCGAGCTACTGAGTCGGAGGGTGGCGACGCTTCAAAGCCAGAACGCTTCAAAACGTCTAACTCCATACCTCAGCTAGAAGCACCGAGCTTCCGAACCGAGGGGACGAGGAACTGACCCTCACATATGGAGAAAAATTCTATCGAGGCTGAACCACCGTCGGATCGCTCCAAAATCTATGCCAAAACTCGATGGACAGTTCAGATTGCGCCATGCTCACAAAACGACAAAATAATGTTTTCTCGTGATCTGAACCCCATCCTCGTGATTCACGCAATGATGGACGCTCCAGATCTGGCCACGTGTACCTTCTGAACTTCTGCCCACCGGTGTGCCTAGCCGAGCTACCGAACAGTTTGGCTAAGCAACCGAGCTACTGAGTCGGAGGGTGGCGACGCTTCAAAGCCGGAACACTTCAAAACGTCTAACTCCATACCTCGGCTAATAGCACCGAGCTTCCGAACCGAGGGGACGAGGAACCGACCGTCACATATGAAGAAAAATTCCTCCGACCCTCTTCAGCCGTTGGATCCCATCAAAAAACGTGCTCAACGTGATGAACGGCTCAGATCTTGCCACATTCACTAAATAACAAGATAGCATTTTTTGGGGATCTGCACTGAGATGGACGCTCAGGATCTTGCCACGTAGTTCGGCAGATTCTGTGCTAAATGCCGAGCCATCGGAGCGCTTAGCCGAGCTAACGAACAGCTTGGTCGAGCCTTCGAGCTACTAGGTCGAACCGAATGTCCTGGCGGAGCACTTATCCGGCCCACAATGGCGAACTGCCGAGCCGAGGGGACGAGGAACCGACCTTCACATATGAAGAAAAATTCCTCCGACCCTCTTTAGTCGTTGGATCCCGTCAAAAACCGTGCTCAACATGATGAACGGCTCAGATCTTGGCACGTTCACTAAACGACAAGATAGCGTTTTTTGGGGATCCGCGCTGAGATGGACGCTCAGGATCTTGCCACGTAGTTCGGCAGATTCTGAGCTAAATGCCGAGCCACCAGAGCGCTTAGCCGAGCTAACGAACAGCTTGGTCGAGCCTTCGAGCTACTAGGTCGAACCGAACATCCTGGCGGAGCACTTATCCGGCCCACAACGCCGAACTGCCGAGCCGAGGGGACGAGGAACCGACCCTCACATATGGAGAAAAATTCCGCCGACCCTCCTCAGCCGTTGGATCTTGTCAAAAAATGCGCTCGACGTGATGGACGGCTCAGATCTTGCCACGTTCACTAAACGACAAGATTGTATTTTTTGGGGATCCGCACTGAGATGGACGCTCAGGATCACACCACGTACTTCAGCAGATTCCGAGCTAACTGCCGAACTGCCGAGCCGAGGGGACGAGGAACCGACCCACACATATGGAGAAACTATTTACCAAGGAATGTGGATCGTCCAATCGCCCAGAAAATCACGCTCGGCGCTGATGGAAGGCCCAGATCACGCCACGCCATAAATCGATATTAAAAATTAGTTTTTATTTATTTTAATCGTTTTATTTATTTAAAAATTGTGAAAAAATGACTAAAAATTCGGGAAAATTAACTAAAAATTCTAGAAAATAATTATAAATTCGGGGGTATATTTTTGAGCCCCTGAACGAACAATTATTACCTAGAATGTCTTGTTAAGACCCCCGAACGACCGGTTAACACGTCGCAAAATTAAATAAATAATTCGAAAAAATAGATAAAAATCACCAAACATCCAGAGAAGCTCAAGAACAGCTTAGAGTATGAACAACTTGGAAAATCACCCTGCTACCTCCTTTAGGGATTCAAAAACCTCCATTTGGACCCCGATACAACTCCACTAGCCATTAAAACAGTAAAAATACTCCTCAAAGGCTGATCAAACTCAGTCTTCGGGAGTGGGGGGGCTCGTGATATGGCTAAAAATGGGGTTAAATCGGAACCGTCTAAATCAGGCACGAATCTTGAAGCTCAGGGGTAGAACGGTAATTTCACCTACCAATGGGTCTGAAGCGGGTACGGGTGCTCTCCCTCGAAGACCCACTAACTCGCGAGCGGATCCACCTCAACTGGGTACGGGTTTTAACCCGCAGCAAACCCGGTCCAGAAGGGATAGAATTAGGGTTTCTGATTAATCCTAATCAACGACCCTGATTCATATTTATCCCTTCACTGGGAATTAGGAATTATATTCCTTATCTAACCACAGGGGATGACATTCCTAATCTGACCCCAGCGGTGCCTATAAATACCCCCCATCCAGCTCCATTAAGAGATAATCAATCTTTTGTCAGTTTTTACGCTCTTTCATAATCATTCCTGATTACTGACTTGAGCGTCGGAGTGTGCGTCGCCGGGAACAACCCCGGTGTCTCGCACTTTTTACAAGTGTAATGCAGGAGTCAGTATCAAACTCCGGCGGAACAGGTAACAGGTTTGTTATTCAAAGTTTCCCAAGAATCCACAAATACTATCTGTTTGCCCCCACACCAGATTTAGCGGCAACACCAGTGATGAGGCAGTGGTAGGGAAACCTGATCCTTAACATCATCCAGTGTGATCTGTCATGTACATGACAAAAAATTTGTAGTTCTGACCAACTTTTTGAAAATATTTGGCGCTCTGACCCACTTCCGAAAACAGTTAGCGAACTGACCCAGTTTTGGACACGTCAGCATGTAACACCCCGAATTCCAAAACAGACTGAATTCGAAGTTCCACAGGATCTTTACACTTATCTTCGTACAATTTTACAAGAAAATAAAAACTTTTGTTACATTTGGTTTACATTTACATTACATATTTACAGAGGAAGAAATTTACAACAATTTACACGAATTGAAATGTACAACACTTGAATCATTCTTTAATCAGCATGCATTCCTTAGTCTTGTTAATCACTTTACCCTTGCATAGAAACTGTGGGCACGTCAGTTGCTTACAACCGACAAAATATTATACACGGTTATCCTCTCTATGCCGGAACAGTATAACGATTCTCAAATACTTAAACAAAACACAAACTTGATCACAAACAGAATTACAAGAGATTATCCTATAGATGTCGTGTTGTGCGGTGCACTTAGTCCTTAATGCAGTTATGTATATTACATGACATTAATGCGCACTTGCTCAAATTCTATGCATCCCATACTACATAGGTCTGAGGGCAAGTCCTTAACCGTTCTTCATCTTGTAGGGTTCAATCCCTCGTCATGACTTAAACTACTACTTTAACTATGATAAGTATCCTAGATATTCTATGAATTACGAACTCATGTCCAGACAGCCTGGAGGGGAATCCCACGTCATGTCACGACACATCGTGAAAAACCTATGAACAATTCAACCTCCGTCATGGAACATGACACCACCCGCAGTCACCAAGCACCCCACGAGCGTCGCTTGTGGTACAGACTCCTAGAGACATATCCACATCATGTCACGACGCATCGTGAAGACAGCCTGTGAATATTCTCACACCGTAGCTCTGAGGCCCTCATACTCATGTTTTCTCTTATTTTCATCACATCTTCACTACGTATCTAGTCCTTAGTTATTTGAATCATGAACAAAATCAATTCTCTAGAGTTAGCCCTTCCACTATACCGGTTTTAACCATTTCTATCACACGACCCAAATCTTGGTCTTTTCATTTCAACATAATTCTTTTCAATGCCGGTATGAGGCTTAGCTACACCCCAGTTCTCAATTTCAATTCATAACCACAAAAATTAAGTCTTTATACTCATAAGTCCTTTTTCACAATTAACATGATTTTTATTCTTTTCTACGAATCAATCTCACATATCAAGTTCAATTTCAATTCTTGTATTTCATGTTCAAAATTTCCTTTCGATAAACACATTAGATTCTCATACCATAGTTTCTTTTCTTTACTTAATTCAATAGTCACAAAGTCGTATTTTTCACTCATATACAATACCCAAATTAGGCAATAAAATCCATAAATAACACACTTAAATTTTCCTCCATTCAAATTTCTCTTTTATAACTTTGTATAATTTTCTCATGAAAATAATCACTTTTCATATTTATCCCAATGTCAACTTCATGCAATTCTACTTAATTTTTACTTCTAAATCACTTTTATTTTTGTCAAATCATGTACAAATATTTTTCATTGAATTCACATAATTTTAGAATAATTATAGTTTTTTCCCCAATTTTTTAAAAGCCAAAAGATCAATTTTTAAAGCCAAAAAAATCAAAAATTTTAATCCCTACCGAAGCCAGGAATCGAACCCATGACCACAGACTAGCCAACCGCCACCGCAGGCCAACTGAGCTAAGGCGCAACCACGTCATGGTACGGGGTTTATTGGTTAAGGGGTTTGGTTTCGGGTTGGGGGTTTTATTCAAAAACGAAAACAAAAGGCAGAGCCGAGTTTCGAACCCTAAGACCACAGACACACCCGCACGCTACAGTAAGTGCCCCAAGCAACCAATAACCAAATGGTCTAAGAGACCAAACTGATATAGAGTGGGGTTTTTAGGGGTTTAATTCCAAGACTCAGTTATTTCGAATTTTTACCAAAAATGAATGTTTTTTAGTTCTCTTCTTCTCCAAAATTATTCAAAAACTCCAAATTTTATTTTTAATCTTATTACAGCATTTCAGTAAAATAAAATTTGATTTTTGATACAGAAAAAGACATAATTTGCTCTCTACTTCTTTTTGTTCTTCAATTTTCGAATTTTGGGGAAATAAACATATTCTCCTTATAAGTTGAACTTAAAATTTTTCTAGATCACTTATAATATTTTTATTAACATTGTACAATTATCTCAGTAATAAATTTCTTTTTCATGCCATTTAACAATTCAATAATCAAAATCACATATTTCCATAGTTCTTTCAATTTATTCAACATACAAGCATGTATTCTTAATTTAACACATAACAATCAAATAGAGCATGGTAGCATGGTAAATTCTACATTAACAATCATAATTTTGCAATTAATTAACACTTTTTTAACATACGTTCAAACCAATAGCAATTTGTCTCATTTTCATAGCACATGGCTAAATTAGCTAAAGTTTCTTCTTAGTTTATCAACCATACCATAGCATGATGTCTAATTAGAAGTTTAAGAGAACCACCCACCTTAAATGGAGAGAAAAAATCAAATAATCTCCTAGAGATCTCCTACAATGAACGAGTGAAGCCTTCTCATCCAAGATCAAGCCACAAAAGCCACCTCCTCCTTGTTGCAAGCTAGAACCCGAGCCTCCCCCCTGTGCTACAGTAGCGCCCAAACACCCTTCGACCAAATGGTCTAAGTGACCAGATTGTCTCACAACTAGTTCGGGTTGGGTTTGATCTAATTCTCAGTTCATTTCTAATTTTTCATAATTCTAAAAACGATTTTATTTTTTTTCTTCTCTTTTGAAAGCAAAAACTTTCCAGATTACAACCTACATAAAATTACAGTAAACCAGTATTTTCATAATCATTATTTGCTTTATAAAACATGCATTTTGGTCCTACTTTATGTTCTATGTCCATAATTTCGACATTGAGAACAATAACACATTTCTTAATAATTTAGAATTAGATTTCCACAAGCTACTTCATTTCTTCGTTCTTTTACTTATTAACATCCTACCACATTTTTAGAACACAAATTCTCATCTTTCTACAATAATGAAACTTTATTTTAGACAATCAACTACACATGATGCATTTAATCAACTATTTGTCTCTTAAGCACAAATTTCATCATAGAGCTTAATTCAAAACATATAGCATGACAACATGATAGTTTCTAGCACTTTAATTCATCATTTATCAACTAACCATCATTTTATCAATCATTCTCTAAATTACCATTTCATCTCTAATTAAGCACATATGAGTCCAATTTCACTTAGTTGTTCCTTAGTAATTTTATCAAATCATTCCTAACATGGTATCTAGATTTAGAAGCATGAGAAACACCCACCTAAAGTTGAAGAATTTGTACTCAGATGAACTCCTAGAATTAGGAGCTCCTAGATAAACTCCGATTGCAAACTCCTCGAAATCCGCGCACCAAAGTAAAGCCTCCAAGCTCATCTTTCGGCAATGCACAGCAAGCACCATCCACTTTCGGCAAGCAAACAGGCATCATCTTCATGCGCATACTACACATATACATAGGTATATATATATATATACACCTATATATATATAATGGATATTATATGCATGGTGGAGTAAGACAGTGGAGGACACAGTGGATTTGTTGGGCTTGTTTTGGAGGCTTTCAGAATTACAGGGGAGAAGTGAAGGAGAGGAGGAACAAGGTACAAATGTTTACATCCATATATATATATATATAATTATAGATACAATTATAGATACATAAATCTATACAAGGTATGTGACATGATGGGAGAAAGCAAATGGAGTTGGTCTGGGGGCTTTCAGAAAGAGACAGAGAAGGAGATGGTGAATGGGAAGGAGAAGGAGTGAAGGGGTATTAGTATAGGTTTAATTTAGTGGGTAGTTACAATAACTAATTGTCCACTTAAACCACTAACTCCATTCAACAAATTCAAATCAAAATTTTGTTTTCCCTCCACCCAAAAGCAACAGCCGGTTTTCCCCTCTTTTCATGCCCCAAAACACGTGCACATGTTTTGCACTTGCACACACTTCTCAAATTAATTACTTTAAAAGCATAAATTTTATATATACATAATATGTACGTAAAAATTAGTTTAATTAAAAATTACAATATTTCATGCACAAATAAAATAAATACACACACTTTCAAAATATATTTTGAAAGCAAATACGCGTACTGAAAACACGTACTTTGCACGTAAAATATAGAAAACACGAAATCGACTTTATTAATGAAAATTTGTTAAAATATAATCGAAACACGTCGAAAACCTCGCACATTACGATAGAATACCCGAAATTGACACGTGCATCGATAGCACGTACAATACAAAGATTGAAATTTAGCATTTGACTTGACTCAAATAAGATTTTAAGAATACGAGAAATGCATAAATAATCGGAATCCAAAATACATATCGAAATACATTACGGATATCACCAGTAACCGTACAAAATGCACGTGCGTAACATCCGATGGCCAAATTGTTATTTTTAATTATGTAGGGTGTTACACAGCAAGAAACGTTATTGGGAAAAACGACATAGGTTATTTCGATGTCGTTCTTCCCAATAACGGTATTTGTTTTTAAAAAAAACTTTCATGCCTTTATTCCAAATAACGGCATTTGTTACTTTTAGTCGAATGAGCAAACAGTCTCAATAATGAGCTGAAAGACAAGTGTGAAAATAAATTAACCTATGTCGTTCTCTGAGAGAACGACATGATTTATACTGATATCGTTATTTTGAATAACGACATCAGTTACTTTTTATTTTGCACACTAACCTATATTCAGTGCCCCCAACTCTTCTCCTACCCCTTTGTACTTCGATTTTTTCTCTCTCTCTCTTCACTCCCTGTAACCCACGAACTCTAGATCCCTAAATCAAAAAATTCCAACTATTGGAGTATTGGAGTGCTCTCAAACTTATCAGACAACAATTAAATATAAACCCTACTTGTGATTCGCTCATTTTCTTTAGAAATCTTCCGAAATCCGAAATTGTGGTAAGTATTCAAAATCCCTAAATTTTTTTACAATGTTTATTTTGATGAATGAGAGCTATATATATTGGCAGCATAGTACAAGAGGTGTAGATTAGATTTATCTAAGTAGTAGATATACGAAATGTACTTAAGAATTGTTGTTGATGATGTGTAAAATATTGATTTTGATCAATAAGAGCTATATTGGTAGTATAGTAAAATAGATGTAGATTAGATCTATGTAAGTATTAGATATGTGAAGTGAGATTCATCTATGTGAGATGTGGATGACCTATATTGCTATCTATGTGAAGTGAGATTCATTTATTTGTAGTGTGTAGAGATATTGTGGTGGTGATTGTTAGTATTGAGAAGTTGTTGTTATCTTCAAATATCGATTATTAATTATGTTGAAGAAACATGGCTTACAAATTTTAGTATCTCCACTCTCATAATGTTTATTAATATTATACTTGACACGTTATTTTTAATGTTCACAGGTAAATGGATCCTACATAACCATCTTTTTCCCATGATATAGGGTGCTTCATCTGTTACTTCGCATGCACTACATGGACATTCGGGTTCTTTAGATCCTACCGTACTTTATTTACAAGAAGATCATAGGTCGCAGGCGGTGTGAACTGAAGATGTTGAGAAAATGAGTTTCCGAATACACACTATATTGCCGACTCACCCTCGAGTACAAAATTACTTGGTAAATAGCGGATTTTATGGAATGTCAAAGTTGGCGAAAGTGAAATGTGACCATGCATTACTTATCGCTCTTGTGGAGCGATGGAGGCCGGAGACACACACGTTCCACCAACCCGTTGGGGAGATGACGGTCACCCTAGAAGATATAGCCGTCATATCGGGTCTTCCAATCAATAGGGTGGCCGTGACCGGCAACCTGATGTTCAATAAAATCATGTTGTTAAGAGATTACCTTGGGCAGGTAGTTGATGAGGAAGATAGGGGTGTATTCATCGGGGAATCAGTCTGACGTTCTTGGTTTTTTACAGAGTTCAATAATAGTTTGGTAGACGAACCGACCGACTTCCAACTCCAATGTTATACACGGGCATATCTTTTGTCGATGATCGGAGGTATTCTCTTCCCTAATTCTTCTGGTAATGTAGTACATTTGATGTATCTTCTATTGATCGCCGACATACATAGAGCCAAACGATATAGTTGGAAAAGTGCGGTTTTAGCCTCTCTTTACCGTGTCCTGTACAATTATTCGATGGGGTCGATCCAAATGACGGGACCGATGGGATTATTGCAAATTTGGTGTTGACAAGAGATTGTAGAAGTACAAGGTGGGCAAGAAGAAGATGTTGGGCTAAGTGTTCCTGCGACACAAGATATTGGGGAACGTAGAAGGAAAGTACCAGCTCGAAAGAGGAGGTAGCCGCAACACTATATGCCTAGTTAGTGTTGACTATTCAATTGTGTAATGTTGATTTAAGAAAAAACTTGATGAGTCGGTTGTTGTATTGTTAACGTTGGTTTATGAAAAAACTTGATGAGTCGGTTGTTGTATTGTTAATGTTGGTTAATGAAAAAAATTTATTCAAGTGTTTTGAATATATATACTGAATTGAAGTGTATGAAGTATGCATACATATATATTTTATATAGAATTATGTAAACTGATATGTATTATGTGCATAAAAGTGATTTTATGTAAATTCTGTGCATGTTTGTGCATGTTTAATTTGAAATACACTAATAACAGATGTCGTTATTGCAAATAACGACATCTGTTACCTGTAACATTTTTTACGATAACAGCATTTGTACAAAACATACTGCTTTTACCTTGTTCAATAATTGAAGTTGATGGCGTTCTTTTGGAAAATGGTATCAGTATAAATGATGCCGTTTTTCAGAATAACGGCATCAGTTGAGTAATCTTTTTAGGGGAAATGGCCATCTGCCAATAGCTTCTGTCTTCACAGTCGTTTTCCAAAATAACGGCATCTCCTAAGAATGTCGTTATTTTGAATAACGGCATCTTCTAAGAATTTGAGAGCACCCCAATAGTTGGGATTTTTTGATTTAGGGATCTAAGGTTTGTGGGTTACGGGAGTGAAGAGAGAGAGAAAAAAAAACGAAGTACAAAGGTGTAAGAGAAGAGTTGGGGGGCACTGAATATAGGTAAGTGTGCAAAATAAAAAGTAATTGATGTCGTTATTCAAAATAATTGTATCAGTATAAATCATGTCGTTCTCTCAGAGAACGGCATAGGTTAATTTATTTTCACACTTGTCTCTCAGCTCACAATTGAGACTGTTTGCTCATTCGACTAAAAGTAACAGATGTCGTTATTTGGAATAACGGCATGAAAGTTTTTTTTTAAACAGATGCCGTTATTGAGAAGAACGGCATCGAAATAATCTATGCTGTTTTTTCCAATAACGTTTCTTGCTGACATGTCCAAAATTGAATCAGTTTGCTAATTATTTTCGGAAGTGGGTCAGAGCGTCAAATATTTTCAAAAAGTGGGTCAGTGTGGCAAAATTTTCGTATATGACATAATACCTACTCTGCGATTGGCTTCATGCATGTTACTGTTGGAAATCAGTGTATTTCTGGTGTTCATGTTATTCTTCAAATTACTTTTTGACAAGAGAAGGAACATTCTGTTGTCAGGGATTATCCAATCATACAGAATTGATTTTATTAATTTGCGTCCAAATGCTCGAGACACATTTGCCTATGTGATTGCTATTACTGAAAATGATCTTGCTAGAACATCGATGAAAAAATGTTACAGTTTAATGCATTTGCTTTCGACTTCGTGCACAGAATGACCTTGATGAATTTATTCATATTTATTGATATGGAAAATGACTTTTAAGTTCATTGTATTTGCATTGAGATTAAAGTACCCAAAGGTTTAGTACATGCTGGATAGCTACTTCAAGCACTGGATTGTTGCAGAATCAACCACAACTCGTAGTGTTAATAGCGGAACTCACACATCACAAGCAATAGAAACTTCTTAAGAACTAAATGTGTAACATCCTAAATTTTCAAATAATTAATTGTAAAAATTTTTTATTGGTTTTCACATGTTTCGCACGTGCAAATTAATGTGTGTTCTTAAGCTTTAAAATTATTCTTATGTCATGAATAATTATTTTCTTCTCTTTTAAAATAAAAGCCTATTTTTAATCTTTAGGCCTAATAGTCCAATTCTAGTCCACTTAAATAAATAAATTAATTAATTAGGGAGCTCAGGGGTTTTAGCCCACCTAATTAGCCTACCAGTTAATTTTATTAATAATTAATATAACTTGTAGTGTAGACTTGATCAAGTAGGAAATAAATTAACAATTTAATGAACAAACTAATTTGTAGTATGCATAATGAGGCACGTGCATTGCACATGCACGTGTAATTGAATGAGAAGGGGTGGCCGGCCTTAGATTGTAGAGTGGGAGAGATGGAGAGAGTGGATGGGTGGTTATGTGATGGTGGGTAGTTCTTCTAACTCCCAAATGCATCCTAGCATTTCATCTAAACTCATCAACCCTTCATCCACTCTTGTAAAGTGTATAAATACACCCCCCCCCATCCTGTAATACCCTAAACTTTCATTCTAATAAGATATTGATTTTCACGTGTTGTGCACGTGCAAATTTCATGTGTATATTATTTATCTATTTTTATATACAAAATTTCTCTTGATAGTATGAACAATTATTTTTCCTTTCCTTTATTTTTATAAAAGCCAAATTCTAAAGCCTAAAACACTATTTTATTTGTGTTAGTCCAATTTAATTAATTATTAATTTATTGTCTTAGCCCACAAGCCTAAACCCACTAATTGTGAAGCCCACAAATTTAAAAAATCAATTAAATTGTCACACTTGTCATGTAGAGACAAATGGTGAACATTTTGATTAATTAAATTGTACAAACTTCTACATAGGGGTACTAGGTGGCACGTGCAATGCACTCTTTGGTGGCCGGTTTGTGCATGAATGGTGGGGAGTGTGGGTGTGTGTGCATGGGTGGTTACTTTGTGTGTGGGTGGTTGCTACAACTTTCCCTCCTATCCTAACCATTCATCCTATAACTATCCAATAAATCCTAGCCCTCCAATCCATTTTAAAATTAGTATAAATACCCCCCCTTCATACTAGTATTCTACACTAAAGCAAATATTGAAAGAAGGCATTATATAGGAGATACATATTAGTGTGTGAGTTTGAGTGGGTGTGTTCCTATTGGAGGCCGGCCCCCTTCTCTTTCAACTTGGAGCTCTCGGTTTTGGTGGCAAGGAAGCAAGAAGGAGATCGTGACATTGCAATCTAGGAGGAGAAGGCACTCTCTCGCATTCTAGGAGGCTCTAGGAGATTTCTTATTGGTTTTCTTCAAAAAGGTGGGTGTTTCTCATGACTTCTATAGTAGAGATCATGCTAGGGAATGAAGTGGAATTATCATTATAAGCTACTAGTTGAAATGAAATGCATGCTTGCCAAGTTAGAAGAGAATTGATAAATTAGCAAATTTGTGTTGTTTGATTACTATATTTATTAATTATGAGTAAAGTGAATGTTCTCTTTTTTTTCTAATGTTAGTATGCAAAATATGCCCTAAATACGAACTATGTGGATTAACTAGTAAAAGACTAGCACCATGTTTATTGATTAATAATGCTAGGAAGAATAGTGTGTCAAAGATAAATTGATAGAAATGATTGTTAATAGATGCACTGAAATTACCTATTGCTATATATGCCATGTGAAAATTGGAATAAATGAAAAAGAATGTCCTTTGCATGCAAATAATCGAATGCATCATGTGTAGAGTAATTAATAAAAATAGAGATTTAATTTAATTATAAAGTTGATTTTCGCGCTCTAAAAATAACATAGTTGTCAATGTGTAAACAAACATCATAGTAATGAATTTTTGGTGTGACAGACCATCTTTATTGTCAGCAAATATGTATTAGTTTTCAACTGTCGAAATAGTGTTATAAAATACAAATTAAGGCTAAATATATATTTTAAAAGAGGAAAAAAATACTTTTAAAAATACTGGTTATTGTTAAATTAAATGTATTTTTATTCTGGAAATTTTTGTTTTCAAAAGAGGAGAAAAAGAGACAAATTCGTTTTGAGAATTTTGGAAGTATAGCTTTGAACAGAGAATAAGACTAAAACCTATTTAAAATACTTTCTAATCGAATTGGCCACTTAGACCAATTGGTCGGCAGCGTTTTCGATTGCTACAGCAAAAAGGGGAGGTCTCGGGTTCGACATCCAGAGATTGTGTTTTGATTTTTTTTTTATTAAAAACCCAACTCACCGAAACTGAACACATAGGGATTTTAATCCCTACCTATATCGCCTAGTGGCTATGGTGCTTTGGTCTTGTGCGTTGTCTGCCTTACCGCTGGTTGCTGGTTCGAATCTTGGTGGGTTTGGGAGTTTAGAAAAAAAAATGGATTCTTTTTGAATGAAGGTAGAATTTTAAATTGGAATAAAAAAATCAGAAAATTATGGATTAATTACTGAAAAATTATTAGAACTTTATGGGAAATATTTATACAACTTTTGATGAAATGTGAATAAGAAATTTGGGCTTTTGCAAGAAAGAACTCACTTTGAAATTAAATTATTCTTTTAAACGAAAGAAAAATAAAAATGAAAATTTTGAGTTATAAAAAATGAATTTTTGAAGTTTGTGACTAGCGTGATTAAATGGAATTATAGAAAAATGTGTGGTAGTAAAATTTTGAATTTGTGAATAATAGATTTGTGGAATATATGAAATTGTTGGTGACTATTAAGTGAAATTTATTCTTGCACATGGATTGCACGCGAAATTGAATTATTGATCGTGATAAATTATGAAAGTTGTGAATACATGAATACTATGCTATTGGAATATGAATTGTGATTAATCATGAAAAGATCTTATGAGTATGACATTGTAATTATGAGTTGAAATTGAGAATTAGGGTATAGCCAAGCCTTAAACCGGCAATGAAAAAAAATGAGAAAATGATATTTTGAAATGAGAAGACCAATGTTTGGGTCATGTGAATTAAATGAATAAGACCGGTATAGTGGAAGTGCTACACTCTAAGAGTTGATTTTATTCATGATTCAATTAAACTATGGATTAGATGCATAGTGGAGATGTGATGAAAGTAAGAGAAAAACATTGAGTATGAGGGTCATTGGATTGGCGGCGTGAGAGTATTCACAGGATGTCCCATGAGGAGTCATGATAGGGTGTGGATACTGCTCCAGAGTACCGTCTCGATGGCGATGCTCGTGGGGTGTTTGACGACTGCGGGTGGTGTCATGTCTATGGTAGGAGCTGAATTACCACAGGATGCCTGCATGATGAGTCATGTGTCAGTGCGTTGGGATTCCCTCCAGGGCGCCTAGACATGATTTCGTAGGTCAGAAAATGTCTAGGATACTTACCGTAGTTACAGTAGTAGATTAAGTCATGGCGAGGGATTGAACCCTACAAGATGAAGAACGGTTAAGGGCTTGCCCTCGGACCTATCTAGTATGGGCTGCATAGACTCTAAACAAGTGCGCATTAGTGTTATATAATATAAATAATTGCATTAAGGACTAAGTGCACATTCACTACACGACATCAATAGGATAGTCCCTTTTAGCTTTGTTTGTGACAAGTTTGTGTTTGTAAGAAATGAGAATCATTATACTGTTTCCGACATAGAGAGGATGGCCGTGTATAATATTTCGTCAGTTGAATGAACTGACGCGCCCACAGTTTTATATGCAGGGTAAAGATGCTTGACTACTGAAGTATACATGCTGTGCAAGACTATTTTAAATGTTGTTTCTAATAATTTATTGAAATATTGCTTCCGCTGTGATAATGTACAAGTGTAAATGTAACTCTGATAAAAGAAAAGTTTTTATTTCCTTGTAAAATTGTACGAAACAAGTTTAAAGATCCTGTGGAATCTCGAATTCAGTTGTATTTTGGAATTCGGGGTGTTACAGAGTGGTATCAGAGCACGCTTCTAAGTAGTACAAATTTATAAGGAACGACACCGTAGAAGTGGACATTAGAGTGTGTGTTGAGTCTAGAGATTTAAATGTAAGCCACTTACATTTGTGTTGCTCTATGACTTATGCTTCTTCCTCCCTTTTTCTAAGATGGCTGATCACTTCGACCCAGCTGGAGATGACAATTGGTATATTATTGAGGAAGATTACTATCCCGGACAAGCTGATTCAGACGAGGAAGATCCCAAAGAAGTGGAAGAGGAATGGCCTGAGTCCCGAGAGATCACTCCACCTCCGGACTCATCTGATGACTCTTCTGACGAAGAAGAAGAACCAGTTCCAAGTAGTCTTGTGATATCTCTTCAGAGGCAGGTAGAAACTCTGCGGGAGAGAGTCGGACTATTGGAGGCTCAGCTGGCAAAGCGCAAGGATGATTTTGCAGTTCTCAGTCGTCGTGTATGGGAACTCGAGAAGAGGAAAAACATGACCGATGTACTGAAGGAGGAAGTGGAGGAACTACGGGAAGAGCTTCGTGAAGCCAAGAGGAACCTGTAGGAATTAGACCGTTGTATCATCTACTGCTTTCATTTTGATGTCAGAAATATTTTAAATTTGAATGTATAAAGTTTGAAATTTAATGAAATGGAAATGTTGACTTAAAAGTTCATGTTTTATACTTCGAATTTAATGGATCTTTTGCATCAGAATATGGCTGGAAGATGAGCTCGAAATGGTGAAGGTTTGGACTTGGAAACAGAGCTAGCGAGGGTCTATCAGACACTCAATACCGTTGCCATGAATCAGAATCAAGGAAGGGTGCCTGCGAATCCAGTACCCGAAGCAATCAAACTCGCGGAATCATATAAACGGATGAAACCACCGGTGTTTGAGGGGAAGTCAGACCCTGACACGGCTGACAATTGGATCCATCAGGTAGAGACTATCTTCGAAGTCTTGGAGACCCCAGAGGGCAGTAAGGTGAAGTTGGCGACTCTGCAATTCGAGAAGGATGCAGCTGTGTTGTAGCGCCCTGAATTTCTAATATAATAACTTAGAAAATACGTGGCACAATCCCAGCATCAACTTCAATGTAACAGTACACATAGCCCAAAAACACAAATAATTTTATTCCAAATTCTTATTACAATAACTTTCACCAACACAGCGGAATACAAAACACCTTGAATTACAACATTCTTTTTACAACACTTCTTTTACTAAAATTTTACACAAGTTCTATTACATCAGTATATCTCAAAACTATCTCAAGCATCCAACCTCCAAACTCTAAGCAACAACCTGTAACATATGAGGCTAGAGATGATCCCTAACCCCCAAAACTAAAGGGGTCAGCCATAATGGTGTGAGTAACATAAAAACAAAGCAACATAATTAATCATAAAACACTGAGTCATCAACAACATGTATTAACAGCAAGAATAAATGAAATGAGAAATAAGAAGTAAGTAAAGCATGAAAACATCAAGGAATATAAGATAGAAAATAGTAATTCATGAAAACGTCAAGTGATTCTAGACTAAGTGTCAAGTGTAGGAAAAACAGGAAAACACAAGTATAAAACCAAATCAAGAAAACACAAGCTCTATATGCTGACTCTCTAATGCGTACTTGTCGGATTCTATGCATTCCGTAGTACATAGGTCCGATGCAAGCCCTTAACGATCTCTACTTAGGGATAACCCCTCACTATGCAACTAATCCTACTACAGTGATGGAAAACAAGATTCAGAATACTCCACGAATAGGCACCACGGCCCTCGACGCGCAAGCATCATGTAAGATAGCTCAAAAACAACCGGAATCATCTTCCAAACCCGTGTACCCCATGAATAGGCTTGCAAGGCCCTCGACGTGCAGATACACCAAATACATTCCATGAATAGGCCTGTAGACCCTCGACACGCGAACACACAAATGTCCTCTCGAGACATAACAACAAACAGTCCTAGAACGCATCCGTTGGACTAACAAAACCATGAGCCTATACTTATGTTTTGCAAGTTCCATCACATCCCCACTAGTGTCTGTCTTTAAGGTGATTATTATTAAAAACACAAAATCCCCATCTCTAGAGTTAGTGTATCCAACCAGACTTAAATACTCAACATCAACCAAACCAAGACCCCCCAGGTCTAACTCAACAATCTCAACTTGCCGGTTCACAGGACTCCCACTCAACTCCTAGAGATCTCAACAAGATCAAAATTCACAAATCCATCGTCAAATGATCATAGGGAGAAGCCCCTCCAATCAACATAAATGGTGTGAGTGACATAAAAACAAACAACATAATTTAATCATAAAATATAAAGTCATCAACAACATGTATTAACCACAATGATAAATGACTGAGGAATAACAAAGATGTAAAGCATGAAAACATCATAGAATGAAAACAACAAGTGCATCTAGACTAAGTGTCAAGTGTAGGAAAACTGGAAAACACATGCATAACACCAAGTCAAGACAACACAAAGTCTATATGCGGACTCTCTAATGCATACTTGTCGAAGTCTATGCATCCCATTCTACATAGGTTCAGTGCAAGCCCTTAACGTCTCTACATCATAGGGTCCAATCCTCCGCTATGCAACTAATCCTATCACGATGACTACTACGAGATAAAGATAAACTGTGAGAATTAGCCCATGCTTGATAATTTCGGAGATTGATCCCACATCTCAGATAATTTTCCTGGATAATTCCGGAGATCATCCCACATCTAAACATTGACACATCATCACATGAATACCCCATGTGCGTCGCCTCGACTTTGATAATTCCGGAGATCAATCCCACATCTCAAGCAAATCACTTGGATAATTCCGGAGATATATCTCACATCGCAGGTAATTTACCTGTATAATTCCGGAGATAAATCCCACATTTCAAATAAGTTACTTGGATAATTCTGAAGATTAAATCCCACATCTAAAGCCATACTGAGGTACATAACCCATGTTCCCGTTCATCATATCACCACTAGTGCCTGTCCTTATCATTTGGGTTATTTAATTACTTAAAGAATCTCCTATAGTTGGTGTACCCTATCGGCCTAAATTCAAAACTGACTAACTGAAATGCCTCACGGGCCTCAACAAAATAACTCAACACCGGTATACTAGGGTCACTCACCTCTAGGGACTCGAACTCAAAAGTCTTAATCAACTTTCCACTAAACAAAATTAGCTCAACTGAATATCTCAAATCAAATGCTTAACTGAAGACAAAGTATAGACTAAAATATTTGAAGACCAATCATTCGAAAGAACATTCAAGTTTATGAAAACTCATCAGTACCAGTCGACTTATTATTGTAGTAGGTCGACTGTCCAGAGGGAAAATGTCCATGATTTTGAGAAAATAAGTTAAGTAATATAAGTTGACTTATAAGAGTCATAAGTTGACTTACCAACAATATAAGATGACTTATAAAAACATAAGTTGACTTACCAACAATATAAGATGACTTATAAAAACATAAGTTGACTTACCAACAATATAAGATGACTTATAAAAATCATAAGTTGACTTACCAGATCATAAGTAGACTTATAAAAACATAAGTTGACTTACCAACAATATAAGATGACTTATAAAAATCATAAGTTGACTTACCAGATCATAAGTAGACTTATAAAAAAACATAAGTCGACTTAAAGGAGACATAAGTCGACTTATAAGAACATAAGTCGACTTACAAAAACATAAGTCGACTTACCAGAGAGAAATTCCAGAAATCTTTAAGAAAATATTCTAAGTGTTATAAGTCGACTTGCAAAGTCATAAGTCGACTTAAAATACAATATAAGTCGACTTAAAGGTCATAAGTCGACTTACCAGAGAAAAATCTACGATAACTTTGAAAAATAAATTCTAAGTGTACCAGTCGACTGAAAAGGGTCTAAGTCGACTGTCCAGAACGGATTTTCGAGAAAAACTAAAGATACAGCAGCTGGGTCGTACCATTCGACTGAATAGTAGACCAGTCGACTGTCGGCCTACAGTTTTCATAATTTAGATCTGAATACAATAATCAAAACTGAAGTTTTTCTAAAGATTCCTTGTTTATGAAAATAACTCGTATTCATATAAAAGTGACAAATCTCCATATCTCAGATTGGATTCAATACTCAATCATCCAATATCTCAAAACTCAATTCTCATGTTCTCAATTCCTAATTCTTTCATTAGGGTTTTTCAATACTAAATTTCTTCACAACTCATAGCATGATCTGATTTATAAACACAAGATCCAGATGCTCACCATCCGATCATAACCATACTCAAATCTTAAAATGCTTTTAGCAACACAATTGTATAAACAAAGATCCACTAGTCATTCATAGATTTCACAAACATGGTACAAACAACAATCTTTGCATCGTTCTCATGCAAAGATACCGAATAACATTCAGGTCAAACAACAATATAACAGCTATTCACATAAATCATACCGCAATACATAGTTCATATCACCTCACAAAATCAAAACAAAATAAACAATGTCACTCACCTTAGGAATGAAGCGATCTAACAAGAAAGCCTCTCCTTTTTGCGAGATCCAAAAATTCTCCTCTTGATCACCAAGATAATAATATAATGAATCTTGAGTTGTGCAGCGAATGACGGCTGCACGTCCTCTTTTATACAGGCCGGGATTGAAAGGAATTAGGGTTTTGAAGTACTTTTGCAAAATAGTCCTTTTTCTATTTATTACTTCACATATATAACCTTTCTTAGTTAAAATAAGTTAAATAAATCAAAACTAAACAAAATTCTTTTACTACTAAGTTTTCCAACAGCCCAGCACAGCCCAGAGATAAGAAAATCCCGAATTTACACTCAGGGTGGCGATTTTGCGCAAAAGTCCTCCCTTTTGTAATATTTGCAAACATATCATAAAATATTCGTAAAAATCCAGAAAAATCCGAAATAATATCTAATAATACATATTATATTTTTCAATCAAAATATTTAACTTTTACTCTCCAGAAAAATATTTGTACAAGATTCTACATGAATTCCATATTTGCAAAAACACCCTTTTTGTTTAAATCTTCACCAAATCGACTTTAAATAAAATATAAATATATTGAAATTCAAATGATAACCATGGAGAACCAAAATGTCAGTACAAACAAATTTTCATATTTTATTTAAGATCCAAACGACTTTTTACATAAAAGCCCCTCCCTTTCGAGGTATT
The DNA here is from genome assembly GCA_017893485.1 of Hemerocallis citrina. NCBI lineage: Eukaryota > Viridiplantae > Streptophyta > Magnoliopsida > Asparagales > Asphodelaceae > Hemerocallis > Hemerocallis citrina. The sequence goes on along the minus strand of CM030358.1, from coordinate 350,582,238 downwards.
TATAAAAATAGTTTCTTTACTCAGAAAAATCCCAAATTTTAGAATATACTCCATTATAATTAGAAGAATCTACTAAAAATATAAAACTGGTTATTTACACCAAAAATTATTTGCACGTGTTTTGCACGTGTAAAGAAAAGGTAGATCTTTAGAAAATATTTATTAAATCTCCAGAAAATTATTTTAATTCATTTTCAAATCTTTAAATTAATATTTGAAAATACGGGGTTCTACATGTGTGGTGGCAGTCGATGAAGTGGACGATGGGAGGCTTGGCTCTTGGCTGGGAGGAATTCTTGGAGGAGTTCCGCAGTCATTACTTTCCCTCAGACGTCCAGGAGAAGAAGGCCATGGAGTTTCTGTCACTGCAGCAGGGCAGCATGTCGGTTAGGGAGTATAAGATCAGATTCACTCAGCTCTCAAGGTATGCTCCCGAATTGGTGATGGATGAGGCGAAGAAGGCTCGTAAGTTTGAGCATGGATTGAGGCCGAGCTTGAGGTCCAGGATGATACCCCTCGGTATCATGAGGTTTGACAAGCTGGTCAAACGAGCAGTAGCCACAGAGGCGGACATGGAGCAGTTCCACGCTGTTCAGAATAGGAGGAACAACTGGAATGTGGGGAAGAGGCCCGCAGTTGCTGGCAATGTCAGGGGACAGCCACCGGCTCAAAGGTTCAAGCCTACGGGTGCGAACGCTGTTCAAGTGGCAGGAAGACCCGGGATTACTTGGGCGAGACCTCTAGTGATTTGTTTCAACTGTGGAGAGACAGGCCACTACAAGTCTCACTGCCCCAAACTGCAGGATGTCGTCCGCAATGGACCAACTCAGCAGACCGGGAAGAAGCCGTACCAGCAGGGGCGAGTATTTGCCTTGACTGAAGCTGATGCTGATGAGGTGGATCACGTCATCACTGGTACGAGAGAGGATGTTTAGGAGTGTTTTCTGTTGTCTCTTTTTCCTGTTAATTAGTGAACTGTTATATGACGAGTGTGTGTTATGTAACAGGAGAACTTATTTTGAATGGAAAGAAAGCTGTTGTTTTGTTCGATACTAGGGTCCTTTCATACTTTTGTATCACCTAAATTTGCTAAAGTTCTGGGAGTCGAACTGAAGATATTTTTAGGCAAGGTTTTAGCAGTGGCTACTCCGTCAGAGGAGACTCTAACCACTGATCGGTACCATGCTGAATGCGATATTTTGATTGGAGATCGAATTTTTGGGATCGATCTGATCAAGCTGAATGTTTTGGGAGTCGATGTTATCATTGGCATTGATTGGATGTCGGTGTACAGTGCGAACATCGAGTGCAAGACCAAGACAGTAACAGTGAAGGCTCCAGGTGGACCTGAAGTCACTTTCCAAGGGAAGAGAAGATGTTCAGATTTGGTTGCTGCTATCAGCCAGAAGAGAGGGATTCCTGCAGAGGTGCAGCAGATTCCTGTGGTTCGGGATTATCCGACCGCGTTCTTGAAAGATTTGCCTGGGTTACCCCCGCATCGTGATGTGGAGTTCAGCATCACTATTCAGCCAGGGAGTGCACCTATTTCCAAGGCACCGTATAGGATGGCACCTGTGGAACAGGATGAAATCAAACGGCAGATTGAGGAACCGTTGGAGAAGGGCTTTATTCAACCTAGTGCATCACCTTAGGGAGCACCAGTACTTTTGGTAAAGAAGAATGATGGTTCGATGAGGATGTGCATCGATTATCGAGAGCTGAATAAGGTCAATATTCAGAATAAATATCCTATTCCGGGAATTGATGACTTGTTCGATCGTCTACAAGGAGCTGCAGTTTTTTCCAAAATAGATCTTCGATCAGGATATCATCAAGTTCGAGTGAAAGCTGAAGATGTGCATAAGACTGTGTTCAGAACTCGACATGGGCATTACGAATTCTTAGTAATGCCGTTTGGAGTGACGAATGCGCCTGCAATCTTCATAGACATGATGAACAGAGTTCTGAGATCGTTCATTGATTCTTTCGCCGTGGTATTTATTGACGATATTCTCGTGTACTCCAAGTCAGAGGAGGAGCATACGGAGCATTTGGCAGCAGTTTTGAGGAAGCTTCAGGAGCAGGAGTTGTATGCCAAGTTGTCCAAGTGTGATTTCTGGAAATCTGAAGTGGCATTCCTAGGTCACATCCTTTCTAAGGAGGGAGTGACAACTGATCCTCAGAAGATAGAGGCAGTGAGAGATTGGGCAAAACCTACTACAGTGAAGAAAATTGGAAGTTTCCTTGGGCTAACTGGATATTATAGGAGGTTTATCCAGGGCTACGCTCAGATAGCCGTGCCGCTTACTAGTTTGACCAAGAAGAATGTGAACTTCTAGTGGAATGAGCAGTGCGAAGCAAGCTTCCAGGATTTGAAGGAGAGGCTGACTGCTGCACCCATTTTGGCTTTGCCTAGAGCAGGTGTCGAATATGATGTCTACAGCGATGCTTCACATCGTGGGCTTGGTTGTGTCTTAATGCAAGAAGGAAAAGTAATCGCTAATGGGTCTAGGCAACTAAGACCGCATGAGAAGAATTATTCGACTCATGATCTAGAGTTGGCTGCGATTATCTTCGCCTTAAAGCAATGGAGGCATTATGTATATGGTGAGAAGCTGAACATGTACACAGACCATAAAAGCTTGAAGTATATCTATCAGCAGAAGGATCTGAACCTGAGGCAAAGGAGATGGCTGGAGGTACTTGAGGACATGGGTTCGGAGATTAAGTATCATCCTGGGAAAGCTAATGTTGTTGCTGATGCACTTAGCCGCAAGAGCAGTCTGGCGAGTTTGATTACAACTCAGAAGCAGCTGGCAGAGGAGTTGGATCGGGCTGGAATTGAAGTTGTTCTGCAAGCCTTTGGATCATCTTTAACTCAGTTGAGGCTTCAACCGACGCTGAATGGAAGGATTATTGCAAGTCAGAAGGAAGATGTAGAGATTCAGAAGATGATGGAGCAGGTTGGTGCTGGCAAGTTGCCCGGATTTCAAATCAGGGATGAAATGCTGTGGTTTGGTGAGAGGCTGTGTGTTCCGGATCAATCGGACTTGAAAGAAAGTCTTCTTCAGGAGGCCCATGCTACTCTTTTGTCAGTACATCCTGGAAGTACCAGGATGTATAAGGACATTAAACAGCATTTCTAGTGGTCAGGTTTGAAGCGGGATGTGACTGAATTTGTGTCGAGGTGTGAGATTTGTCAACAAGTCAAAGCCGAGATACAGAAACCCGGGAGGTCTATTGCAACCGTTACCTATTCCGAAATAGAAGTTGGATAACATCAGTATGGATTTCATCACGGGTTTGCCTAAGAGTCCTAAGGGCAATGATGCGATTTGGGTCATAGTCGATCGACTAACCAAGTCCGCTCACTTCGTGGCGATGAAACTCATTGCTTCGTTGGACAAGTTAGCTGAGATGTATATTGGTGAGATCGTCAAGCTTCATGGTGTTCCGTTGACCATTGTGTCTGATCGAGATGTGCGGTTTACTTTGCATTTTTGAAGGAGTCTTCAGATAGCTTTGGGTACTAAGACAAATTTCAGCACTGCTTTTCATCCCCAGACCGATAGGCAGACCGAGAGAGTCAACCGTATTCTTGAGGACATGCTTCGGTGTTGTGTACTAGACTTTGGAGGCAGTTGGTAAAGGCATTTACCTTTGGTGGATTTTGCCTATAACAACAGTTTTCAGACTAGCATTGGGATGGTGTTGTACGAAGCTTTGTATGGCAGGAAGTACAGAACACCCGTCTGTTGGTTCGAAGTTGGGGAGCGTCAGATGTTTGGGCCTGAGATTGTGCAGCAGACCTCTGAAAAGATTGATCTGGTCAGGAAGAGGTTGGTGGATGCTCAGAGTAGGCAGAAGAGCTATGCAGACAATCGGAGGAGGGACCTTGAGTTTGAGGTTGGTGACTTTGTCTTTCTGAAGGTATCGCCCAGCAAAGGCGTGATCCGATTCGGCAAGGGTGGAAAGTTAGCCCCGAGGTTCATAGGCCTGTATAAGATATTGAAAAGGATCAGGAAAACTGCTTACCGGCTTGAGTTACCGGAAGAGTTGTCTCAGGTGCACAATGTCTTTCACGTGCTTATGCTGAGAGGTTACATTCCAGATCCTAGTCACCATTTGCCCGAAGTGCCAGAGGATTTGCAGTTGGATCTGAATTACATTGAGCTTCCAGTTGAGATTGTTGATCGTCGGGAGAAAGTCTTGAGGAATAAGACAATACCGATGGTCAAGGTAGTCTGCAGAAACCAATTGGTTGAAGAGGCTACTTGGGAATCTGAGGAGAGGATGATGAAGGATCATCCTGAGCTGTTTGCCTGATTGTATTTTTCTTCTTGTGTTTTGTTTTCTCACTCTTTAATTGTAGTTCCGGGGACGGAACTACTCTAAGGAGGGAGTGTTGTAATACCCTAAACTTTCATTCTAATAAGATATTGATTTTCACGTGTTGTGCACGTGCAAGTTTCATGTGTATATTATTTATCTATTTTTATATACAAAATTTCTCTTGGTAGTATGAACAAATATTTTTCCTTTCCTTTATTTTAATAAAAGCCAAATTCTAAAGCCTAAAACACTATTTTATTTGTGTTAGCCCACTTTAATTAATTATTAATTTATTGTCTTGGACCACAAGCCTAAGCCTACTAATTGTGAAGCCCACAAATTTAATAAATCAATTAAATTGTCACACTTATCATGTAGAGACAAATGGTGAACATTTTGATTGATTAAATTGTACAAACTTCTACATAGGGGTACTAGGTGGCACGTGCAATGCACACTCTTTGGTGGCCAGTTTGTGCATGAATGATGGGGAGTGTGGGTGTGTGTGCATGGGTGGTTACTATGTGTGTGGGTGTTTGCTACAACTTCCCCTCCTATCCTAACCATTCATCCTATAACTATCCAATAAATCCTAGCCCTCCAATCCATTCTAAAATTAGTATAAATACCCCCCCTTCATACTTGTATTCTACACTAAAGCAAATATTGAAAGAAGGCATTATATAGGAGATACATATTAGTGTGTGAGTTTGAGTGGGTGTGTTCCTATTGGAGGCCGGCCCCCTTCTCTTTCAACTTGGAGCTCTCGGTTTTGGTGGCAAGGAAGCAAGAAGGAGATCGTGACATTGCAATCTAGGAGGAGAATGCACTCTCTCGCATTCTAGGAGGCTCTAGGAGATTTCTTATTCATTTTCTTCAAAAAGGTGGGTGTTTCTCATTTCTTCTATAGTAGAGATCATGCTAGGGAATGAAGTGGAATTATCATTATAAGCTACTAGTTGAAATGAAATGCATGCTTGCCAAGTTAGAAGAGAATTGATAAATTAGCAAATTTGTGTTGTTTGATTACTATATTTATTAATTATGAGTAAAGTGAATGTTCTCTTTTTTTTCTAATGTTAGTATGCAAAATATGCCCTAAATACGAACTATGTGGATTAACTAGTAAAAGACTAGCACCATGTTTATTGATTAATAATGCTAGGAAGAATAGTGTGTCAAAGATAAATTGATTGAAATGATTGTTAATGGATGCATTGAAATTACCTATTGCTATATATGCCATGTGAAAATTGGAATAAATGAAAAAGAATGTTCTTTGCATGCAAATAATCGAATGCATCATGTGTAGAGTAATTAATAAAAATAGAGGTTTTATTTAATTATAAAGTTGATTTTCGCACTCTAAAAATATCATAGTTGTCAATGTGTAAACAAACATCATAGTAATGAATTTTTGGTGTGAGAGACCATCTTTATTTTACAAGAGATGCTTACTTATAAATCTGATCATATTAGAGCTCGCCAAGAATTACTTGGTGCTGTGAACAAATATGTGTTAGTTTTCAACTGTCGAAATAGTGTTATAAAATACAAATTAGGGCTAAATATATGTTTTAAAAGGGGGGAAAAATACTTTTAAAAATACTGGTTATTGTTAAATTAAATGTATTTCTATTTTGGACAATTTTGTTTTCAAAAGAGGAGAAAAAGAGACAAAATCGTTTTGAGAATTTTGGAAGTGTAGCTTTGAACAGAGAATAAGACTAAAACCTATTTAAAATACTTTCGAATCGAATTGGCCACTTAGACCAACTGGTCGGCAGCGTCTTCGATCGCTACAGTAAAAGGGGGAGGTCTCGGGTTCGACATCCAGAGACTGTGTTTTGATTTTTTTTTATTAAAAACCCAAATCACCGAAACTGAACACATAGGGATTTTAATCCCTACCTATATCGCCTAGTGGCTGTGGCGCTTTGGTCTTGTGCGCTGTCTGCCTTACCGCTGGTTGCTGGTTCGAATCTTGGTGGGTTTGGGAGTTTAGAAAAAAAAAAAAAAAATTGGATTCTTTTTTAATGAAAGTAGACTTTTAAATTGGAATTTAAAAAAATCAGAAAATTATGGATTAATTACTGAAAAATTATTAGAACTTTATGGGAAATATTTATACAACTTTTGATGAAGTGTGAAATAAGAAATTTGGGCTTTTGCAAGAAAGGACTCACTTTGAAATTAAATTATTTTTTTAAACGAAAGAAAAATAAAAATGAAAATTTTGAGTTATAAAAGATGAATTTTTAAAGTTTGTGACTAGCGTGATTAAATGGAATTATAGAAAAATGTGTGGTAGTAAAATTGTGAATTTGTGAATAATAAATTTGTGGAATATATGAAATTGTTGGTGACTATTAAGTGAAATTTATTCTTGCACATGGGTTGCACGCGAAATTGAATTATTTATCGTGATGAATTATGAAAGATGTGAATACATGAATACTATGCTATTGGAATATGAATTGTGATTAATCATCAAAAGATCTTATGAGTATGACATTGTAATTATGAGTTGAAATTGAGAATTAGGGTATAGCCAAGCCTTATACCGGCAATTAAAAAAATGAGAAAATGATATTTTGAAATGAGAAGACCAATGTTTGGGTCATGTGAATTAAATGAATAAGACCGGTATAGTGGAAGTGTTACACTCTAAGAGTTGATTTTATTCATGATTCAATTAAACTAAGGATTAGATGCATAGTGGAGATGTGATGAAAGTAAGAGAAAAACATTGAGTATGAGGGTCATTGGATTGGCAGCGTGAGAGTATTCACAGGATGTCCCATGATGAGTCATGATAGGGCGTGGATACTGCTCCAGAGTACCATCCCGGTGGCGACGCTCGTGGGGTGTTTGACGACTGCGGGTGGTGTCATGTCTATGATAGGAGCTGAATTACCACAGGATGCCTGCATGATGAGTCATGTGTCAGTGCGTTGGGATTCCCTCCAGGGCGCCTAGACATGAGTTCGTAGGTCAGAAAACATCTAGGATACTTACCGTAGTTACAGTAGTAGATTAAGTCATGGCGAGGGATTGAACCCTACAAGATGAAGAACGGTTAAGGGCTTGCCCTCGGACCTATCTAGTATGGGCTGCATAGACTCTGAACAAGTGCGCATTAGTGTCATATAATATAAATAATTGCATTAAGGACTAAGTGCACATTCACAACATGACATCAATAGGATAGTCCCTTTAGCTTTGTTTGTGACAAGTTTGTGTTTGTAAGAAATAGAATCGTTATACTGTTTCCGGCATAGAGAAGATGGCCGTGTATAATATTTCGTCAGTTGAATGAACTGACGCGCCCACAGTTTTATATGCAGGGTAAAGATGTTTGACTATTGAAGTATACATGCTGCGCAAGACTATTTTAAATGTTGTTTCTTGTAATTTATTGAAATATTGCTTCCGCTGTGATAATGTACAAGTGTAAATGTAACTCTGATAAAAGAAAAGTTTTTATTTCCTTGTAAAATTGTACGAAAGAAGTGTAAAGATCCTGTGGAATCTCGAATTCAGTTGTATTTTGGAATTTGGGGTGTTACACATCCCTTATCACTCTTGTCACTCTTGTCATTTGCATTAGAAATTTCAAAGAGAAAAAGAAAAGAAAAGAAAAGAAGCAATTGTGAGGAAAAGAAAGAGTTGTGTAAGTAAAAGATTGAGTGTTTGTGTGTTGTGTGCTCTTGTACTTGGGTGGCCGGCCAAAGCATCAAGGAGGAGGCTCGGGTTCACACTAGCAAGGAGGAGAAGGCTCGAGTTTTGTGGCACAAACGAGGAGGAGAAGGGAGCCGAATGTGTTTTCAAGGAGTTTTTAGGCATTCTCTTTTGTTCTTCATAAGGTGGGTGATTTATCAAACTTCTAACATAGATGCCATGCTAGGATTTTAAATTGTGAGTATGTTAGAAACAAGTAGGAAAAGTTGCCTTATACTTGTTTGAAGAGACTAGTAAGAAAAGAAGCTCTAGTTTATTTACATGAAAAGTTAGTATGATGAATTGGAATGTGTTAATTAAGATTTGTTATGATGCTTTGTAATATATTTGAATGCTAGAATACATATGAATTGATGAATCATGATTATATAAAAATTGTGCTTATAAATGAATTGTAGAAAGCAAAATAATATCCATGGATTGTGAAATAAATTGTTTAGTTGCAATAAGTGTCGATTTTAATTGTGTTGTATGAGTAATATTATTCACTAGATTGTCATTTATTTTGTCTCTTTGAAACATAAGAATGATTAGTTTTGTAAAGATAAAATTAACTTGAGGGCTTTGATTCTATTAAAGAATGAAGAGAAATTGTACAAACTTATTGTGAACAAATGGGGAACAAGTAAATAAAAAGATTTATCTAAAAAGGAATTCTTCTATGTCAAAAATGTATTAATGTTCCACTTTTTCAAAGAACTAAAGGAAAATAGTCTGCTATGTGTTTAAAGATGAGATTTTGACAATCTAAGAAAAAACGAAAATTGTACAAACTACTATTGAAGCATGCTCTGATACCAACTTCTGTAGCGCCCCTAAATTTCTAATATAATAACTTAGAAAATACGTGGCACATTCCCAGCGATCCACTTCAATATAATATTAAACACAACCAACACCACTAAATTTTTCAACTTTTATTACAACAACCACTTACATAGCACAGCGGAAATTAAAACATCTCAACTACAAATTTTCTTTTTATTTACAACACAAAACTATCTCAAATTTGCCTTTACAAATTTACACAAAATCTTATTAAGTCACTTTTTCTCAAAAACCAACTCAAGCATCCATTCTCCAACTCTAAGCAACAACCTGCAATATGTGAGGCTAGAGATGATCCCTAACCCCCAAACTAAAGGGGTCAGCCATAAATGGTGTGAGTGACATAAAAACAAACAACAACATAAATGAACATACCTCACAAATTCTGAAACAACATGTATTAAATAAGAATATGGGAAGTAAGAAATGACAGGAAAACATAGAACATCAAGTGGAACTAAACTAAGTGTCAGGTGTAGAAAACAGGAAAACCACGTGCCTAAAACCAAGCCAAGAAACACATACTCTATATGCAGATTCTCTAATGCGTACTTGTCGAAGTCTATGCATCCCATTCTACATAGGTTCGGTGCAAGCCCTTAACGTCTTCACTTCATAGGGTTCAATTCCCCGTATTATGCAACAAATCCTAACACGATGACTACTACGAGATAAAGATAAACTATGGATAGTATCTCATGCCCGATAATTCCGGAGATACATCCCACACCCAAGATATTTTACCTGGATAATTTCGGAGATCATCCCACACCGAAACATTGACACATCACCACACGAATACCACATGTGCTTCGCCTCGACTCCGATAATTCCGGAGATCAATCCCACACCACAAGTAGTTACCGTGATAATTCCGGAGATTGTCCCACACCACAAGTAATATACTGTGATAATTCCGGAGACATATCCCACACCACTAATAATCTACTGTGATAATTTCGGAGATTAAATCCCACACCGAAAGCCATACTGAGGTACTTGACTCATGTTCCCATTCATCATATCACCACTAGTGCCTGTCCTTATCATTTTTGGGGTTATATAATTACTCAACGAATCTCCTAGAGTGGGGTACCCTACCAGCCTGAATTCAAAACTGAATAACTGAAATGCCTCTACGGGCCTCAACAAAATAGCTCAACACCGGTATACTAGGGTCACACACCTCTAGAGACTCAACTCAAATGTCTAAAGCAAAGTCCCACTAAACAAACGTGGCTCAACTGAGTATCTCAAATCAAACGCTTAACTGTAAACAAAGTATCTGAATTATCTGAAAACCAATCATTCGAAATAACACTCAAGCTTACCAAGATCCTTCAGTACCAGTCGACTTATACTGTGGTAAGTCGACTGCCCAGAGGACAATTACCCAAAATTTTACAAAAAATAAACTAAGTCATATAAGTCGACTTATAAGAGTATCGGTCGACTTACCCGAGGTAAATTCCAATAATTTCACAAAAATATTCTAAGTACATAAGTCGACTTAAAGGATCATAGGTCGACTGTCCAGAAGGACTAATAATTTTACAAAATAAATTTCTCAGTGAACCAGTCGACTGCCTACAAGCTAGGTCGACTGTCCAGAACGACTTTTCAAGGATTCTAAAATACAGCAGCAGGCTCGTACCAGTCGACTGTACAGTAGACCAGTCGACTGTCGGCCTACTGTTTTCAAAACTTTAGATCTGAATACAATAATCAAAACTGGAGTTTTCTAACGATTCATTGTTTATGAAAATAGTTCGTGTTCAGGCAAAATGACAATTCTCAAATAATCTTCATTATGGGTATATTACTCAAAACCTCAAATATGTCCAAACACAAGTTTTCATGTTCTAGATCTCTAATTCTTTCATTAGGGTTTCTTAATACTAAATTCTTTCACTATTCTAAATCAAAATCTGATTTACAATATATAAGATCCAGATGTTCAACACCCGATCATAACCATACTCAAATCTTAATCATGCCTTTAGCAATACGATTTTATAAACAAGATCTACTAATCATTCGTAGATTTCACAACATGGTACAAACAACAATCATTATTCACATGAATTATACCACAATTTCAAGATCTATATCATTCACAATATCAAATCAAACAACATTGTCACTCGCATACATAGATCAACAACAATACGAATTCATATCATTCACAAAACAAAACAAAACACACAATGTCACTCACAAAACAAACAAAACCAAACAAAGTCACTTACCTTAAAATTGAGAAGAATCCACGAAAAAGCTTTCCTCTTTGCTAGATCCAAAAGTTCTTCTTTCTCCACCAAAACAAGTCTCCAAAATTCTGTATATTCTCAACAAATGACGGCTGGAAAAATCCCTTAAATATCCGGGATAAAGAGTTTAGGGTTTCACAACAATTTACAAAATAATCCCGTCAAAATACAATTTTACATGTATAACTCTATTCTTGGAAATTCAATCCAATTCATTTAAATTAGGATTTAAAGGAAAAATACAATTCTAAATCTCAACCAATACTGTTCAAAACGTCCAGAATATACATTTTGCACTTTAACCCCTAAAAATGTCAAATTTGCAAAAAGGTCCTTCTTTTCTCAAAAATTGCAAATAGTTCCAATTAATTTCAGAAAAATCCGAAAAATACTAGATAAATTTCAAATATTAAATAATGATTTTTCATGAAGAAAACTTGACTTCTCAAACTTCTCAAAAGGTATTTGCACGTGTTTTGCACGTGCAAAAGATAAATTTTTTAGAAAATATTAATTAAATCTCCAAAAATCAATTTAAATTCATTTTCAAATATAAAAATAATATTTGAAAATGCGGGGTTCTACAGAAATGACTAAAGAAGAAATGCTGCTTAAAGAATGGTTTCCAAGTGTTATTTTATTCATGAAATATGTTGTAATTTGCTTCTACTGTATTGATGTAAACATTGTTATATAAAAAGTTTTTATTCCTTGTAAAATTGTAGGAAGTGAAGTGTAAAGATCCTGTGGAATTTTGAATTTAGACTCAATTTGAATTCGGGGTGTTACAAGATGAACCAAGAACTAGCAACCACAATAATCACACGATCTCACAAGAACACAATAATATGCATAGATAACCAATACTTCTTATTCCCTAAAGATTACAAAGATTACAAAAAGATTATAACTTTCAATATCTCTCTCACCTTTGAAACACTTGGCACACACCCCTCTTGAAGTTGAACAATTATAACGACTCACCAATTCTCTCCTCTCTTCTCTTGAGATAGGTACAAACCCTAGAGTCTACATCCATATATATAGCCCTCAAGTAAACCCTAAAAGATACACACAAATACAGCTTACTGGGCCTTAAACTTGTCAGCCCAAATAACACACAGCACTAATGTCGGTTGACCGCAGTTTGGGTCGGTCGACCGCAATGTGTCAAGCCAACACCTTGAAACATAACTGTTCGACTGTTATGCTCTCTGTTGAACCCTATACACTCGAAGATACTTAGCAGCCTAGTGGTGGTCAGGTGGTCGATCGACCGCACCCCAGGACAGTCGACCGCAACTCTCCAGCTGTCTTTCTTCTAGTTGTCGTTGCCTTCTCTTGTTGTCTTCATCTTGTCATCTTTGTCTCCAACTTCAAGTACTCCGTGCCTACGATATTTGAGGATACAATCCTAACAATCTCCTACTTGGACCAAATACACAATGCTTCAAAGTGATTGTAATCTCCGTCTTGCATTATCTCTGCCAGTATCCCACTTTCATGGAAGACGCAAGTACTCTCCACTCTTATGAAGAGCACCTCCGCCACTCTACCACATGGAGTGCACCAACCACCCCTCATAGGCTCATGAAGGATGTGCTCCACCAATCGCATAGAGCACGAATACCGGAGAAACAACCTCCCGTATCAGATTTCGTATTATAAGACCCTCTAACTCACAAAATTTCCATTGACATAGGACATGGTTCAAAGCCTCTCAATGCACCCTCTGCACTATAAGTCTCCGTGGATGACACCTCAACAAAATTCGCAAACTGTTCAACCCCTACAGCCTCATTTCGGTTACCCTCATCAACATCACCCCGCATATCGATAACAGTAGCGAAGAGCAAGGCGTTAAACTCGTTGTTTGGAATCAATGAGTTGTTGATTGTTCTTGTGCGGAGATCAGTAAAATAGTACATAATTATTTTTTACATTAGTCTGTGCACGATTAAGATTTACACATATTAATGGATTTTTCTCAATTTTAATTGAGTAAGTATTGAGACATATTATTTAATATGTTTTGAACCCGACAACAGTATAATTGTTGAGCCGGAGGTTGGATAATTTCTCAAATAAATTGTACGCCTGTCTCAACTATAATTGAGACAGAACGTATAGTATTTCCATAATAATAAACTATTTTTATATATACATAAAAATATTTCTATTTTGAGTATGTGTATGCATTTATCTTGTATGTGAATGTATGAATACATATATAAATGTATATGTATGAGTGTATGTATGTATGTATGTTCAATTATTCATACAAACCCTAAACCACTAGCTAAACTATGGGCTTGTTTTGAGTTATGGTCGCCCCCCTCTCTCCCTCACCCTCATCTCACCCTCCTTGAAGACTTGGTCGGCCACCACCATTACCCACCCTCCCTATATATAACATTAGTGATGACCAAACCCATTTTAATTTCATTTTTCTAACCCTAAAAACCTTCTTTCATTCAAAAATCTTCATTTCCATTCCTAGCATTTCCTACAACTTCAAATTTCTTCTTCAAGTTTGTCTTAGAATTTGCAGGGCAAGCATACAAGAAAAGAGCAAGGAGCTAGGAGGAGAATGAGCTAAACAAGGAGGAAGAGAAGCAAGATCTTCAATAACTACATAGTGGGTGTCTTTCTAACTCTATGCATGTTGAATATTTTTTTTAGAATAATGAATGGTTAATAGTGCTGAATAGGTTTGCTAGATGATATGAATGAAGATTTTTGTATGTTTATAATTGAATACTTGAGCTACGAATACTAATTCATAAGAAAATATTGAATCTTAAGAAGAATTCATGATTTGATTAAAAAAATCATAACTTTGTGTCATAATATAATTTATACTTGAACTTTTTATTCTAGAATCTTGACTGTGTCCCTATGAATTCCACCAAATTTCATAGATTTTGGATGTACTTTGATATTTTAATAAATTCCATAATGTTGCTGGTATAGAGAAAAAAATTTGTTCGGTGTGAATTTAACATGTTTGACTTATGAAACTTATATCTCCATGGTTATTATTTAATTTTAGAGCTGAAAATTTTACTCTGGCATCTCATGCATGTCTACTATAACTCTACCGAATTTCGTAATTTTTGGATATAGTTTGCTATCTTAATAAAATTCAATCTTGTCGCTGGTTCGGGGATAAAATTTCTGCTCTGTGAGTTTAACAGGCTTGACTTATAAAAATCATAACTATGTGTCTTGATGGAATTTGAACTTGAAACTTTTACAATAGTATCCTAAGTCAATGTAAAATATTTTTACCAAGTTTCATAATTTTTGAATAAGAAGTGTTATTGTTTTAAATGCAACTTGCCGCTGTGGTTAAGAAGTTGTGTTGTTGCTGTGTGGTAGCATCTAATTCAAAATATCATATCTTCCTCTATAATTGAATACTTAAGCCAAATTTTGGATATGTATTGCCCCTTTGTGTCTAGAACATTTCTACAAAATATTGTATAGTTGTGGGATCATTTGTTATTTTAAAGGAGTTTTATTGTGCAACGGGTCAATAGTTTCATTAGTTCTCGATGTTTTGCATGCTCATCAGTTATAGGCATTTTTCTTCTCTGAAATGAAGTATTTTGAGAAAATTTTTAACTGATATGTTAAATTAGACTTAATGATCTTTCCGAAGAACCTAAGAACTTGGATTTTCATTGAGTATGTGATTTATGGGAATTTTTCCAAAACAGCACAACCGCAGGTTGAATAGTTAGCTCACTGTTTTGATTGAATGTATGTTTTCATCATAGTAAGGTCATAGAATGGACTTGGAATGGTGATTTTCTAACTCTTGATACTTATTTGATCATGTTGGAGTGGTGCTGGATACATCTAATGTGTTTAAGACTAGAATAGCTCTTGTCTTAACTTGCATTGGTGCAACTTACTTGTTACTCTAATTTTCTAATTTGCTTGAGGTTAGAATTGCCTTGTGTTGCATTGATGTTTGGAGTGATTTTATTACCCAGGCATGTGAAATTAACTCGTTGATGTTTAGGGTAGTAATTTTACCCTAGGGTCTATCTTTACTACTTAATCTTTTGGGTAGTTGTAGCCCTTGTCACCTCAAGTGCAACGGATCAAGACAGTCTTCGTGCACCGGTGGATCGCTATCCAAGGAGGGTTGGATCGCAGGGCGGAGAAGGCATCGATATTTCAAACAAGCGGGTGATTGGCGATAGATGGAGGTCGAATCACCAATGTTGCCATATCGAGTTGAGCCAAGATTGGGCCTACTATCGAACCTAGATTAGAGGCCGGTTGGATTCCACTTAGGATGGTTAAGTGCTAAGTTAGGACTGATGACTAGTAGTAGTATCCTTAAGACCAACATGTCATTTTATTGATAGGATAGGCACTAGTCGGGTAGTTGTACTCGCCTGTCAATGGGACACGTGCGGCGCCATCTCGCCTGTAAGGGGACGGGCGACGTAGGCTCGTCTGTTAATTCATGGGATCTAGTGGAAAGAACTGGAGACATGTGTTACCTCCTGTCGGAAGCTAGGGGAATAGTCCCCTAAGTGGCCGTCTATATTCTATGTTATCAAATGAGTAGATTCTATGCTAGCATCACAGTGAGGAGCAAGTGTCCAACACTGAGTCTCCCTGCAGAGTAGGGATAGATCCTGCGGGACCCTACGGATTCTTCTTATGATCAGGATAACTTTTTGGTAGGGGCAGGAGTGGCTTTATCCACAGATTTTGGCAGAGCTGCGGCAAAGCCAATGATCTTAGGAGTGGAGAGAGACCACCAATCCTGGCAGGGTGGAAAGATTTCTTCATGGATCTGAGCGAACAAGAGTGATCACTATCGATCGGAGTGGAGAGACCACCGGACCGATTACAGTAGCGGGGATAGACCGCACAAATTGCAGACTCTACCAGTCAGTAGATGAATGTCAGGAATGGAAATGAGTACAAGAGTAGGATGCATAGAGAGGGATCGAACCTTATGATCTGGAGATTACGAACTCTTGGAAAGTATGTAGTATGTGATACATACATTTTCAAATGAATTGCATTAGAGTAAGTGCATTGTGTGCATTGAGAACTGTGCATTAGATCTTGATCATGGCATACACTAGCATTTGTGACTTGACTACACAATTTTCTTTTACATTAAATATTGATTGTTAAGTTTGGAGAGTCGCTGGTTTTTCAGCATTGCGTCAGTTGCATTCAACTGACGTGCCCACAGTCTGTTTAGTTACAGAACTACTAGATCGCAGAAGCCGGAGACTCGAGCTGGGTGGAGCATCCCAGTGGGGATTCTAAATTTTGTATAGTAAATTTCATTGATGTAATTCATGATGTAAAATTAATGTAAAATTGTATTATACAATGTAACATTCTAGGATGCAATAAAAGATTTTAATCTATCATACTTTATGTATTGTGATACTATTTGAAGTAAAGATTCTGGCTTTTGTCTTAAGTTTCTGGTATTGGGAACTCGGGGCGTTACATCAAGGCATTGAATTTGTTGTTTGGAGTCAACGATTTGTTGGTGGAGCTCATTCTGAGTCTTCTTGATGTAGAAGTGATGTAATTCAGTTATTCTCTATGCTGACAGGTAGTCGTGTACTCCAAATGATATCCTCGGTACGCCGAGTTTGTACTTGTTCGCATTATTTTGCGCTTGACGAAGTTAATACATGTCTGTTTGTGCAGCGTGTTATGTGGGGCAGAGTTGGAGCTTGCTCAAGTGAAGGTAGTAGGAAAGACTTGGATTTTTCCCGCCTATGTAAGGCTTGTCCTGATTTTTATCGTCAAGAGTTGAGACGGCCCTGAAAAGCTGTTAACTAGCAGGAAGTCTGTGAAGAGGTTTGTGTCTCTTAGGCGGAGAACCCCCCTTTTGTGTAGCTGCAAGGATGACTTGTAGGACAGCTTGTTGTATAGTGCTTGCAAGACTTTTGTAGCAATTCTTAGGCGTGAAACGTAAACTCATTGTAATTCTTCAGTTGTAATGAGACTTGTTGTTGATATTGATGGGTCTTCGACTGGGTTCTTCATAGATAAATAACAGGACCTCAAGTATGTTGTGTTTAGATAACCGAAATGTCGACGATGTACGCAATGTTTGACAGAATTTTGGAACTTATCTGTCTTATACCTAGCTAGTTGTAGGAGCAACTATGAAGGAGATTGGTTTTCTAAACTTGCTGTATGGGTCCTCCAACAAATTGAGAGAGTTGCATCGAGTGGCGAGTTGAACTCTAAATGTAGCTTTTGCAAGTTCTATTGGAGTAACTATAATTCGGATTATGGACCTCTAATCCGTCTTTAAATAATTTTAACTAGTTTCAGGAACAGATCAAATGGCAAGTTGAACTCTGGACGTGCTTGGTTGCAGGTTGCTAAAGTAACTCCGAATAATTGGTATGGATTCCGAACTTGTTAGTTTAGGTATTAACAAGTTGCAAGAGCAGATCTAATGGCGAGTTGAACTCTGAACTTGCTTTGTTGCAAATTACTAAGGTAACATCGAGCCATGTGTATGGACTGTGAACCTGAAGAAGTTACCATGGACGAGCCACATGCAGGGAAACTTGCACGTGTGGTTTTGGCCGAGCCTTCCATCAATATCTAATAACCTTGCTTCTGCTCGCCATGGCGTGAACGGATTGCAGGAGCAGGTCAAATGGCGAACCGAACTCTGAACTTGCTTTGATACAAATTTCTATAGCAACTTCGACCCATGGGTATGGAATCCGAACCCGTCTTATAAGGAGATTTTAATGAGTTTTTGGTGTCGTTGTTAGGAGTAAGCTTGGCATTTAACTCATTGTATGCATTCGCAGAGTTGTACAATAATTCTGCAAAAATTAATACTAAACTTCATTGAAAAATAAAACTAAGCGGTTGCTTTAGTGGCTGACCGTTATTATATGCAGTGACCGGTACTGTAAGCAGCTTTTATTGAAAAGTAAAACTAATTGGCTGCTCTAGTGGCTGACCTTTATTACAAATTGAGAGAATTTGCTATTACTACTAAGAGATGATGTTTTAGATGCTCTCATTCAATTTCATAAGGTGTTCTACTTTCCAAGTCCCTGCTGATAACTTCTTGCTCCCCGGGTCTTCATGTTGATGAGCCGTTAGGCGAACAACTTTGTAGACCTTACCTGGACTTGCATGTTTTGGAATGAGAATCCTATTGTTTTTCCATAGAGAATGGGAGATCGTCGGATTTGTCACTGTGTTTAATCAGGACTATTTATTTCCGTTGAATGAGCGGAGTGGCTTCGGGCGGGGTTCTAGGTTTATTAATCTATTCCGATGAGAATGAATTTAGACCTAGTGGGAGATGATTTGGCAGGTTTGGAAATTCTTGGCAGGATTTTCTATGGCATTGGCTTCAAGCTTGTTTACAGTCTTGGAAATATTGTGATGACTTTTCGGAGGTAACTCTATGGTGTCGAGGGGGAGATCCAAGGTCCCCCATTGTGGCGATGTAGCATGCTTGTGCTGCCTATTGGTTCCCTACAACTTGGCATATGTCTGATGCTGTCGAGAACTTCATTTACATGTGATAGGTGGAAGCAACTGCATGAAAGGCTGCTGGGCCTAGACAGCCAAATATTAGTGCTTCTGTTCGAGTAGCAGGAGCTTTTCCTGCTATCACATCAAGTGTGACAATTCCTTCTATTTGAACGGGTGCACCTGAGAAGTCGTGAAGTGTATAACCGGCTAGCTTGAGTCAGTCTCGGGAGAGCTTCAAACCATTGAAAGCGTTCATGAAAAGGATGTTTACCGAGCTGCCGCTGTCCACCGGGATGCAGCATACCTCATGATTCACCATGCAAAGGTTTATGACACAATGCGTTGCAATGATGTATAATGACACCTTCTAAGTCCTTGTCAGAGAGAGATATCGGGACACCGGTGCTCTTGGCAGGTGGGATTTATGTACTGAGTTAACTTCCCTCATGAAAGCTTTGCGGGAGGAGTTGGAATCTCCCCCCATTGGACCTCCATGAATAGTGTGGAGAATGGCCATGCGTTCTGAGTCTTGTGATTCGGATGGCCTCTTAACGATTATTAGCCCCTCGAGCCGAAGGGGTTTCGACGTTGTTGTTTTCTTGGACAAATTGAGATAGATAGCTTCGGTGAATCAGGCCTTCAAGTTCTTCTTCGAGGGCTCGACAATTGTCAATAGTGTATCCATAGTCTTTATGAAAAGCGCACCACTTATTCCTATCCCTTTTCTTGCTAAACGTTTACATCTTTAGGGGAGGGCAGATTATTCCGTCCCTTGCAACTTCCATGAGAATGGTTGATACGTTTGTGTCGAAAGGAGTGAACTTGTCGAAGCATGGTGCTGGAGGTGGACAACGTTAACCAGCGTCGTCTTTCTGAAATTTCAAGGATCCTTCCTCATTTGTATTCTTATGTTTGTTCTCGGAAGATGAATCATTCTTGCCTTGAGAATAAAGAGCTTCCTCGGCTCTAATATATTTGTCACTCCTTTCCAGGAGCTCAGTGAAATTATTTGGTGGCTTCTTCGCGAGGGAGGCTTTAAGATCTTTTTTAGTGACATTATGGCGACTTGAAGAGCGACTTGAAGCTTCCACTGCCATATCGCAAAGTACCATCACTGCAGCAACGTCTTGCTCTCTAGGATCACTCTCATGTCTAGCAGCTCCCACTAAATTAGTAACCTCCCCTGAATTTCTACAACTAAAAGAACTCGGTTGCACGCCACACAACCTATTACTCGATTTCGACTGAGAGTTAACTACAGGAGAAATGCTCCTCACATCTCTAAGCAAATATAGCGTTCCCTCACACTTTCCTTTTGCAATCACCTTGAACCTACAGCTATACGCCACTCCTCACTACCAACTGTAGCTGACAACCCCTCTTTGTATAGACTTCCAATCGAGATAAGATTTTTCTTCGAGTCTGGATTATGCCTTGTCTCTACAAGACAACACTCTGATCATCATTGGCTTTCATGCGAACAGTACCAACCCTACGTACATGACACGTTTTGACCGTTTCCCACGATCACATCTCCAAAAGAATCCTCCTTGTAGTCAACAAACATCAATCTCCTCAGAGTACAATGAAAATACGCTCCTGAATCAATACACCAATCTCGCGTGCCCAACTCCTCCCTAGCTGATAAGCATAACTCTTCAATTTTATCGGACACCACATTGTGTTCCTTTGGTTTTTCTACCTTCGGTTTCTCCTGCTTCCTCTTCATATAGGCCTTACAACTACGCATCATGTGACCCCTCTTGTGACAATACCAACACTCAGGTCCATGTCCCCCATCCGCTGTCATCAGATCCTCTCTCAGATGAACTACTCTGATTCTTTCTTCTCCGACTGCTCTTAGATCTCCCACGTCTCTTCTCAACTGACATTGCGGAATCCTTAGAAGATGATGATGAATATCCTCCGTTTCTCACCCTTCTCACCTCCTCGTTCAGAATGCTACTCACCACATCCTGTAGGATCGTCGAATCTGTCAAAGTGCCTGTAATAGTCTGTTCCACCGTACCATAACTATCGGAAAAAGTAAATAGAAGTAACATTGACTATCCTCTCTTTGAAAACTTCAAACGTGCATCTTCCATCTGGTTGTAAATCAAACATTAATTGTTCACATGTTCTGCTACTGTGTCCCCTTCCCTCAACTTCATATTAACTAATTTCTTCAAGTGAAGAATTTGATTAGATGCTGACGGTTTCTCATACATATTTATGATAATCTCCATAGTCTCATTTGTGTTCTTTGCCTTCGAGATATGAAGTAACGTCTTCCTACTTAGTTCCAACTGAATCTGCTCTAGCTCCTTCTGATCAAATAATTCATTCAGCCAAGACCTTTACATCCTTATCTCCACCTTCCGGCTTCTCATCAAACAACGGACCATCTAGACCTTTCTGACGAAGATACGCTATCATCTGAATTTTTCACTCGCAAAGTCACTCACATCGAGCCTCTCAATCTTCGACTTGCTATCGGCCATCTCGAACCCAGTGCTCTAATACCACTTATTGCAGAACCTACCACAACTCATAGTGCTAATAGCGGAATTCACACACCACAAGTAATAGAAACTTCCCAAAAACTAGATAAACCAAGAACAAACTACCACAATAATCGCAAGATCTAATAAGAACACAATAATATGCAGAGATAACCAATACTTCATATTCCCCAAGAAATACAAAGATTACAAAGAGATTAAAACTCTTAATCTCTCTCTCTCACCTTTGAAACACTCTGCACACACACCCCTCTTGAGGTTAAACAATGATAACGGCTCATCAATTCTCTCCTCTTTTCTCTTGAGATGGATACAAACCCTAGAGTCTACAACCATATATATAGCCCTCAAGTAAACCCTAAAAGATAAATACAAATACAGCTTATTTGACCTTAAAGTCGTCATCCTAAATAACACACAACACTGATGTTGGTCAACCGCAACGTGTCAAGCCAACACCTCGAAGCATGACCGGTCGACTGCACGGTCAACTGTCCCGCTCTCTGTTGAACCTTGTACACTCGAAGATACTTAGCAACCTATTTGCGATTGGGTGGTCGGTCAACCACACCCCAGGAAAATCGACCACAACTCTCAACTATCGTTCTTCTAGCTGTCGTTGTCTTCTCTTGTTTTCATTGTCTTCTCCTCTTCTTCTCCAACTTCAAGTACTCCGTGTCTATATATATTTGAGGTCACAATCCTAACATAGATTGCATAGACTATGAATGTCACATCCCGCTTTCCAAATTACGGAAATACGAGCATGTGACAAGGGCCCAGCGAATGATAAGAACATCATCCATAGTTGTAACAGATTAACTCAACAATATACAAGAGATCACAACCATGCAAGAAAGAATAGCCACATAAATAATGAATAAACTCCAAAATAATCATGAAATAAATTCACCAAATAATATCCAACATCTGGGAGAAAAGTAAACTTTGAGTGATACAAGCTCGGAATACAAAGTACGATAAAAACAATAAAATAAACAAATAACAAGAAATAATTATAGCAGTCTAATGGTTCAACTCCATTCTTTAGAAAGTTTGTTCACAATGTCCTTTAGTCAAATTTTCTTCTCTACCTGCAAACTCATTAACTAGAGGTGGAGAAAAATTGTCCGTTATAGCAAGTTACAGACAGCAAGTAAAGGAAGCAAAGAAGCAAGGAAAACATGGTATATCAAGAAATAAAGAACTTGATCAAAATCAAAGATCAATGACAATAGCAAGAGTTGATAATAAAACCAAGGGTCTTAGAGTTTATGATGCAATAAACAGTGACTGTAATCAGTGATTCAATGTCAATAACAATAATCATGATCCAGAATGCAAGTGTCAATCCTAGGTTTATTAGTTTTTTAATTATCTTATCTAATGCACATAATACTTGTCCCATTCCACAGGTTTGGTGCATGCAAATAGTTATCGTTTAGACTATAGTGGTGAACTCAATAGATCGTGTACTCGGCACAATAACAATAATTAACAATAAATAATCCACGATCCATAATCCACAATCCATGACAATAAACAATCGAGAACAAGAGGCCCATTCTAAGTACAGTCTCCGATTGTTCACTACTAAGTCGACCCTTAATATCCCGGCCTGTTATTATTTTATTACACACAAATGTGGACATGCAATGGGTACAAAAGTTTCGAAGTGATGTCAAGGAGATGGCAAGGCAATGCAATGCATGGTATAAATAATTATATTCGTTAGATGCAAAATCAAACATGGATATACAAAAAACACAAAACACACATTCTGGACAGCAAGACGTTGTTGTACAAAAATCTACTTTTTCATTGCTACAGAAAAGCAAATCAGGTTCCGTCAGGAGTTCTGGAAACTAGATTCTCTGCTGGTTCCAACGCAGATTTACACAACATATAATAACTACAGAAACTAGGTGAATAATCTCATTCTTTACTGATTACATGCTCAGGCAGCATGTTAGTGCAAGGTTCTTATATATATAAATCAACTGTAAAATCATTTGAAAATCTTACAAAAATTATAAAGTGACTCCTAATCATGTCTAGTAACATCCTGGAAAATTTCAAGTTTTAATTTTACTATTAACAATTTATTTTAATAGAAAATCATGTCGATGTATCTCTAGACAGTAATCTGGAAATTGAAAACCTAGCAGTGTTAAAAATATGATAACTTACACTTTATAAATTGGAATTTGAATCCGTAAAAAGTTCTAGAAAATAGATAGAAAAATCTACAAATGATGTTTACAAAGTTCTACCAAATTATAATATCAGCTAAGTCAAAAACTCAAAGTAACATGGAGCAAACAGAAGGCCAGCAAGTTGATAATTTATTATTTAGCAACAAAACGAAATACACATGCATATAACTTCATAACAATAATTAACATGAAATTTTACTCAGTCATAAGGGTGTGATTCTGCTGTTAACGAAACAAATCATTATCATGAACATAGCACGAATATCATATCCAATCAAAAGCATTCAAATCATCATTCTTCTCTATAACATGTTTCCATTCTATGTATTCGTGTAATGTATGCATATGACAATATATAACAAGGCTCGGGTTTATATCAAGGGAATGACACGAAAGAAGACTGCTACTTAGTTTCACCGATGAATCCGTAATAGTCTCTTTGAAGGGTATCAAACAAATAAAATACGATTAATTGAAATAGGAACTACTTGCGGAGATCAAAAGAAATTCTTAAACAAGAATGATAAACTAGTTCAAGGGAAATTTCCTTTTGACGATTATTCTGAATATTAATGAAGATGATACGAAAAGATCCAATAGCGACAACACGTGCAAACTACGTACACATCAACCACATGCTAAACACGGCAGTGGCAGCACGTGGAAACCACGGAACGACGACGACACGACAATGCAAGGAACAATAGCAATCACAGCAAAAGACACATCAACAACAACAAGGGCGACGATGGCAACGACGGCGGTAGCAAAGGGACGTGGGGGCTGCTGCGATGGGTACGGAACAACAAAGGTGAGGGGCGTCGGTGGCTATGGGGGTGCGGAGTCCGGTCGGTAGTGGGGTCAAGAGGTAGAAGCAAGGCGCTGGGCTACGGCGGTTGGAGGTAGCGAACGACGATGGGGTGCAGTGCTGTAACACCTTGCAAAATTGGAAATTACAATTTTACCCTTATGTGTTAGGCACGTATATTTTGTAACGTGTTTTCACCACGTATTTTGGTTACCAACTATTTGTGCATTTCCCATATTGATTTTATTCTATTTGAGTCAAATATAATATTTCAATCCTTATATTTTTACGTGCTTTTTACGTATTTTTGATGCACGTGTTTTCACCGCTACGTACAATATTTTCTATGTGTTTAAATTATTTATTTTATATATTTTATAAAACGGAAATTCATTTTTTTCCTATTTTGATTAAAATGCATTTTTCGATTTTCTGCACGTATAATGCACGTGTTTTCTACGTACGTAACAATTACGCCGTAAAATACATAAAATTAGTTTTCTTATACTGTAATTTTATTATCTTTAACATTTTCCATTTAATAAAATCGATTTTCGTATTTCGGCGTTTTACGTGCAACGCACGTGTTTTCGGTATTCGTATATGAGCGCATTTGTTTTCAAAAGAAATTTTGGAGTGTGTAACACCCCGTAGTTTTCAAAAAAAAAAATTTATATATATATATATATATATATATATATATATATATATATATATATATATATATATATATATATATATATATATATATATATATATATATATATATATATAAGTTATATAAAGTGGCTATTTGTATAAAAAGAAAATATGCAGGTGGCATATATTAATATAAGTGGCATATATTAATACTAGGTTTGCCCGTTGACACGTGCCTACGGCACGTTTTCAGAATGGTACACCTTGTTTTATCATATAAAATCATTTTTGAGGTCCAGCAAATTAACACCAGCAAAAATAGAGCAAAAAACATATTATTTTTGAATTATTTTTAAAAAAAAATTTAATTTTTTTTTTGTTTTTAAAATTTTTTTTATTTAAAAATTTTAAAAATTTTTATTTTCTTAATTTTTTGAATAGAAGAGGGAGGGAGAGAGAGAGAGAGAGAGAGAGAATTTTTATAAAAAAAAATAAATATAGGAGTTGTTTTGGGTGGGAGTTTTGAATTTGAGTTTTGAGGGGAAACTTTTGGGAGGGAAAATATGTTTTGTGAAGTTAGATCTGGGCCTTTGATTTTTGGGAGATTGAAGGAGAGCCACTTGATAGCTTTTTTTGTGTTTTATTATATAGATATGTGTAAAAGGTGATTTAGTTTGGTGATAGGAATTGGAATGAATGATGGGGGCCCACGGTAAGTAAAAGTAAAATGGTGTATGAGTGGATTTATTTGTGTATATGGTGTTGGTTTGGTTTGACTGGGGGCCCACGGTAAGAAGAAGCATCAGAAGATGTTGTTGCTTCTGGATGACGTGGCTTATGCTACTGTGCATTTCGGGAAGGGGAAGAGTTTGGAGTTTTGATGGTTGAGTTGATGAAAGGTTGGGAGCTTGAAAAGTTAGGGGATTTTAGGAGTTATAAAATATGAAAGGTTAGAGAATTAAAAAGAGGAATTATTAGGTTGTGAAGTTTTGCAAAATAGACCTTCCCAAAACTCTATAAATAGAGCCCCATTTCACACATTTCTCTTGCACCAAAAACATTATCAAAAGAAAGAAAGAAAGAAAGAAAAGAGAGAAAGAAATGAAAGAGAGTGAGTCCTTGTCTTGGAGGCTATTGCTAGGAGGAGAAGATGAACTAGGAGTCTTGGAACTAGAAGAGGTGTTCATTCTTTCAATTGTTCAAGCTTCATTTAAGGTGGATGTTCTCTTACTTTCTAATTTTAGAATGTGCATACTAATGAAAGTAAATGAGTAGTTTTGAGGTGATAAAATATAATAAAATATACTATGGGTATGGTGAGATTAATGGTGAATCATGTTTTGTTTGATGAATTAACATTATATCATGTAGTAGTTAATGAGAAAAGAAGTAATCAATCATTTTGCCATTTCACTAATAATCATGAACAAAGAAATTGTTGGTTGTATGAATAATGGTTGGAGATTTTCTTCTGCTGATGATCAAATGAATATATCATTTTTGTAAAATTAGTACTATTGAATTTTGTTGACAAGACATAGAATTGTGCTTTCATGTTTATTAGTGAAAAAGGAACTATTTGGGAGTTATTTTATTTCTTTAAAATGTGATTTTTAAAACCTATAATTTACTATTGAACAGTAAACTCAGAATTTTATGAACAAAATTCAATCTAGCAATGGATTAGAACAAATGGAGAAATCAAGTTTTATGAAATAAAAAAGATCACAGAAAGTTGAAACAAAAGCATATGAATTGATTATATATCGATGGACGCAGTTGGCTTAGTGGTCTGGTATTGGAAATGTGTGTCGGTGGGTTGCGGGTTCGAAACTGGCGATCCACAACCTTTTTTTTATATTTTTGTTTTAATTAAATCACAACCCGAGAATTTAGTATAAAGGAAATTCGGTGAGAAGATTAAACAGCAAGTCCAAATGGACTTAGTGGTGTAAGGGGTGGACTTGGGCGCTGACTATACCCTCACGGGTTCGAAACCTGGGGAGAGCCTTTCTTTTTATTTTTTTGGTTTATAAATGTTTGATAAGTTCTAATGTAACTATAAAATTGAGGAAAATCTTATTATTTCTATAAAAACATTTAAAACTTACTAAAAGTAGTTTCAGAATTTTCCACATAAAAATTAAGAGTTTAAAAAGAAAAATTTGAAATAGAAAGTAAGTAAAGATTGAAGATTTGTTAATAGAAAGGTATGATTTTCCTTTGAAGAGTAAAAGAAATATATTATGTGAATTATTTTCTCTTGAAGAGATTGTATTTGATTATTTGGGAGATATTTCATGAGTTAAAATTTTGTAAATGAAATTGTTATTGTTGTTGATTCATGAATGAATTATGAACGAAAAAGAGAATCATGAATGATGTTAAATGAGACATGGAACAAATTATGGATAAGTTAGAGACATGAGTATAACAAGTTTAAGACATTGATTATTACGGGTATGTGTACCTGTGATTCTTGTGCATGAATTGTTGAGTTTTGGAGTTAGTAAAACCTTGTTACCGGCAATGTTGAAATGAGAAGAATTGAGATATAATTTTGAGATACGGAATTTGTGATTAAGACCGATAAGTGGTAAGACTAATTCTAGGCTTGAAAATTTATTTATGTCTTGACTAAATAATTAGGCACATAAGTGAAGATGTAGTAAACCTGGACAAACGTAAGTGGGTTGCTCTATATAGCCGACAGTGGATCTCCGTGAATATAGACCCAGTTGGTGGACTATGGTTGCTCCGTAAAAGACGAGCTTTTATTTTTAAATTCGGGATTATGAGGACGAGTCAGTGGTGGATTCCGGGATCTTGGGTAATCGGGCGGATAGTTTTTGTTTTGCCATACTCCAATAGCCAGAGAGGCTGGGGCTAGAGGGTCACTTGCGGGATTATTCTCACGATATAATAGCCGGGGAGGATGGGATCTGTTATTATAACCGGGGAGGCTGAGATCCGTATCCGTGGAATAATCTAAACCTTGTTTTATTACTGGGTAGTTCTCATGGCGAGGGATCGAACCATTTAATGTGGAGTACGTAGGCACTTACCCTCGGACCTATGTAGTATGGGATGCATAGAATCCGAACAAGTGTGTATTAGTGTCATCCTAGAATAAAATTGTGTGCATTAGGCATTAAGGTATGGCATACACATACATGTTTAGCGTAGTCACGATTTAACACTATACTTGTTCATTCAATCTTTTGTTGTGATTTTATTAAAGTATGGAGATCGTTATACTATTCCCGATATAGAGAGGATAGCCATGTATAATATTTTGTCGGTTGTAATCAACTGACATGCCCACAGTCTTACATATAGGTAATGGATGTTCATGAAGGTATAAAGTGGATAGGCTGATGCTATTTTATTTTAAAGATGATGTAAATGTTTCATTGTAAATTATTTTGCCTTCCGCTGTGTAACATTTGTAACAAACTCTGATTGAGAAAATTTTTTAAATTCCTTGTAAAATTGTACGAAGTGAAGAAAAGATCCTGTGGAATCTCGAATTCGGTCTTATTTGGAATTCGCGGTGTTACAAGTATGTCGGGGGAGACTCGACGGTGACGCTGACAGTGTAAAGCTGTGGCGGAGGTCAAGGAGTGCAGGCGGCGAGGTGGTGCGGTGTTGGACAGCGAGATGCAGGCGGTGACTTGCTGGCGATGAGGGGGACGAGGGTGCTGGATAGGTTGGGCTTCGACGTCGAACAGGGGAAGAAAGGTGAGCAGCGGGGTGGAGAAGCAGGCAGTCGACAAGGACCAACAAGGGTGGATGGGGATGCTGGGAGATCAACGGCGGCGATTGGGGAGCACGGGGTTGGCGAAGGTGAGAAAGAGAAGGCCGGAATTAGGTTTCGAAGGGTGGGCGGGGAAGAAGAAGCATTAGATGGTAATTAGGGTGGGCAATTAAGGTTAAGATAACTAGGATATATATAGGGGTTTAGGATGTTGGGTTAATGGGGTATAGGGTTAGGATCCAATAAGAAGGCTATTGGGTTTTAATTTAAAGAAGTTGGGTTTATATATATATATATATATATATATATATAATCAAATAATGAAATATATATAGAATGGATTATTTTTGGTCTTCACTGAAGAAAATAATTTTGGGGAAAATAATTCTTATTCTTCTTGTTATTTTTCCTTTGCTGTATACATCTATATATAGAATTACATTCTTGGAGAAGAAGAAAAGAGATTGAGAGAAGATTGGGGAGATGAGAGATTTGGGGAATCTGTTTCCTATATATTAGGAAACAGAATATACAATTGCTATATTTCAACACTCCCCCTCAAGTCGGTGCATAGATATCGAACATGCCCAACTTGTCAACAAATTTCAAGAATAGCCGAGTCGAAACAGCCTTGGTTAGGATATCTGCGAGTTGATCTTCTGACTTCACTTTGGATATCTCAATAACTTTCTCATCTAAGTTTTCTTTGATGAAGAATCTGTCCACCTCTACATGTTTCGTCCTATCATGCTGAACTGGATTAGCCACAATATCACATGCCGCTTGACTGTCACAATACACCTTCATAGGTTCCTTTGGACCATAGCCTAAGTCCTGCAATGGGAGTTTCAACCATAAAGCTTCTGTTATACTCAAAGCTACTCCGCGATACTCAGCCTCTGCACTAGAGCGTGCAACAATATTTTGCTTCTTGCTCCTCCAAATTTAGTGGTTTTGGATGGACCCCAAACATCAGAATGAATAATCATAAAAGGTAGGGAGCTTTTACTTGGACTTGGAGGAAAAGAGGCACGATGACCTTTTGCGAGTTCACACACATCACACCGAAAAGCAGATATATCCAACTTCAAAAATAAACTTGGAAATAATTTCTTCAAATAACCAAAAGAAGCATGCCCTAGACGTCGATGCCATAGCCAAATATCTGATTTCTTCTTCTCATCTTCGGATCCTTCCACACTTACAGCTTGAGTCAACTTGCTCGAACATTCAGATTCTAAATCCAGGTAATAGAGCTTCTCGTGCCTAACCCCATAACCAATCGTCTTGCGAGTCCGAATATCCTTAAACACACAATGGGAATGTCAAAAGACTACAATACAATGTAAGGCAGTAGTTATTTGAGCAACAGATAATAGGTTGAAATTCAAGGATGGCACAAGTAGGGCAGTATCTAAGGTTAGGTTGTTTGTGAGATGTATGGTCCCCTCGCCAGTAACAGTTGTAGGATCACCATTGGCAGTGGACACAGTCAATTTAGTGGATGGTTGAAAATTTTGAACTTGTCTAGAATCAAAAGTCATATGGTCGGTAGCACCCGAATCAATTATCCATGCACTATTCATAACAGAAGCAGAAATATTAAATACCTTACCATCATAACATGCAGCTGTGACTAATGTAGAGGCGAGTCCTAATACTCTTCTCAGCTCTATCAGTTTGTCCCATGGTAGACAATGGATCTGATCTTCAGCAACCAATAGCAAACAACACAACTTGGTCAAGAACAGCTTCAAGTCTTCAACAACCAGCAAAACAGCAACAATCCCAGTAACTCCACAGCGGATCAAAACACCAAACACCGAGATCCAAATGCTAAACACAAGATCAAGATCCCTCCTTCTCAGATCAGCAAACACACAATTAACACGTGCACAAACTACGTGCAAAGAAACCCAAGCAAAGAGATAGCAACAGCAACCAGCCCAAGAGAGAGAGAGACAGCAGCAACTAGGCGATGGCCGACCAAGGGAGGCACACCGGCAACCAGGGGACTGCGCAACGACGAGGCGTGAGGGGCAGGGCGGCGCTAGGAGGCATCGCCGGTGATCGAACAGGGAGGAAAGAGCTTATCGGGATTTGGGATTTCAATGGGTTCTGGCTGCTGTCGATCGAGAATAGAGCGGGGGTTTTGGGTGTCTGGGTGGCGGCGGAAGAGGAGGACGGTGCTGAGGAGTCGACGGGGGTGGTCGGAGGTGAGGAGCGCCGGGATGGTGAACGGGGAAGATGAACTAGTAATGGGTTTTGTGGATTTGGGTTTCTTTTTGGTTCTGTGGCTAATGTCGGGGATCGAGGGGTGGTCCGGTGGTGCTGGGCGGAGGCGGCGCTCCACTGGCTGAAGTCGACGACCGGGGTGTGGCTGCCGGAGGGAGAGAGATCGGGGAAGTTTAACAGTAAAGGGATTGGGCGAGAAAACGGCTGGCGAGCTCGATAGCAGCGAGGATCGGGGTCGATGAGGCGGTTCGGGGATCGGAGTTTGGTCGGTGTCGGATCGGGATGGAGGCGTCTGATCGCCTCCTTCTCTTCTTCTTCTTCAACTAGCCTAGATCTTGTTAGACTCTGATACCATGAAGAAAATAATTTTAGGGAAAATAATTCTTATTCTTCTTGTTATTTTTCCTTTGCTGTATACATCTATATATAGAATTACATTCTTGGAGAAGAAGAAAAGAGATTGAGAGAAGATTGAGGAGATGAGAGATTTGGGGAATCTGTTTCCTAAATATTAGGAAACAGAATATACAATTGCTATATTTCAACATTCACTCAATAATAAAATAATCTAGTAAGACAACAAATAAATTTATAGAATTGAATAGGATTTTTATGCATTAATCAAAATACCAAATTAGTAATAAGATAAAATAAAGTATACTTTGGGTTTGCATTTTAAAAATAATAAATCCAAATCATATGTAAAGTGGTTTAAAATTGAACTTTGGGTTAACTTAATGGGCTTCATATAAATAAATAAAAGATTGATTAAAATCTATGGGCTTTCACAAATTAATAAACAATCAAAGAAATAATAATAAATAATAATAATAATAATAATAATAAGGTCATATACAAAATAGGATTATATTACAATATAAAAATTATTTGAAAATAACTAAAAAATATCATTAATTAATAGAAATGAACTTTGATAGGAGGTCCAAAATAAATTTAAAATCAAAACGAATTTAAGAAAACGGGAAATTTTATAAAGAATCCAAACACAGAAAATACACGGAAAAATACGTATAGGTGGAAACGGGGGCTACAATAAATCTCATACTTGACATTAATTAAAGTAACTAGATTACTTGATACGTAGAATTGAAAGAAAAAAAAATGAATAGTAAATGAGAAAATGGGGAAAAGAACTTTTTAATGTAACAAATAGTGATGCTACTTTGTAGGTACAAAAGGAAGACAGTGATGCTACTTTGTTAGATACAAAAAGATGGTTCAAGAAAGAACACAAAAAAGTGTAAAGCTAGACATGGTTCAAAATAGGTTGGTTTCACACAGCTCTGAAAGTAACCTGGGTGAATAGAATTATACCCAATTAATACCAAATTATCCTACTAAACACAATTTTGGCTATTTACTTCTAGTGAACTAAACAATATAATCAATAATATGCAAATAAAAACAATTAAAGTAAATAGAATGAGTTAAAGAATGTGAGAGTCAAATCACAACGACACAAGAATTTTTATGTGGTTCAAGAACCCTTCCCTAATTCACCCCTAAGAACCTGCCACCTCCAGCTTCACTAAAGAATAGTCTTGCTCAAACTAGAGTCTTTACAACAATTCTTTGAGTTCTATCATTGTCGAGGAATTTCACCGCTATTTCCAAGAGGAGTTAACCCCTAATACCTGGTTACCCATAGAACTTTTCTGCCTCACCCTTTAGGATTTTCACCTCAACTAAGTAAGAAATTCTCACAAGCACTCAAAATACTCAAATACAAAATATTGTTGTTCTCAAACAAGAGGATGACCAAATAAAGCTCATAAGAAATACAGTATGAAAGGTAAAACTCGGAGGTTCGAAGCTAGTCAAGAAATAATGATGGGATATATCTTCTCAAAATAATAATAATAATAATAATGATGATGATGATGATGATGATGATGGGATATAAGATCTATGGGGGAAACCCTAACTAAAATATCAAACTTCAGTGGTAAATGTATTCACCATCATACCCATATTAACAGTCACTGTTCTAGTTGTAGGAACGGAAAATTTGTCCCAAAAAAAATAGGGTTAAAACATGTCTGGCATAAATCATAAAGTTCGGTAAAGTTTCAGACTTTCAACCAATAGAAAAACAGGCTTATAGGTCCAGACGTCCAACCAAGTCGACCCATAGGCGTGTTTCAACTTTCAATAAGGAGAAAACACCCCCATAATAGACTCATGTCGACCAGCCTCTAAGCAGACCTACAAAGCTGTAAAATAGGTCTACCTGGGTCGACCCAAACGTAACAATTCAATATTCCAAATTGTATGATTTTGACTAACTGTTGGCAGATTTGTATTTTTATCGGCCGAACAAAATACTTTATATAACAACATAATTCCAAATATTATAAAATTTGGTAGGATCATAGATGGGTGTATTGGTAACAAAATCAAATTTATAGAATTGCTTTTGTATACCTAGGTACGAAGTTACTGCCCCTTGAAAACAACACTCCAAGCAATTTTGTATATATCAAATACGAGAATATAAATAAAATCATAACAAATGAATTCCAAAAAATACGAAACTTTGCTCAAAGTTACAAAATATCATTTACGAGGTAACACAACTTGTAAATCTTAGTTTAGACTCATAGTTTGCAAGATATGACTCTGTATCACTTTCAACCAGTACGAATCGATACTTGTAAAAATGAGAGAACTCTATGCAATAGAGATGTGAATAATTAAGTTCCTAAAATATGAAAATTTGCACCGCAAATATAATGGTATTTATGAGCTAATGCAAGTTCAAAAATTATTTTGGATGTAGGAAAACCCAGATGAGTCATTTTAAGGAAAAACCAAGTTGAAAAGCATTATATATTGGATATATGTAAAATTTCTAGGTTATATCCCACCTATTGCTTGGTTAGTAACAAATTTCCTAATAAAGTAAATACTCACACCAATTCCGAGCTTCAAGCTCAATTTTGATGGAGTAAGTCTTCATCTTTTGCTTGATACTTCACTTTTGGCATGAATAACCGCAAATAGGTTGAATCATCACGTCCAGTGTTTGATGTTTTGATTTGAATATTTAGCATGTCCATTTGAAGATGTATGTTAAGTTTGTTAGTGAAGATACTTGAGTTCCATTTATTCATCATCGTATAGATTTGACATTCATAGCACGGTTCCATCTAACCTCCATCGATAGCTCTAAGTCTTAAAACCTATATTAACGTCATTAACAAAAATCATATTGGTCAAACATCAAAATATCAATATAAAAGGCGGGTTCGACGAGCTCTATTATGGGTTGCTTCATACCTTCTCTAATTTTAATCATAAAGATGTAAACAATAAGTATGCTTAACATAAAATAAAGTATTACTCCATTAGGAACCTCGTTTATTCTCTTAGTCTAATTATAACTATATTAAGCTAATGGGTTTACCTTAAATAGAGAAACGAAAGCAATAGCAATCTCATGTAAACTAACACGTGTATTTATACTTTAATAAAATAAAGAAATAAAAAATAAAAAATCTCAAACCCTCCCCATCCACGATTTCATCTCTTTCAAAACCCTCCCCAACCCTCGCCTTCCACACTGCTCCCTCACACGCCACACGCCCTCCTCGCCTCCGACCTACCTCCCACGTGTCCTTCTTGTTGGATCCTATAGGCAAGGCAAATAACACTAGAGGGGGGGGTGAATAATGTTGTATAAAAATTAATTAAAAACTTGAACTTTTCGTACTGTTAAGTCGACTGCAAATAGATATACAGTCGACTGTTGCATCAGATAAGAAGAGTATTTTACTGAAGAGTTACAAGTCTGATCAGTCGACTTACCAGACAAGTTTTTGAAATAAAACTTAGAGAAATTGAAATTGCAAGTTGAGAGAATACAACCACAGAGAGTCAATCACAGCTAAACACAATGATGTATCCTGGTTCGGTTCTCCCGACCTACATCCAGTCCCCAAGCAACCCACTTGAGATTTTTCACTATTCTTGAAAAAGTACAAGAAAACTCTACGGCCTTTGACAACAACAATATCAAATCCGCAGACCTTTCTCACCACTAGAGAGAGCAAACCCACTCCACACCCTAGAGTGAAACCGACTCTAAAACCAAGAGTCCTACTCTCCAACCGAGAGGACCACTCTCACAACCCGATAGTGAAAACAACAACAAAATTGAATTTATAACAACCTATAGCCTTGTATGTGATAGTGCTTTTGTATAGTGGCTATTAGGTCAACTTCTGAATTCAGTCTAAAATGAAATCAATATTATATTAGACTGAAATTCAGAGAATCAAGTTTTAGAGAGTTTGTATGCTTTTGAAAAACTTGTTCTTATTGAAAACAAAAGACTTAAAAGTTAAAGAATGCTTGGAAACTTTTTCCAAATGATTTCTATACTCTATTTATAGAGTAAGAATCAAGGAACGTTGTAAAACAGTTCCATAAATTGTAATACAACGAATATAAAAGATTTGAATTTGAAAAACAAGTTTTAAATTTAGAAAACTATCGAAAACGGCTTTAACAGTCGGCTAGGGTTGCCATAATGAGTTGACTGGCCAGAGCTTGTATGAGTTTAGACAGTTTCGTACTATGACAGTCGACTGGTTCCAATGAGCGGTAGACTGGTACTCATACACCTGAACTTATTCAAGCTTGTTTTGACATTTTGATTTTTTTTAAAACACTCGGATTATTTAAAGTATGTGTTTATGTGTGACAAGGCTATTACAAGTTTCTAAGACTCAAAGAATTAAGAATACAATATTACAAGATACTTTGTTTAAACATTTGAAGCACTTTGAATCTTGTCTTGAACTTGAGTCTTTGTCTTGAGCTTGAGTCTTTGTCTTGATGTCTTCAAGCTTGATCAATTACTCTTGAAAGCTTCATCAGATTGTGTTGCCTTTGTGTATTTCACCATGGTATTGACTTTGATATACTCTGCAAGAGATATGTGGTAGAACAACTTTGTATTGTGTTGTAGTCATCAAAACCACGAATCAACATTCTCCCCCTTTTTGATGATGACAACACAATAACTTGTAATAATAATAATATACATAGCAAGATGTCACACATAATTTAAAGATATACAAATGTGAAATAAGCTCCCCTTAAATAATGTACAATATGCACACAATTTTAAAATAATAACAATATATATAAAATTGTGAAATAATAACAATATATATAAAAAACCACAAAACCCTATAAACCATAAAATCATATTTTTCTCCCCCTTTGTCATCAACAAAAACATAAGAAGGAAGGATACATCATAAAGAACAAAATCAACATTGCATAACCATAACACATTTATACATAAGAAATCAAGTACATTGTTGCATATTACAAATAGAAGATAGAAAAATAACAAACATAAAACATAGTTGAAAATAAAAAAAATACATCAAGTTTATTATTCTTCTTCATCGTCATCACCTTTGGAGGCAGGAGGAGGTTGTGGAAATTGTTGAGTGAACATGTGAGTAAGGTTAGCAAGACTAGCCTCAAGATTATCCTGTCTACCTAGGATTAGATCGGTATGATCCATGAGATAATTAACCGAAGTATAAAGACTCTCGGGATCAGCAAAGACGGCTCTAAGATGAGAAGAACTAGAAGCAGAAGACCGACGACCAGAAGTGGCTAAAGGAATAGGAGGTACATTCCTTTGAGGAGACAGAGGAGGAGAGTTAAGGATCTTCATACGAGCTAAACTCGCACGATCAAAAGACTCATAGTGAGTAACAACACTCGACTCGGAATTAAGATCAACTTCATAAAAATTGAAAAAATGAGTAAGAAGTGCACCAAAAGGAAGGAAAGAGGTGTGAGCCTTATGGAGACGATTGAAAATGAATCGACTCCAATTGATTTGAATATTGCCAAAAATCGCATACACGGTTGTTGCAATTCATGTGAAAATTGGTCGTAACTACCTGTTTTAGGGATAATGTTATACGACAAGATTCTTACAACGAACTTAGCTAGCGGCGTAATCGATTTATTGGTCATAGGAGGACCTCGATTAGACAAGAAAATTTTTGATAATATAGAATCCTCATCCATCTCTATGTCACCCAAATATATAACCCTTCATTAGGGATACCCAAAATAATTCCCAATTTTTTAGGAGTTAACCTCATTCGAATATTTTTCACCATAGTAGTAAAAAAATATTTCGTTTCCATCCTCTGAGGTGGAAGCCTTCATATTTGTATAAAACAAATAAATAAGTTGTGGATAGTAATAGGATTGATTGACAAGGGAAAGTAATTCAAATAACTCACATTGTTCAAACAATGGGGCCATGAGGAACCTATCTAAATCAGGAAAATTCACAAATCTACCCGGAAATATTGCAATTTGACAGATGAGAAAAAATTTCTTAACAAGATTGGGATTCCTTAAGTATTGAAGTTAGTTCTGAGAAGATTGACCTTTTTCTACATTAGAACCTCTAGCTCTCATAGGTTTAGGCATTGTTGAAAAACTAGGAAACTTGAAAAAGATTGAGAGATCAAGAGAGAGAGTTACCCAACAACAAGATAAAGAACCCAAATAGCTTCAAGAGACACTAAACGAACTCAGATCTGGATGGAAATCTTCAAGCCAAGAGCAGCAAGTCAAAATCGCCAAGAACTAGAAATGGGCAGCCGACTTGAATCTTCTTGAGATAAAAAGTGAAAGTGAAAGAGGGGTAAGATATTTAGGGTTTTTACATTAGGTAGACGGCTGAGATGGAGATTTTGGGAATGGACGGTTAAGATCCATCAATGGGTAAAAGTAAAAAAGAGAGATGCCTCAGTTAAGTGACGATTCGGAATCAGAAAAACCAAACTAATGTCGCGACAGTCGACTGGTTTTGATATCAGTCGACTTAGTCAAGAGAAAATTAAACCAAACGAAACATCAAGTAAAACTTCTGTCAGTCGACTGGTTACTGATACAGTCGACTGTCCAAAACACAAAATTCAGCCAATATATGGACAACAAAAATAGTTTATAAGTCGACTAAAAAAGACGTTTAAGTCGACTTAAATAAAATAAATTTTCAAGAAATGTCATGAAAACAGCAAATTCCTAGTTTTCTTCTAAAGTTGATAAATCCATTCAAGAAAGCACTTTTAATATCCATTTGGAAAAGTGTAAAATTCATAAAACACGCAAAAGATAATAAGATCCTAATTGATTCTAGTCTAGCAACAGGAGCATATGTTTCATCAAAATCGATTCCTTCTTCTTGATTATTTCCTTGAGCAACTAATCTAGCCTTGTTCCTAACGACTTGTCCTGATTCATCTAACTTATTCTTAAATACCCATTTGGTACCAATTATAGTATAATCAAGAGGTCGTGGAATTAGATCCCATACATCATTTCATATAAATTGGCTAAGTTCATCTTGCATGGCATTCATTCAAAATTCATTCTCACAAGCTTCTTGTATATTCTTCGGTTCAAAATCCGACAAGAAAGTCGTATGAGAAATCATGTTAACATAAGATCTTGTTTGAATACCATGTGAAATATCACCAATTATTAAGTCATGAGGATGATCTCTAACTTCAACAAACGCTTTTGGTAAAGTTTGAGTCATCACAACAGGATCAGTCAACTTAACAAATCCATCAGCCGACTGATTCACATCAGTCGACTTGAGATCCTTACCAGTCGACTTATCTAGGGTAGTTTGCTCTAGTGATTTAATAACGTTATTTAAAGGTGATGATTTAATTTCATCATCTTTAATAACAGTTTAATTTAAAGGTGATGAAGGCAAGGATTCATCAAATGAAACATGCATAGATTCTTCAATAATCAAAGTTGACTTATTGAAAATTCTATATGCCTTACTCCTATTTGAGTATCCAATGAAGATACCTGCATTAGATCTAGCATCAAATTTATCTAAATTATCTTTAGTGTTTAATATGAAACACTTACATCCAAATACTTTAAAATATGATACTTTAGGAATTCTTTCATAGAATAGTTCATAACAAGTTTTCTTAAGCTTAGACCTAATCAATATTCTATTTAAAACATAACATGCTGTAAAAAGAGCTTCGGCCCAGAAGTACTTAGGCAAATTGCTTTCAACAAGCATAGTACGTGTACACTCTTGCAATATCCTAATCTTTCTTTCGACCACTCCATTTTGTGGTGAAGCTCTAGGAAATGCAAATGAATGTGTTATACCATTCTTGTTGCAATATTCTGAAAATGTTTCATTCTCAAATTCTCCACCATGATCACTTCTAATAGTGACTATGGTTAGAGATTTTTTATTTTGAATTCGTTTGCAGAAATTTGCAAATTCTTTAAAGGCATTATATTTATGTTTTAAAAAGAAAACCCATGTAAATCTTGAAAAATCATCTACTAAAACAAATACATACCTACTTTTATTTAAAGAAGTGACTCTAGTAGGACCAAATAAATCCAGATGGATTAATTCGAGAGGCCTACTAGTAGAAATCATTTCTTTTGCCTTAAAAGTAGATTTGACTTGTTTTCCTAGTTGACATGCATCACATAACTTATCTTTCTTAAAATATAGTCTTGGCAGTCCTTTAACTAGGTTGTATTTAGACAATTTAGCAATATTTTTCATATTTACATGGCCAAATCTCCTATGCCAAAGCCAAGAATCATTGTTAGAAGCTATTAAGCAAAAATCATTAGAAAATTCATTTGTTTTTAAGCATAACTCATAAATGTTATTTTTCCTAAAATCTTGGAAAATAACATTTTGCAAAGATGAATCATATATTAAACATGCATCTTTTTCAAAAATAATTTTATATCCCTTATCACAAAGTTGGCTAATACTTAACAGATTATGCATTAATCCACTAACTAGAAATACTTCTTCTATAGTAGGGATAGTGTTCTTACCGCTCATGCCTATTCAAATAACCTTCCCTATGTTGTTGTCACTGAATGTGACTGTTCCTCCATCTATCTCTTGTATAGAAGAAAGAAGATTAGCATGACCATTCATATGCTTGGAGAATCCGCTGTCAAGTATCCAACGCTCTTTTAGGTACCTATAAAATAAGTATTGTGAAAATGGTACCCTTTTCATTGGATATGAAAGGAATTAGTTTTTGGGAAACCAAACCTAAAGTGAGTTTGATTTACCATCAAAAGCAGGAATATAATTTACAGAATTACATACATTAAGAACATAAGAATTTATATAAGTAATTTTATCATTTAGACTCAGGTTGACTGGAACCCAAATATTTTTAGTCTGTCCAGTCGACTTTATTGTATCAGTCGACTGGGAGGTGAAATAGGTCAACTTATCTGAGGTTTTTGTCTCTTTGAATAAGACTCCAAACCTCTAGACAGACGACTGACATTATGGTTCAGTCGACTGGTCTGAACTACAAAATTACTATTTTCATGGAAAACAATAGGTTTTGGTTTATCAAAAAACTCATATAATTTGTTCTTCACACTGGAAATAGAATTAGTCTTATTACTACTAGTATTCTTAGAAGAATGATGTTTTTCAAGAGTCTTTTGAAAACCAAGTCCAAATCTTTTATTAGATTGAACTTGATTTTGGAGAACTTCATTTAAATTATCATTTCCTTTGTTAAATTTAGATACATTCTTGGATATCTCTTCATAATTTTTCTTAAGAGATACAAGATCTACATCCAAATTTGAAAGTCGAGAATTTAAAGATTTGACTTCAATATTTAAGTCAAAATTTTCTTAAGAAAGTGTTTGATTGACTTTCTCTAAATTTTTAACTCTAACTTTCTCCTTCTTAAGTTCTTGAAAAACTTCATTGAAAGCATCTAATAAGTCATTTGAATCAAAGTTTTCACTTACATCGTTTTGTGTAGCCATGAAATATACGTTCGCTACTTCGTTTGACTCCTCATTCTCTTCTTGCGATGAAGAGTCGCTATCATCCCAAGTTGCTTGATATGCCTTCTTGTTCTTCATATACTTGTTCTTTGTGTACTTGTCCTTCTTGAAGTTGGGAGCCTTCCCTTTTGATTTCGCATTTTCTAATGAGCAATCCTTCTTCATATGACCTGTCTTGTTACACCTGAAACAAGTGGGAAGTTTATTAGTATCTTTAAACTTGTAATTAAATTTACCTTTTCGTAAAAAAAAATTTGAACTTTCTAGTGAACATGGCTATTTCTTCTTCATCTTCTTCTTCATCTTCAGAATCCGACATGGCCTTGAAAGCGAGTGTCTTCTTCTTTGCTTGTTGAGGTTCTAGATCCTTCTTGCATTCTTCAAGTTATACTTCGTATACCATAAGATTTTCCACAAGATTCTCAAGAAGGAATTGTGTTAAATCGTTGGCTTCTTCTATGGTGGTGGTCTTCTTCTCCCATTCGGGAGTTAGGGCACGAAGAACTTTTCTCACCATTTCTACTTGCGAGTGCGTCTTTCCAAGGGCCACAAGAAAGTTTGTAATGTCCGTGAACCGTGTTATCATGTCCGACACATTCTCGTTCTCCTTCATACGGAACATCTCGAACCTGTGAACAAGAACAGATATCTTAGATTCATTAACCTTATTAGTACCTTCATGAGTTACCTCGAGTGTGTGCCAAATTTGATGAGCTGTTGTTGCATTTGATGCACGATTGAACTCCTCTTTGGTAAGTGCACAGAATAAAGCATTCATCGCCTTTGCCTTGTTCATTGTGTTGCTCTTCATGTCATCGTTCCATTGTGCATAGGGAATTGTGGGAGCAGTGAATTCTGTTTCAGTCATGTTCCAAATATCATAGTTGATGGACTGAAGGTAGATCTTTATTCTATACTTCCAATAGTTATGGTTTGTTCCATCGAATAGGGGTGGCCTTTGTATGGATTGGCCTTCATGGTATTAGCTTGCATTTGAAGTAGATGTCATTGCACTCAACCAGGCTATGATACCAAGTGTTGGATCCTGTAGGCAAGGCAAATAACACTAGGGGGGGTGAATAGTGTTGTATAAAAATTAATTAAAAACTTGAACTTTCCGTACTGTTAAGTCGACTGCAAATAGATATATAGTCGACTATTGTATTAGATAAGAAGAGTATTTTACTGAAGAGTTATAAGTCTGATCAGTCGATTTATAAAGGAAAACTAGTCGACTTACCAGACAAGTTTTTGAAATAAAACTCAGAGAAATTGAAATTGCAAGTTGAGAGAATACAACCACAGAGAGTCAATCACAGCCAAACACAACGATGTATCCTGGTTCGGTCCTCCCGACCTACATCCCGTCCCCAAGCAACCCACTTAAGATTTTCCACTATTCTTAAAAAAGTACAAGAATACTCTACGGCCTTTGACAACAGCAATGTCAAATCCGTAGACCTCTCTCACCACTAGAGAGAGCAAACCCACTCTACACCCTAGAGTGAAACTGACTCTAAAACCAAGAGTCCTACTCTCCAACCGAGAGGACCACTCTCACAACCCGAGAGTGAAAACAACAACAAAAATTAAGTTTACAACAACCTATAGCCTTGTATGTGATAGTGCTTTTGTATAGTGGCTATTAGGTCAACTTCTGAGTTCAGTCTAAAACAAAATCAATGTTATATTAGAATGAAATTCAGAGAACCAAGTCTTAAAGAGTTTGTATGCTTTTGAAACACTTGTTCTTATTGAAAACAAAGACTTGAAAGTTAAAGAATGATTGGAAACTTTTCCAAATGATTCATATACTCTATTTATAGAGTAAGAATCAAGGAGCGTTGTAAAACAGTTCCATAAACCATAATAAAACGGATATAAAAGATTTGAATTTGAAAAACAAGTTTTAAATTCAGAAAATTGTCGAAACGGCTTGAATAGTCGACTGGATTTCCATAATAAGTCGATTGACCAGAGCTTGTATGAGTTCAGGCAGTTTCATACTATGACAGTCGAATGGTTCAAAGGAGCGGTCGACTGGTACTCATACAACTGAACTTATTCAAGCTTGTTTTGACATTTTGATTTTATAAAACACTCAGATTATTTGAAGTATGTGTGAGTGTGTGTGACAAGGCTATTACAAGATTCTAAGACTCAAAGAATTAAGAATACAATATTACATGACACTTTGTTTAAACATTTGAAGTACTTTGAATCTTGTCTTGAACTTGAGTCTTTGTCTTGAGCTTGAGCCTTTATCTTGATGTCTTGAAGCTTGATAAATTA
Organism: Hemerocallis citrina; assembly: GCA_017893485.1. Classification (NCBI taxonomy): domain Eukaryota; kingdom Viridiplantae; phylum Streptophyta; class Magnoliopsida; order Asparagales; family Asphodelaceae; genus Hemerocallis; species Hemerocallis citrina. The sequence continues at coordinate 350,539,180 of CM030358.1, read as the reverse complement.
CTCTTAAAAGCTTCATCAGATTGTGTTGCCTTTGTGTATTTCACCCTGGTATTGACTTTGATACACTCTGCAAGAGATATGTGGTATAACAACTTTGTATTGTGTTGTAGTCATTAAAACCAAGAATCAATATTTCTCGCCTCCGACCCACCTCCCGTGCCCTCCTATTCTCCAAGCCGCCTCCTGCACCCTCCTCGCCTCCCACGCTGCTGCCGCCTCCCATGCACCGCACTGCCTCCTTCGCCGTTTCTGAACCACCGCGTTCATCAAGGTCGTATTTCATGTGGAATTTGGAAAAAGTATGAGTTGAAGACAGAGATAACTGCAATGTCCGATTCAATAATGAGATTTAATAAGGTTCCTTTTACTTTTTCCTTTTTTCTGTTGCCTCATGCATAATTGAATAGGAAACACTTAAAAACCTAGAAATTGTGTACCTAACTTCTAGAATGTGCTTTGATAATATAATGTTCGATGAAATGCCTATCAAGCATGCAAGGTGTTTATGAAAATATTTTTGAGAAATTTACTTAACTAAATCAATTGTATCTACATGTGGTGTATGTATTAATTTCTGAAACCCTAATTTACTACCTGGTTTTATTTTTAAAATCCCAGAATTTGGATTTGGGGAAGCGTCCGGGTGGAAGACGGGGATGATTACGGTGTTGGATCTAAGAATATGATTTGGTAAGGAGGGAGTTGGCAGAGGGCAGGTTGAGGCGGACTGATAGGTGGAGGGGGGTGTTAGAGAGGAGGACATCGCAGCGATCGATGACAGCGGAGACACGGAAGAGGGGGTAGAGTGGAGGACAATGTCGGAGAGGGTGTGGATTTGGGAGGGGAGTGGGAAGGGAGGGAGGGGACGGTCGAGATGAGGTGGGCCAGGATCTGGGTGTTGCTGTTCAGGATGTACACAAAGGCTTGGCTATGTGATTATTTTTTAGGTTAAATTTCACTAAACGGTACTCTTAAAGCGGTAAGTTCTTCCAATTCTCTCACATTTTTTTACAATTCCATACAATTTTATGAGTCTTTCAAAATTAATTTAGTCTGTGCAATTTACACAGACTAAAACTTGTTATAATTTATACTATATATTAAGTAAAAATGTCTACCACGTCTCTTCTTTCTCTATTTTGAAATGAAGAAAGAAAAGGAAAAGTAGGGGTTGCCACTCAAATTATGATTTTGTAATTTGAATTTAGATGGAGAAAACTTTCTCTATTTTGAAATGAAGAAAGAAGATGAAAAGTAGGGGTTTATACTCAAATTATGATTTCGAAATTTGAATTTAGATTGAGAAAATCAACTTAAAAGAAATAACAAACTAAATTGCCTACCCTTGATTTCGGGGCTCCTTAACTCCTACTCTCTTTTTCTCTCATCCCTATTTAAAATCACCTCCTCTACATCTCTCTCTAATCGATGACCCTCCCTCTTGCTCCTCTGTTTTTGTTTTTGTTTTTGAGTTATATAATCTTGACAACACAACTCTCTCTTAATGATAAGGTTTTCCACCATGAGGATTTTTTTTCTTTTTTAACATCAAGGCATGGGCGGATCTGGGCCCAAGCAACCCAAGCAATTGCTTTGGGCCCCCAATTTTATAGGGCCCCATATTTTCTAACTATTTACAATGTTAAAAAAGTAAAATGTAATATTTTGTGATATAATTACATTGTATTAATAGTTGTCTTATTAGCTTAGTTGGTTAGAGTGATATGTTAGTAATGTGAAAGTTGTAGGTTCAAACCTTGCATGAGCCAATTAATTTTTCAATCATTTTCATTTTTAAAACCAATTATTTTTCACATAGCCATACATGTCATTTTACCATTTTATGAATATAATATTATTTTTCACTTAGTCCATGTATGTCACTCTATGATATTTTTTCAATGTTCTATGTTATATCATATTTATTTGTTTATGATAAATTTCTAACCAAATTTTCAAGTTCATATGGTTATTCAACATTTTAAGCTTCGAACTAGTATTCTCATATACATATAATCATCATCATTTCATTCTGATCGTGTGCTCTAATATATCATATTTACCTCTTTGAGATAATATATTTCGTTTTTGTTGTTAGAGTTTGTCCGGGTTCTTTTTGGCCACGAGGCATTTCATATAAAAAAAACGTAGGTTATCAATTAACTTTTTTTTTGCAAGCATATATATAAATTTGTTTTCATTTAAATAGTTTGGTCTCCAATGCTCCTAATTTGTTTGCATTTAAATAATTTTCATTATTATTTTGTCAACTTGCAAAAGGCCCCATTTAAGAATTTGCTTAGGGCCCCCTAAAATTCAGATACGCCTCTGCATCAAGGTTTTAGATGCTGATATATGTAAACTTTTTATTGTAATTTTAGTTACTTGTAGTAATATTTGGGAGCGATTTCTTAAACTATTGAGAAAAAACTACTTGTGTGGTGCAAGTACACATTAATCATTGTGAACTGGGTGAAGATAGAATATGTAGATGAGAGCGTGAAAGTTTTTTTTTTAAATTTTTTTTTATTTTTTAATACATTATCTAAATGATACTCTTCTAATTTCTCTGCAATTTTCTTTTACTTGAAATATTTCAAATGCTTTATTTTGGTTTCATGATTCAACTCTGATAATGGGGTTCTTAGTACTTGGTTAGAATCATTCCTCGGGCCTTCAGGCTATCAACTTTTCAATAGTACTGAGAGGTGCTCTTTGATTGATTGCTACACAATGTATTTTTTTTCGTATATGAGAAATTTTATTGTTCATATACTTCCATACATATCTTTTTGTTTTAACAAAGACCATATATTCTAATTTTGTGATTAAAATTGTTTGTATGTTTTTATGGTAATCAAATTTTTGTATGTTGAAGTATGAAAAAACACTGATAATTATGGTAGTTTATAATATCATGCTTGAAATAATTGTAGCAATTTTTAAAATATTTTTTTTTTCATTTTGAAAGTTTGTGCAATATTGCACAAGGGTACACTAGTATAATCTAATCTAATATAATCTAATATAATCTATTATATCTCTAATATCTCTAATACCATAATGTGAGAGTTGAGGTTGTGTAATTTGTAGACAAACTATAGTTTGTATACAATCAATCATCTAATCTCAACCATTCATTTTTAAGTATGAGTTATATTAATCATTCATTTACTCAATTGTTGTTAGCTACCATAATACTCTCAAAGTTCAAATTTATTTACGACATAATAATTTACAAAAGTGTCACTCATATAAAATAAAAGTTGGTGCCACTAGGGGTAATCTGTGAAGAGTATGTGATGAGTAAAGGGAGATCTCAGGTTCAAGGCCAGATTACGTCTTAGTATTTAATTTTGAATTTTTTTTTAGTAGGACGTGTGCACGTGCAGATTACTAGTATATATATAAAGTTGAGTTTGGATTCCTATGTTTGCGCCATATAGGCATTCATTAGAGAGAGTCAAGTTTTAATTTCTCCGCCACGTGATATTTTTTTCTTCAAGTTTTATATTCCTCAGTCGCACGTCGCATTTTTTGTGTTAGACAATCTTATCTAAACTACTTCTAACTACTTTGGTATTATCTTAGGTTATATATGCCAGATCCCAGTTAAGCTACCCTCACATGAAAGCAAGAAATTGGAAAAAAAAAATATTAAAATAATTTAAAAGACTTGGCATTGTCTTAGACCACACATTTTTCCCGCTTAACAATGAAAATGGAAATAAAGTTTTAGTTTACTGTCACGCCCCGCTTCCTGTTATATGGAAACACAGGTACGTAACTAAGGCCCAGCGAATGATATAAATATACCAACTCATATCATCCATAAGCTGTACAATACCAGTAAGCTCAACAACACAATAATAATAATCACATGAACGAGAATATAATACAATAATCAATATCTGGGATACAAGAATTTACAAAAGGTCCAAGAATACACAATGCAATAACAGTTCATCAAGTTCTTTCAGTATTCCATCATATGTACCTATATAAACATTAATTCAAAGAAAGGAAGGAGTACTCTTTAGAGCAAGCTATAGGCCGCAAGTAGTACAAGCAAAATGAAAACAAGAACAAGGATACAATATGATCAAGTACGATACAAGGACACGTGTAAACTTTTAACTGGAAACGAGAAACATGTAAACATGACTTCAATGTATATTCAATTGGTAACAAGGAATCATGTAATAGGAGACTATCATGTAAACGGGAATCATGCAACTTGTAAACATGAATCATGTAACTTGTAAAGTTGTAAACGGGAATTCTGTAAACATGTAAACATAAACATGCACGTGCTCAATGTTAATCTTAGGTCTATCATTCTTTTATCAATCCTATCTAATGCACACAATCCTGCGTCCCATACCACAGCTTCGGGTGCATACATTCAAGTAATATTTAGATTCTAGTGGTGGATTCTATAGGGTTCTATACTCGGGAAATCATGTAAACAGAAATCTTGTAGTTAAGTGGTGGACTCTAGAGGTGGCCCCCGCAGACTCTAGAGGTGGCCCCCGTCATCCCACGACGTGGCTCTTAGTTCTACTCGGCAATTTGTTCCATGTGACTTGTAACCATACAACATATAAACAGGAACATGTAATCAGGTAATGGACTCTAGAGGTGCCCCTCGTAGCCTCTAGAGGTGGCCCCCATCATTCCACGACGTAGCACTTAGTTTCATGTAACATGTAACGAAAATCATTATTTTGGAAAACACGGGCCCCCTTCCGAGTATAATCTCCTATATCGCCTACTACTAGGTCTTACCCTTATTAACCCTGCTTATTATTCTTTTACAATAATTATACATGAACATGCAATTGATGAAAATAGGTGTCAGATCAGGATCAAGGAGATATCAAGGGGTATGCAATGAATGATATGTATTTCAACTGTTTAAATACGAAATTAAACATATTTATATTTATAAATATGAAAATATAATTCTGGACAGTAATACGTTGTGGTACAAAAATCAACTTCTCCATTGCTACAGGAGTTCCGTTAGGAGTTCCAGAAAATAGATTCCCTGACGGTTCCAATGCATATTCACACGTCATATTATAATCACAGTAGCTAGGTTAACCATATAGTTCTCTACTAGTCTACTGTTCAGGCAGCAGCTCAGTACAAGGTTCTTATGTATATAAATCAACTGTAAACTCATTTTAAAATCTTATAGAAATTATAAAGTGACTCATAATCATGTCTAGTAACATCCTAGTAAATTTAAAGTCTTTATTCTACTATTAACATGACATTTTAATTAGTTAATCGAGAAGATATGCTTCTAAACAATAATCTGGAACTAAAAAAAATATCAGTACTAAAATCAGGATATCTTGAACTCTACATGTTGGATTTCAGATCCGTCAAAAGTTTCAGAAACTAGATTCATAGTGATACAACTCTGGTATATAAAGTTCTAATTGATTTAAATTATAACTAGGTCATAATCTCACTATGAGTTAGAATAAGCAGCAGGGCAGATGCCTACTAATTTCAATTGTAATGATTTCATTTGCAAGCATATAGTTCATAGCCAGAATTTAACATACATTCACATCTAGAATTCAAAATGGGTTTCCATTGTTAACGTGATGGGAGTTAATATTTCTACGATATTAAATTATAGATTTAACTATATGATCATATGTAACCACAATCCATTCGAATCATTTTATTTATCTATATACACATTCATATATAACTCTAATTCGTGTTTGTGCAATGCATGCGGGGACAATCAAATTTACGATCTTTTGATGGGCATCGAATCACCGAGGCAAATGGATTGATTTGATTTATTATATATAATGACTAATTTAATCATGGAAAGGTCACAATGCATGAACAATAAGATGTCTCAATCAATGGAGACTTATAAATAACATTTTTCATGAACATGGACAGTACCGGAAAACATGATAATTGAATATGAATACTAATTGCGGGAGGTCAAATAAAATGCTTGTACGGAATAACAAAAATATACAAGAGATATTTGCCTTTGTTCAATGAGTACAAGTGTGCGACGGATCGACGATGAGCGAGATGGCACCACAACGACAATGGCAACAACACAGTAAGAGTGACAATGACGATAGCAGCACAGCAGTGAATACGGCGTTGAGGGCAGTAAGATGTGATCTCATGATTGGTCGACGGCGAGGAGATGACGACGTAGGCTGACGAGAGGAGCCATGGGCGGATCTGGGCCCAAGCAACCCAAGCAATTGCTTTGGGCCCCCAATTTTATAGGGCCCCATATTTTCTAACTATTTACAATGTTAAAAAAGTAAAATGTAATATTTTGTGATATAATTACATTGTATTAATAGTTGTCTTATTAGCTTAGTTGGTTAGAGTGATATGTTAGTAATGTGAAAGTTGTAGGTTCAAACCTTGCATGAGCCAATTAATTTTTCAATCATTTTCATTTTTAAAACCAATTATTTTTCACATAGCCATACATGTCATTTTACCATTTTATGAATATAATATTATTTTTCACTTAGTCCATGTATGTCACTCTATGATATTTTTTCAATGTTCTATGTTATATCATATTTATTTGTTTATGATAAATTTCTAACCAAATTTTCAAGTTCATATGGTTATTCAACATTTTAAGCTTCGAACTAGTATTCTCATATACATATAATCATCATCATTTCATTCTGATCGTGTGCTCTAATATATCATATTTACCTCTTTGAGATAATATATTTCGTTTTTGTTGTTAGAGTTTGTCCGGGTTCTTTTTGGCCACGAGGCATTTCATATAAAAAAAACGTACGTTATCAATTAACTTTTTTTTTTTGCAAGCATATATATAAATTTGTTTTCATTTAAATAGTTTGGTCTCCAATGCTCCTAATTTGTTTTCATTTAAATAATTTTCATTATTATTTTGTCAACTTGCAAAAGGCCCCATTTAAGAATTTGCTTAGGGCCTCCTAAAATTCAGATACGCCCCTGAGAGGAGCTGCGAGGAGGAGGCGGTGACTGTGGCGGTGCTCGCTGGCTGCAGTGATCGAGGAAAGGCATGTTGGGGGCGCTCGGTGGTGATTGTGGCAATGGGTTGCGGGTGTGCAGTTGTCGAGTTGAAGGAGTTGGCTGCGACTGCGGCAATGGCGGGGAGGGGATGCGGTGGTGAGGTGAGGGGGAGGAGCAGTGGCATTGGAGAGGGTGGTGATGACGGAGACGGTGATGGGTTGAGCAGCGAGGGACTGCGAGGTGCTCAGAGGTTGCGGCAATGGTGGGAGGGCTCGGTGGTGAGAGGAAGAAGATGGCACTTGGGGCATGGGGAGAAGAGACGGCAAGCGGCGAGGTGCAGGAGGAGGGAAGCAATGGAGTTGTAGTGGTGGGGGTGATCGTCGTCGGCTGTGGCGAGGTGCTGTCAGTTGATGGCGGTGATGTGGGAGTTCGATGATGGTGCTGGTGATGGATATGGTGCGGTGGTGCGACGATTGGTGCGGGTGGAGGAGATGATTGGGATGAGGAGGTTGATGGTGCTCGGGGGAGAGGAAGGCAGCGGAGAAGAAGGTTGTTTGGGTTTGTTTCGGGAGCAGGATGATGAAGAAGAAGAACAAGAAGTAGGATTAGGGATTTAATTAGATAGAAAAATAGCTTAGTGGAGATATTGGTGGTAGTTAGGATTAGATAAAGGAGATAAATGAGGGTAGTAGAGGAGTGGGGTGTGCAGTTAAGGAGTATTCGGGTAGGGTTGTATATGGGTTAACGGGTTTGGGATAGGCTCCAATAGGATTTGTTTAGGATTTCAAAGTGTGGGCTTGGACTAATAGGCTCGAATTCAATTAAGAAATTAACAATATATTGACATTGGGTTTTGACAATTATAGGCTTACACAAAATAAACAATTAATCAAATAATAATATCATAGAATGAATTAGGAGTCTAGTCTTTAGCAAAATAATTGGATATCTAACAGGGGTGTATTGAATTGAGATTTCAAAAGATTTTAAAAGAATTGAGAATCCCAATATTTAAGGGATTCATGGGAAATTTACCTAAAACTTTGACTGGGATTTATAAGGATTTTAAAATAGTTTGATGAAATTCTTATTATGAATTTGATGGAATTTGAAGGAATTCGATGAAAATAAACTTTATAATTAGTTCATTTCTTACACAAGATTGTCTTTCTCATAAGAGTAGTACGAATAAATATCAAGACACCTCGCAAGTCATAAAAATATCATTCTCATAAGCTTTTTCTGAAGTACTAGAAGGACATCCACATAAACAAAAGTAACAACAAAAAAAAAAGCCCTACATGAGAGAGTTGTTGATGAGTCCATCAACTCAATACTCGCTGTTTTAACATTCTGAAATAGCATAAAATAATAATAACTAATAACACCCGGTAACCAAAGTCATGGAGCAAGAGATCTACAAGGAGCACAAACTCTCCCGTTAGGCATCATAACTCTACCACATCTCCTCATCAAATCAATACTCGCTGTTTCTGCACTATAGGTCTTCCAGTTAACAGTTTCACTATATAGGCCACATCATACAAACCATGGAACGTTATCCACTTCATCCTGTACCTGCAACGAGAAACCAATTTATGCCATAGCAATCTTGAGAATACTTTTGAATCAACCCCATCGCGTTGATTTTGATTGAAATTAATTCCATTGTCTTTCAGGAGGCGGATGGAGGCCTCTGCGTGGGGATCGGTGGTTGGGTTGAATTAGGGTTTGGATTGAATTAGGCCTCTGCATGGGGATCGGAGGTCGGGAGGTAGAGGAGAGTGGGGTAGCAGTAGAGGAGGGTGTCGAGAGGTAGAGGAGAGGAGGAAGAAGACGATGGAGAGAGCAGGGGGATTATAGGGTTTGGGTTTATTTGGGGATAATTTGGGCATATGTACAGGAAACAAAACCATACTCACCAATGGCTTGAAAGTTTCTACAGAGAAGGTGAGAATTGCAAAGGCTTTTGGTATTTATACCTCGGACCCTAGATTCCATCTAAATCCTCCAAATTCTCAATTCTACCAAAATCATTAACTTTTTGAATACACCGAGAATTGAATGGGGTCATTTAAAATCTCAATTGAATACACCGAGAATTGAATAGAATCACTTAAAGTCTCAATTGAATACACTGTGACTTTTATAAACTCCTTTAAAATCCTAATAGAATACACTAGGATTTTCACATTCTTTTAAATTCTTTTCAAATTCCAATCCAATACACCCCTATAAGTGTGTGAAATTGGATTCAAAAGAGAACAAAAAATTTTATAGGGGATACAAGAATACGGATTTTTTTTGTATAAACGGAAACAGGGGTTACATTTAAATAAGCTTGATTACAACGTGTCTACAATATTTGCTTTAAATATAAAATGGTTGGGTCAATATGATCTACTAGGTTGGGGTGCATATAATGTGTTGAAAATACGATCTAATACATTAGCGTGTAATATGGTATTTTATATTGTTTAGAAAATCTAGATATAAAATTTTATTTATTGTTAATTAATGCATGATTATTGTTCTTTTTTTTTCTTTTTTCCTTTTTCTTTTGGTTGGAAGTTTATAAAATTCTATCAAACTAACATCGAATAAATTACAAGGGTTGATACAAAAAGTTTGTGGAGTTCTTAACTAAGTGACTAATCTAGCCGAGAGGACCCTACCCGTCACTAGACATAGTTAGCCATCAAGTTAAAAGCCCCCACGCAAAATTATACTACCCCACATCTCAATTGTGCACAATTGTTTCCTCCCCTTCTATATTCTTGCAATTATAGGAATACATGATTATTTTAATGTCTATGATGATAGTCTGGGAGAGCTGATAATTATTCATATCTTATTCAACAAAACTACTTCTTCATATTTTCACTAAATTATTATTTTTTGAATTTGGACTATAAATTGGAAAATTGGATCTAATTTTCTTGTGCCATATATTTTCACAAGTCATGATGCTCATATATTGAATAAGTCCTATTTATATGAATACTAAATTTGATATTTGTTCCTTATAGAGTTTTGTGGTCGGTGAAGGTCAATTCTTTTAACAAAATTGTTTGAGTATTATTATACGAGGATTCATGGGCTTTTTATTTGAAGGGTTTATAACTTTACATGCCTAGTTACTGACCATTCCTAAAGGTCTTCATATTTAACTATTTTGACTAGTTAACTTTACATTCCTAGTTACGTGGAATCATGGGTTTTTTGTGTGTTGGTTCATGTATTCAGTCTTTTTAATTCCTGTATTTCATTTTCATTGTTTTCATTGTTTTAATATGACGAAGGCCTGTTTTCTTTGTTTTAGTTACGTTATGAGAAGTAGAAGGAGCAGCAACTACAAGGAGAAGAGCAGCTAGTAGTAGTAGTAGCAGCAGCAGGTAGAAGGAGAATGAATGGTTAACTCGAATCTTGATTACTACCGTAATATGTAAAGTCCCTATATATAATCTTGTATCATGAGTTGCTTTGTGAAGGGTTTTTGATGAACTAGAAGTGTTTAATGTTGAAACCTTGATTTGAGAATGTAAAGGGATCATAAACTTGTAAGATTGGCATGGTGGTATCGTGATGTAAATATAGCAAATTGTATGTGAAACAGTGAGTAAGGAGTTTGTTTTATTCAATTTGGTGTATCTTTCTTTCAAGACTGATGCTCAATTTCCCCCCGTCTTGTTTTCTGATGCAACAAACTTTACTTCATTGACAGGTTCTTGGTGTGTAGCTAGTCTTTTCCAGAGTATTGTTAATTGTTAGTATTTCCAATTTTCCAGAGTATTGTTAATTGTCTGTAGTTTGAGTGAGTTTGAGAAAATGCAACACATGTATAAGTTTGAGCAAAAACTGAATTGGAAATGTTTTCAGTTGGTGAGAAGCTGAACCCTCAATCATACATTCATACTTGTGAATTCTTCAATTATTGTGATATGTAAATTCTTCCTAGTGTTGAATCTCTTGTTTTTGCTGCATTTGGAAGATAGATAAGAAATCTCTTTATGTATGATGAAGATGAATAACAAATCTCCTGTTAAAATCTCCTAATATTAAATCTCTTGTACTTTATTCTTTAGTGTTATCTCTTAGTGCCATGGAAGATGAATAAGAAATTATTCTACAAACAGGAAAAATGCAAACAAAGAGAATGAGTGAAACTGAGTTTAGAACATTATTACTACAGCAATTAGAAAAAAGAAGAAACAATGATGCAGAAAGTTGTTTCTTGTACTCGTAACTCCATAGCATTAACAATTCATCCCTATATGAATTCAAATAAAAAATAGCCATAGCAATCATCCACAAAATAATGCTCATCCATAACAATCAGCAAACCAAACAATTAGTGTCATAAACAGAGCTCAAGATGCCTGGAAAAAACATAAACAGAGTCAATATGCCTTGAAACAACATAAATAGAGCTCAAAGTGCCTAGACACAAACATAAACTCAAAATGCCTAGAAAACAACATAAATAGAGCTCAAGATGCATGGAACATACATAAACTGAGCTCAAGGGGGTGGAAACACAAAAACAGAGAGCTCCAAAAATTATTGTATGTGAATTATACAAATGCTTCATTCAAAATTATACAAATTCATTATTTATACAAACTCAAAAATTATACAAACTCCAATTATACTGTAGCGCCCTGAATTTTCAATATGATATCTTAGAAATGCGTGGCACAATTCCCAGCATCAACTTCAATTGCAATAGTAAACACAGTCCAAAAACACAGATAATTTTTATATCAACTTTTATTACAACAATCATTTACAACACAGCAGAATACAAAACACCTTGAATTACAAACTTTCTTTTTACAACACTTCTTATACAAAATTTACACAAAAGCTCTATTACATCAATTTATTTCAAGCATCCAAACCCCAAGCTCTAAGCAACAACCTGTAAAATATGAGGCTAGAGATGATCCCTAACCCCCAAAACTAAAGGGGTCAGCCATAATGGTGTGAGTAACATAAAAACAAAGCAACATAATTAATCATAAAACACTGAGTCATCAACAACATGTATTAACAGCAAGAATAAATGAAATGAGAAATAAGAAGTAAGTAAAGCATGAAAACATCAAGGAATATAAGATAGAAAATAGTAATTCATGAAAACGTCAAGTGATTCTAGACTAAGTGTCAAGTGTAGGAAAAACAGGAAAACACAAGCATAAAACCAAATCAAGAAAACACAAGCTCTATATGCTGACTCTCTAATGCGTACTTGTCGGATTCTATGCATTCCGTAGTACATAGGTCCGATGCAACCCCTTAACGATCTCTACTTAGGGATAACCCCTCACTATGCAACTAATCCTACTACAGTGATGGAAAACAAGATTCAGAATACTCCACGAATAGGCACCACGGCCCTCGACGCGCAAGCATCATGTAAGATAGCTCAAAAACAACCGGAATCATCTTCCAAACCCGTGTACCCCATGAATAGGCTTGCAAGGCCCTCGACGTGCAGATACACCAAATACATTCCATGAATAGGCCTGTAGACCCTCGACACGCGAACACACAAATGTCCTCTCGAGACATAACAACAAACAGTCCTAGAACGCATCCGTTGGACTAACAAAACCATGAGCCTATACTTATGTTTTGCAAGTTCCATCACATCCCCACTAGTGTCTGTCTTTAAGGTGATTATTATTAAAAACACAAAATCCCCATCTCTAGAGTTAGTGTATCCAACCAGACTTAAATACTCAACATCAACCAAACCAAGACCCCCCAGGTCTAACTCAACAATCTCAACTTGCCGGTTCACAGGACTCCCACTCAACTCCTAGAGATCTCAACAAGATCAAAATTCACAAATCCATCGTCAAATGATCATAGGGAGAAGCCCCTCCAATCAACAAAAAACCAAATCTTTATGAAATTCCAAAATCCAAATCCAACAATAAAATATCTTGAAAACATATGTTCTGTAGAAAGAATAATATTTAGAATAGTAAGTTATAGAGCCAAAAATATTTAGAGAATCAATCGTTTAAAGAACATCAGAATAACTCAAGATAGCATCAGTAACAGTCGACTGCAAACCAGAGTCGGTCGACTGTCCAGAGCGAAAATCCAACATTTTTAAGAAAATAATTCTAAGTGTTGACAGTCGACTGTAAAAGTCACCAATCGACTTTCCAGAGCGAAAAACCAACATCTTTAAGAAAATAAATTCTAAGTAGTAGCAGTCGACTGCTATTAGTCACCAGTCGACTGTCCAAAGCGAAAATCCAATACTTCGAGAAAATACCAAAACAGAGCAGAGACAGTCGACTGGAGAAATGGTTCAGTCGACTGTTCCGCACGAGATTTCAAGAAAACGAGAAAACACACAGCAGCAGGTAGCGACGGTCGACTGTCGAACGTACCAGTCGACTGTCACACCTACAGACTGGAGTTTGGGTTGTGCATATTTCAACCAATACGAAGATTTACTTTACAAAAACGAAATCTATAAAAAGTATATTTCTGATATGATCAAATACAACTTATAGGATATACAAAGATCCATATAAACCAATCAAAAACCACTTGAATTGATAAAATAGCTTTTTGATGAACTTCTTCAAAATAAAACATGAATGTGTGCATATGTCAAAAACTAGAGTTTTTAAGAATCAGTCATACATCAAATTAACTTGTTTTTTATTCCAAACCTTATCAGTACCAAAATAAGTTGAGATATAGTAAAATTCTTCGAAAACACATAAAAACTCAATTTCTTCTAAAACACCAAAATACTATATCCATGAAAATGTTTGTGCATGTTCGTGCACTAAAGAAACTTCACCAATCCCTCAATAAAAAAATAATGAATTATTCAGTAATCCAAATTCTAAATAATACTTTTTTCACAAAAGTACAAATCCCCAAATTTAATCAAAAATGCATCAATCCCCAAATTTAGTCATCACAACTCAAATCCTAAAGACGTGGTCTTTTAATCCATTACTCCTTCTCAAAATTCCTCAAACTAAATCTAAACTATTCTCAATAGTTGATTCATAAACAAAATTATCATTTACATGGCCAAGTTGCTTTCATCCAACTCACCAATAGTCCCAAAAATCTCATCTTTAATCAATTAATGCATAACTTCCATCATACTCAATCAAGTCAGCAATAATCCAACATTATTAGCCTACTCAAATTTTATATTAGGTTTTCCAATAATCTAAAATCATCCACATGTCATTCTACTCACAAATAATTAGGGTTCTTCTCAAAGATCCAATTTTTATCATCAATCCATCCAATCCATCATGAACATATTCATACCATACCCTAGCATGCTTTCTAATAGATGAAACACCACATACAATATACATAAAACAAAACAATAAAACAATTTACATCACTCACCTCGTTGGAGAGATCAAACGAATATAACAAAGCACGACGAAGAATCCAAGATCTCCTCTTTAAATCTCCAAGAAAATAAAAACAATAAAACCTTTGTGTTGTGCAGCGAAAGACGGCTACACTTCACCTTTTAAATAGGCCGGAATTGAAGAATTAGGGTTTTGGACACTTTTGCAAAATAATCCTTTCAAAATATAACTTTACATAAATAGATCCCTATACTTGGAAACTTGATAAAATCAATTTAATTGAGAATTAAAAACAAAATAAATACTTTAGTTCCAGACGGCACTGTTTAAAAAGTCCAGAAAAATAGTTTTGCACTTTCACCCCTCTAAATGACAATTTTGCAAAAAGATCCTTCTTTTGGTAATATTTGCAAATAGGTCCAATAAATATCAGAAAAATCTAGAAAAATTAAAAATAAATTCCAAATAATAAATAATGATTTTCCATAAAATAATTTTGGCTTTTGAACTTCTCAAGAAAATATTTGCACGTGTAAAAAGATGAATCTTCAGAAAATATTTATTAAATCTCCAAAAAATCATTTTAATTCATTTATAAATCTTTAAAATAATATTTAAAAATATGGGGTACTACATATACAAATGATTGAAACCCCTTAAGCGTTTATTTGCTAAAGTATCAAACAAATCATATTGCTCATGATGCTCAGCTTGTTATCGGGCTTGTTGTCGGACTGCTCCACATTAGCCAATTCATGTTTCTCTTCATGTGTTCAATTTGCAAAAAAAAATTACACAAAAAGCATAGCAATGATTTTTATTTAGATGTGCAAGATTTCCACACTACTAACACCACCCAAAAAAATAATTGAAGTACTTGTAGGCTCAGAACCACCCTTGTACATATGAAATAAGTCAAATAGAATCAAGCATGAGTATAGCACTTATGACGTCAAAAATTCAATCATGATCAAGATCTGAAGGTTGTGGTTGCTTCCGCTCTTCTCATTTATCCCTGAGGGTAATATGGCCATTTTGACAACACAAATACCCCCTTCTCTCCTTCTCTCTCAGTCACTCTCACCCTCTTCTCCCCCTAGAGATGATTTTTAATATGACAACACTACTAACACCCTTGTATATAACAAGGATTTATGAAATTTTCAATTGAATCAAGCATGACTCTCTCAAGCATCAGAATTATGATGTCACTTGGGCTGCAATATTATGCCATGCCAACAAGTTCCAACCATAATCTGATATTTGTTCTCAGCGAATATTTGATAGAAGCCTGTACAAAGAGCTCAAACAAATGTCAAAGACGACTCAAAAAATGCTGAAAAGAAAGCTCAAAATTGCAGCATGGAAACAAAATCAACAGACTGCAAACAGAGCTCAATATGCATATAACAACATAAACAGGCCTCAAGATGCCTGGAAACAACATAAATAGAGCTCAGAATGCTTATAAACAACATAAACAGAGCACACAAACAGAAGCAACATGCCTTTCTTAAAGCTTGTATAAAATACTGTTTGTCATCATTGCCTACACCAACACACAATAAAACAGAGCTAAAAATAAAATTTAAAAGGAATAAACAGAATGAGGAACTTCTCTCAAGCATGAGTGTCTTCGGAACTATCTCCAAAGTCGGAATCTACTTCTTGTGTAATGCCTCCACTAATCAAAACAGAATAAAGAGATACTCAGTCAAAGCTCAAACTACAAATTAAAAAATATATATATATGACCAAAGATTGATTCAACTTCAACTAAAAGCGTTAAATTTTACCTATGTAGTTTGTTTGGGCAATTTTGAGTCCATTCTACAACAGCACAATTATCAATTTAGGGACAAATAAAAAAATCAACCTTGTCACGCCCCGCTTCCCAAAATACGGAATACGAGTGCATGACGAAGCCTAGCGAATGATCTTAACATCATTCATAAGCTGTAGGATCGACTCAGCATCACAACAAGAATATAACAGAGAGATATATATAACCAAGCATGCATGAATAATTTATTAGCAACAGAAACAACTGAAATATAATAAAACATCCAAATAGTTTCAAGTCTGGATCAAGTTAAAACTCGGGAACATCAGCCCGTTACAAGTTCTTAAATTTGCAAGAAATAATAGTCCAAGAAAATAAATAATGCAGGAAATAAATATTCTAATCAAGTTCTTCTCCACTTGAAGGCTAAAACCTTTGCTCACCAATTCCACCGGGTAGCTCATCTCCAAAGTCTGCTTAATAAGTATAAAAAGGAGAAACAGGGGAAAACAAGAGAATATGCCCTTAGTGCAAGCTAGGGCCACAAATAGTAAAAACGAGTACAAGTAGTGGGGAATTGGAATCAAGAATGTAACAGAGATATAACAGTAGTAGAAAGAACCAAGAACTAGCTAACAAGGAGGATAACTCAAGTAAACAGGCTGGATAACAAATACTAGTGATAAAACAAGTGACAATTGAACACATAGGGTATCTAACCTCAAGTGACACGCATCTAGTTCAAGTGTCAGGTATCTAGTCTCAAGTCTAGTGTCAAGTTGTCAGGTCTCAAGTATCAAATTGTCAAGTATCAAGTAACAAGTTATCAAGTATCAAGTAACATGTATCCAGTTCAAGTTTCATGTATCGGGTTTCATGTGTCAAGTTCCAAGTATCAAGTAGTCAAGAATCGTGCAAGCATGTTTCATGTTCAAGTCTTATAGTTATTACTATCTAGGTAGCACTTCATGCATCCATCCTTTTACTACATGGTTGCTACAGTCAAATCAATTTCGTTTAGACCTAGTAATGAATTTTATAGGGCGGCGTACTCAGGTGTCAAGTATCAAGAAAGCCATGGTTCATGAATCGGAAAATAAATAACAAGTTCACGAAAGCAAGTTCGCGAATCCACTAACAAGTTCAAGAACCGCACAATGGGTTCATGAATCAAACAAGTTCATGAGCTAAGTAACTGACTCCATGAATCGAACAAGATACAACAAGTTCATGAACCAAGTATTTGGGAAACACGGGCCCCCTTCCGAGTACACTTACCTATATTGTCCACTCTATAGTCTTTTCCATAACCCCGGCTTGTTACTTTTATTAATTCTTATCAAGCAAGCATACATGTGTGAAATATTGTAAATTAATTCTAAGAAAAATTAGGAATGTCCTATAGGGTGTCCAGCAACTACATATAAAATTTCATGTCCAACGCTTGCTGTTTACATAGCTAAATTAATTTGCAAAGTAAATGTGTGCAGCAATTTTTGCGAATCTGTGCCTACCGACACAGCTGCAGTAAAACTGCAATAACTCCTAGACCGTAACTCCAAATTCGAAAATTTCGGAGTCTAACGACATCTAGACATCCAGGGCTACAATTTCTATTCAGGTCTAGGGTTCAGATTCTAATGCTAAATGGGTCGAAACAGCAAAAGAAGATTCAGGACAACAACATGTGGGAATAACTTACTAGTATAGATTTCATGGAAATTTGTTATTAGGCATCTAAGTTATTGCGTGATATAAATACATGATATTGGTGGTCCAACCAGCAAGTAATAATTATTTTCCAAGTCGAATGGTTGCAAGTTCATCGAAACAAAATATACCATGCGTCTACAAATTTAGGGCTCCTTAATCTCATGTGTTCATGTGTTCAAGGGGTAAAAGAGTCCAAGTAATTATAATTTAATACAACGAAATTATTGTGACTCTTAGAATTATAAATTTTGGAGGTTCAATATTGATCAACAACGATATTCAAGGAGGAGTCACAATTCTAACTATTTGTAGTATTTTTCAAGGGGTGCTTGTACTAGAACAAATAAATTGTACAAGGATACTTGTCTTAATTTGACGATGATTAGATCCACTTGTAGTAGAAAATTGGGTTGAAAATTCAGGAAGAAGTCCTCCAAAAGCACGTGCGAAGATCCAATAAAAGAGCCAAAAATCCCGCACACCGGATCGTCAAAACAGCAAACAGCAGCATGGGATTTGGCGCGGCAAAACACGGGACAGCCAAGCGAACGAATCGAATCGTTCTCCCGCACTGGATCCTGACGAATAGGGGACAGCGGAAAAGGGATCCGCTGCGGGTGAAACACGGGACGGCGATCGGACGGCACGAATCTTAGCGCGATCCTACGGTCGAGAATTGATCCCACCCTTTTCCCCTTTCTTCTTCTTCTTCGTTCACTTCTTCGGCGATCACAGGGAGGGAGAGAGATGGCGGGAGTTCTTCGATGGTGGCGAGGAGGACGATGACTGTGGTGCGACGAGCGGTGCGCGACGGCAATGAGGACGACGGCGCGCGGCGACTCTGCTATGGTTCGAAACAGAGGTGGAGCGAAGGGAGTGGGTTTGGGGTGTTGGCGATTGATGGTGGTGGTGCTGTGGGGTTGACGAGGCGACGGGGGATGACGAGGCGATGGGGGTTGGGTAATGGCGACTGGTTTGCAAGGTTGAAGGGGACGATGGTTGAAATGGTAATGGCGGAGAGGGATTAGGTCGGGAGTTGGGTGTGGCGAGATGGGTGGTGGTCGTGGAGACGAGGATGGAGGAGGCGACGGTGGAGGCAAAGGTGACGGGGTGTTGGGTTTTGTGGGTTCGACGGTAGGGGTGAGCGGGAGGAAGAGGAGTTGTTCTGGGTTTGTTTGTTTTGGTTGGTTTCGTTTTGTTTTGGTTAGGGGAAAACACAGAGGGAGAGATGGAGTAACGGGGGGGAGAGAGAGAGAGTAATGGTAGGGGTTTTAATAAGATAATAATTAAAGTTGTGGGTAGTTAGAGAAAGTGGGGATGTGGTTACGGGGATGTGGGAAGAGTGGGGAAAATTGTATACGGGTGTGTGTATGGGTTTGTGGGTTTGGGTTTAGGGTAGAGTCCAATAGGAGGTGGGCTTGAGTTTGGGCTTTAATGTAGTTGGGCCAAAATACAATAATATAATAGCAATTGGAATTAGTGAGCCCACAATATGACAAGGCCCAAAATACAATAAATTAGGGGGAAAAAGACATCAATAGAAATACAAGGATAATAACCCGTACAATCGGAACAGTGATTACAAACCTAAAATCACATTTTTTTTGTGGTTAGCATCTAAATCAGGATATTTTGATTAATTCTAAAACTCACTACTATCAATTTCCTCATACAATATTCAACCATGCTTCAACAATATATATATATATTTTTTTAAAATGGCTAAAAAAAGAACAAAATTTATACTTGTTCAAAAATTTTGTCAGATTAGAGGGAGATTTCGGAGCTAGAGTTGGGGGCGTCGAGAGGAGCTAAGTGTTTTTGAACTCTGGAGAAGGTGGAGGAAGGTGAAGGAGGGACTAGGGTTTCGGGATCTTTGAAGGGGAGTAGGGGAGGTCGGAGCCGACGAGAAGAGGCGCAATTTGGAGGAGCTAGGGATTCCGATGTGAGGGTCCGATTTGGAGGAAGAGAAGAAGGTGTTGCATTTGGGGAATCGAAGAGATTTAGAGCTAGGGTTTCCGAATTTGGGGCATCAGGTTTGGGTGTAGATGAGGGAGAGAGAAGGAGAGAAAGTGACTTGAGAGAGAAGGAGAGAGGGGGCTATTAGGGTAAGGAAATGACCATATTACCGTGGAGATAAGTGAGAAGAGCGAAAGCAACCACAACCTTCTGATATTGATCATGATGAAGCTGCAGATCGGATGGCTGAGAGCGCGTGCGCCCAACTCTGTGCACCATAGGCGTGCGCAACCGAAAGGGACTCATATCTCTAATCTCTAATATTATAATGGGAGAAGGCCTTAGTGTCATTTGTAAAATTTTAAATCTACCACTTTACGTGTATTGCACGTGCAACTCCAACTCTCCCATTATACACTACTAGTATTTTCACGTGCGATGCACGTTTTGATAAAAGTTAGAGGATTTCCACGTGCGATATGTGTTAAGAAATAGTTTAGAGTTGTACGTGTGTTGCACGTAATTGATAAAAATATTTTGAAGAAAAACTATAATTTGTACGTGCAATGCACGTGTTTATAAATAGATTTTAAGTTGTACGTGCAACATATGTGTATGTTTGTAGTGAATAATATTAAAAATTTATTTTGCACGTTTTAAATAGGTGAAATTTTGTTTGTTTGTTAGTTTTGTTGTAGTTAATGAGAGAGTTTGAGTTGCACACATATAATACACGGGTTTATATGTTGAAAAATTACAACTTCAACTATCCCATTATATATAAAGATATTTAAATCTACCAATTTACATGCATTACACGTATAACTCAAACTCTTTCATTATACTCTTTATATTACTTTAAAAAATATGTATATATTAATATGTGCTATAATTGAAACGTGCATCGCACGTGTTAAATACTAGTATAATATAACTATGCTTAGAGCATCTGTAGTCGTTTGCCAAATATCGATAAAATGGATATTTGGCAAACGAACGTGCTGCACTCGTTTGCCAAATATCCATTTTATCGATAATCGCTACAGTCGATTGCTATAAATGAGAATCGATATAGCTTTTATCGATATTTGAGGGACGGCACTTGAAGTGCCGTCGCTTGATTTTTTATAATTTTTTTCAATTAAAAAATCCCCCAAATCCATCGGACGGCACTTCATGTGTCGTCCATTGATTTTTTATTTTTTTTTCAATTAAAAAAAACCCAGCGCTCCCCCAAATCCTCGGACGGCACTCCGGAGGGTTTTGTATTTTTTAATTTTTTTTTGCAATTTGTGAAAATGTTTTTGCAATTTTGAATTTTTTTTGCAATTTCTAAATTGTTTTTGTGATTTTTTGAATTTTTTTTGTAATTAATGAAATGTTTTTGTAATTACGGAAAAAGTAGAAAATGTCAAAAAAAAATTGGAAAATGGCTCTTGGACGGCACTTCATGTGCCGTCCGTCCATATGGATTGAAATATATTTTTTTTTTCCCTTCTCCGACGGCACTTCATGTGCCGTCCGTTCTTGAAAATTAATTCTTTTTTATTTTCGCGCTCCGACGGCACTTCAAGTGCCGTCCGTCCAAAATTTATTATTTTTTTAATCATGTGTCGTCGTAGCTAAAAAATAGCTTTGCGCGAGTGCAGCAAAAGTTGGATTCCTATTTCCATTTATCCGTATATGGATATTTTTACATTCAACGACTACAGATGCTCTTATCTCTTAGTGTTACTATTATTTAAAATTTTAGATTTTACTATTTTTATCGCTTAATTATATATGCATACTATATGAGATAAGATATTTTTAAAATATCATTTAATAAGAAAATTCAAAAATCTAAGTCTAATTATTCTTAAATTTAACCATTTTAATTCTAACTATATACACGACTGAACCTCGCTACATGTCATTGGTCATCCTTTAACTAACAGAACTTTACCACATGCCCTCTCTCCCGACTGCATTTTTTTTGCCATGTGTCATCTCCCGACTGTAAAAACTTCATTATTAATAAATTAGTAAATAAAAATTGATATAATAGATGGATCAAATTTTCATGATGTTGCGATTGAAAGCTCTAACTAATCTTTTTTTTTTTAGCTGAATGAAAGGTTAATTTGAAAATAGCAATTTATAAGATATACACGTATAAAATTATATAAATTTTTTCAGACCCTGCTGGGGAATAAAGTTAAGATAATGAAAGTTACTTTAATTTTGGAGGTACAAGGTATGCTAACTTTAGTTACTATTACTATACCATACCTCAAACTTAAATTTAACTTTAAAGTAAAGTAAAATTAGGTAAGAGTAAAGTTTAGATAACTATAGTGTTTTTTTTTTACATCTTTGGATGAGAAAAACTGTAGTAATTTTAACTCCGAAATGAGTCTTAAATATACCAAAGTTAGGATAACTAGAATTTATTATAAAGTTATGAGAAACAACTCTAGTTATCCTTAATATTTATGGAAAAAACCCCTCTAATCTTTGACTTTTTACCTTGATTATACTTAATGTTAAAAATAAATCTCAAACTAACCTTATAGTAAAAATAATTCTCAAGATTCCTTCTTCCATTTTTTCTGCTTGCCACATCATCAATAGTACCACATCACTTTCTTTTTTACAAGCTGGATTAATTTAGGGTGTTATTTGCAACCATCTTCGTAAAGAAGTTGACCAAGAGAATTCCAAAATGAATCGTGGTTTTTTTGTGGAAATAAATATTTATGTATAATCTTTTTATTCTGAAATAAATAATCATATTACAAAAAAGTTTATCTCACAACAATTTGAATGCACAACTTTTGGAATTGCATCCCTACATAATACCAATTGGGCTACCATGCAATTGACAACTATTAAGAATTTACTTTATATATAAAATAGGCCACAATATACAAGCAAAAACTACCACATCATATAGCGCTCATAATCAGAATAACCTATCCAACAACCCAAGTTATCTCTACTACTATAATGGGAAAAGATCTTAGTGTAATTTGTCCTTCTACCAACCCGTGCAACACACATGCCTGAATTTTTATTTTTAAAAATAAATATATGTATTTATTAAGCTGTGCTACGCACGTGTAAATTACTAGTCCAATTAATTGCGAGTGTGTGTGGCTAGGGCCTAATTAAAAAAAAGACCAAGTTCACCAGCAAAGCAATGAAACCAATAAAAGCATATACTTCAATCAGACAATATATGTCTTCCAAATAATTAAAACCGAAATTGAATGCAATAGTAAGTTCATCTGTAGAATTTGCAAATCATAGATGCATGGTGATCACATAAAGACAATTTAAAAAGTTTAATTCTTTCAAAGTTTGACCTCTACTCCAACTAACATTAAACATATGTAAGCTGAGAATTTTCTAAACCTTCTTAATATTCAACAACATTTTGTGTCAGCATAAACAAGGCAAACCAATTGATTAAAAATAATAAACATATCATAGCCAATTTAATTGGATATTTCATTCTCCAATGAATATTAAAAACTTTATAGAGCACAAAAATATATAAAACAGTATCCAACATGGAGTATTATAATGACAAAAAAAAAGTATGAAGTGCAAAAATTATAAAAGACAATAACTATGTCCCTAAGTCACAATCTGAATTTTAAAAAAAATTCTAAAAAATAAAGTCATTAATCATAAGTGTGCCCTCATGATATGCAAGCGTCCAAAGATCTAGGGCTTTGCAAGCCTTGTACATGTGAAGTAGCTGAAACATAATTTAAAGGAGAATGAGAAGCATACGATGAAGAAACCTACAGGAACTAAATTATAAATAAATAAATAAATAAATAAATACATAGTTTTAAAGAAGAATAAGACAAGAGAAACAACATGCAAGATAAATTAGTTCACATACATCATTTATACTAGCTACTTGCCATCCAATTTATCTAGAAGAAAACAAGAAAATATTATAACTCCTTGTGGCCCAACCACCATATACGTGTGGAGGCATCATTTCTGTGGACCTGCATGATATAAGAAAACATGGTTAATTACAAAATGAATACATCATAATATCGTGTACTAAGTAGATTTTATGCACAATATACATTCAACATATAAGATATTGACTAGTTGCTATACTCAACATACTTATTTCTCATACCTGCTTCTTTAAGTTTTGGGCACCTACGCTTATTATGACCATTTATACTGCAGTTGCTACATACATACTCATTCTTGTTTTCGCTGATATCCGTATCATTTCAAATTCGTTTAGTGCAAGGTCGGCCTTTCCTACACTTTATTAGACATTCATCGGGGATAAGTTTAGGACCAACATAGTTCCAATATGCCTTATCTGAAATTGGATTGAATCTGAGAGCCCATATATTTGCTTAAACCTCAATAGAATAATATGGATCAATGTAAGGACTATAATCAAGAGCAAGTGAGACACAGGCAGACATAAGATGTGAACAAGAGAGGTGTTCAAGTTGTAGTTTCTGGCAAGTACATGTATTATTCTCTAAGTCCACTATATGTATGATACCACCCCTTTTTCCTATGCAACAAAACGAATCGGAGTTCCCACTTCAAATAACCCTGGATTGTGGTGGAACATTGTGGTGACATGTACGTTTGCTTTCTCTATTCTTTTATCAAGCAATTGTTGAACATTAGGAGTTCAAACTCTGCCTTCATCAATAAATTTTCTTGCTATCTAGGTAAAATACTTATTCAACGGGTAAAATGTAAGTTGAACAATTGCAGTGACGGGTAAACTACGAACTCCCTTCAAAACATTATTAAAGATCTCTGACAAATTTGTAGTCATTATACCATATCGTCGCCATCCATCAAATGATAGTGCCCACTTTTCAACTTGGTGTTTTTTAAGCCATTCAACTGCTTTAAGGTTTACTTTTCTTATATCTTTCATATCCTTATCAAATTTTTTATTTTGGTTATGTTTAGCTACAATTTTTAATTTCTGTATCAATTTAGTGTCTTTAAATTTGATGTAGAAATTTGCAGCAAAGTGTCTCATGCAGAAACAATGGTGAGCATGTCGCTGACTCCATCCTTCATGAGAAGCATTCATTACATTTAGGATACCTGCGTGCTGATCAGAAATTACACACTACTCTTCACGATCTGTCACAAAAATTATGATACAAAGCATGAACCACTGTCAACTTTGTGTACTTTTCCCATCAACTAGTGCAAAAGCGAAACAACTATCATTAGCATCTACTGTAACTGCAATTAATAAACACCCTTATACTTGCCATATAAATGAGTTCCATCAATGCAAATCATTGGAGGACAATATTTAAAGCCATCAATTGATTATCTAAAAGCCCAAAATACTCCTCCAAATATCTCTTCATCTACACTGGTTTTGACTTTATCCCACTAAACTACAGTTCCTGGATTAGCAGCTTGTAATGCAGTCATGAAATGTGGTTAAGTTTAAAATGACTCTTTGAACCCACCAAATAACATTTCAATGACTCTCTGTTTAGCATGTCAAGCCTTTTTGTAAGTAATCTCATACTTACAAGCAAGTTTTACACTCTCAACTATAGCTTTTGGTGTTGTTCCAAATTGTGCCTTCACAATGTCAACGAATAAACCTACAACCAACTTTGAGTCAATCCGCACGTGATCTGTCCCATGCAAGGAGTTGACACATGTATGAGGCCCTTGAAGAGTTTTGATTGCAAAATACGACTTCCCTTTGGAATAGATGCATGAAGTCACCATTTACACTGCGGTGCATGTAGGCATTTCACTAGGAATAATTTTTTTGCAGACTTCACAACAATGAACTTTTGATGATTGTTAATTGAATACATCTTCACAGCATGCTGAAGCTTATCTTTGGTGGAAAACATCTGCCCAATATATAGGTCATTTTCATTTGAAGCAGGAACAATTTCAACATCAAATTTATCTATTACTGCATAGTTCAACCAATTAGTGGATTCAAACCCAAGGGCTGGTGCACTAAGATATTTCATTGGTTCAGGCCTAACTTCATATGCATCATCTTCACTTTAATTAGCCAAATGTGCTTCTTTATCGTCTGAAAGATCCAATCTTTCGTTGTTCACAATAGCTCCATCAAACAAATCATGTATATCCTTAGTTTCAAATATTTCCAGAATCATTCCAACATTAGAATTGAGGACTCCATTAGTCTTTTCACCTCCGTATGGACTATGTTGTAAAGCTGCATCACGCAAAAAAAATTAAAAAAATGAAAGGCGTAATCCAAAATTTGACTTTTCGTGCCGATTAACTTGAAATTGGGAAGACATACATAAAGGAATTTCTGGAGCTGATGTAGAAGGCGCACTTGATCCTATGTGTGAAGAATTGCATATGGGAACTTGTGGTGTTAATGATTCAACAACAGGATTAGTGACCAAAAGGTTTACTCGTTCAAGATAAAACTTCGTTGCACCCCATTTCAAATATGCTGATGTGCAGCTCATAATCACTGCCACAAGTGATTCATCATCATTTATGTCCACCGGCATAAAACGCTTAGGGTTTTCGCTAACTACATAACGTGCTACGATATTCACATCGCAAGTGCTTCCATCCCATTGAGTTGCTTGATAAATCTTCTCAAGGAGTTCACATCTTCTACTGTCACAACAAAGCCAAATTGATTTAGGCTCACACTTGTGAGAAACTCCTTCAACTAGATGATCGACAATTTCACCACCAAAATACAACCAAACCGGAACAATGCTTGACTGCATAATCTACCTTGCATAGATTGACAAACAACACATTATGGATACTTCATCCTAATTATTAAAACATAACTCAACTGATCATAATTAACATACATATGATAGATATCTCAGACTTCATAGCTAACACCGAAGGAATCAAGCATTCCCATTTACATGGATTCTTCAATTTACATTTGTTCACACAAGAAACCTATTAGGATTTGAATCTAGTTTTTACTTGAAATAGTTTTATTATTTTGTCAGTTGACTTATTATTCATGGATCAATGTTGTGGTAGACAGAAAATTCCTACAATATGTAGTATCCATTTGGGGATCCAAATCCGCTAAAAATGAAGAATTGGCCTAGAGACCACTAAATTATCGGAAATGAATTGCTATATGACGGAAAGAAACAAGACAATACATTTTATTCATGCATAACTAAAGAATTATTTGTACCTAATTGACAGACAAAAATGAATATGAAAATAAAAAATATAACACAAAAAACAATTGTTTTATCTCATTAATTAAGAACAATTTCCTATATATATATATATATATATATATATATATATATATATAACAAAACAAAAGGTGAAAGATGGATGGATTTGGGTTATAAGTAAAATTGGCACTGCCACTACCAGTGGTGATTACTCGCCTGATATATGAAATTGACAAAATGACAAAAAGAGCTACATATATAGCATGTGCACAAAATGTATTCTCACATACCCTAATCTACTATTAAATTATCGGTAAACCTAGTGCATGCAAGAACTAGTAATGGAATTATCGATCCTCTTTTGTGGGCCACATTCAGGCAGATTGGGGCCTAATAGTTACTTCCGGTGTTTGATAAGAGAAAAAACTCAATGTTTCGCTGATTTGACTACTAATTTGACTCGTTTGAATCGTTGGATCTGATCTAGATGGTGACGATTACTCCGATTGACCTACAAAAGTCTGAAACATTGGGGTTGACACCGAAGACAGACCTTTCGACGCTCAAGTCAGAATTCAAAAAGAATATGAGAGAGCTTTTGGTGTAAATATACTGATTACCTTTTTCTGGTGCAGGTAGGGGGTATTTATAGTCGCCTTTGGGGTCAGTTTCAAGATATGATTTATCTCTACTTCCCGGTGTTTTTGGATTGAATTGATTATCCATCTTCATGAAAAGATAATAGTTGTTGGAGATATTGAGTTAAAACTCTTCTCATTATAAGAGATATGGTTTTTAAACCATCTCTTATCGATAATTATGAGTTTAAATCATATTTAAATAATCATGTACTCATTTACATTGGTTTGTGATGACAACCCAGTAAGACAGACCCATTTTAGGTTATTGGGCTTGAAAGATGCCCAATTCCCATTTACGAACCCATTTGTAGTAGATTTTACCGTTTTACCCCTGAGAGCTTTAAGATCCGTGCCCGGTTTGAATGGTCCCAATTTGGTTCTATTTTTACCTATATCACAAGTCCTCCACTCCTGAAAACTGAGTTTCATAACCTTTAAGGAGTAGTTCGCCCATATTTAATGGTTTACATAACTTATCGAAGTTCTCGGGGAAGTCTGGATCTTGCTCGAGGTGTAACTGTGTTATTTTGAGCTTGTAAAATACCCAAAATTATTTTTAGAATTTTCTGATTTTTTTTCCAATTTTTAATAATTTTTCGAATTCCTTATTAAATTAAATAATTAACTTTAGAAAATTTTAATTAATTATTCTAAATTAATAATTATATTTTCTAAATTCCAAAATATTTTTCCAACCCCGAACTAACGTGGCGGGCTACTGCGATGACACGTGGCGTTGACCGATCAATGTTGACAGTTGACTAGGTCAACTTTTTTTTTTCTTTTTCCCAAGGTTGTAAACGGCATTAGGTGGTGGTGGTGGCGGTTCGGTCAAGGGGTGCCTAGCGCCTAGGCGGTTAAATTTATTTTGCCGATTTGGTTAATTTCAGCCCTTATAATTATGCAATCCAATTGCAAATATTCATCATGTTCTTGTGTAATATGTGTAATTAAAGGGTATTTATGCATAAAAAAAAGCTTCCTCGTGCAATTAAAAAAACAATTGTCCAATTGTAATATGTGCAATATACCAATATGTGTAATATGGGTCACATGTACTATTGTAATATGTGTAATAGGTGTAATATGTACAATTCATCACCAATAATACAAAAAAAAAAGCAAAAACAATTCCACTAGTATTAAAAATCCACACATATTATATAACGGATTAATAGATTAATAGTAGTTCTCTTTTGTGTTATTTTATAGTATTTAAAATTTTAAAATATAGAAAACGCTTGGGCGTTGGACATCAGGCGAATGTCTGATCAGCGCCACAGACGCCTACTCAACAAGGTGGCTGCCTAATCGCCTCTAACCGCCTAGACCACCGCTTAATGCAAAGGCGGTTCGTTCTCCTCCATCTGA
Organism: Hemerocallis citrina; assembly: GCA_017893485.1. Classification (NCBI taxonomy): domain Eukaryota; kingdom Viridiplantae; phylum Streptophyta; class Magnoliopsida; order Asparagales; family Asphodelaceae; genus Hemerocallis; species Hemerocallis citrina. The sequence continues at coordinate 350,510,136 of CM030358.1, read as the reverse complement.
GGGCCTAGGCGTCCGAGACGGACGCCATTTAGAACACTGCTTTTTCCTCTAGTCGAATCATAGCCGTTGATCAAGACTTGGAGTGAAAATCATGGAGATCGGACGGCGTGAAAATCCGTTGACCATTGACTGGTCAACGACATTTGTGCTCGTTTGGGTCAGGGATGCGTTTGTTCGGCGCGCGACCTCGAGCAGAAGTATCTCCGAGCTAACATGGCCAACTGATGAAGTGGCAAAATCTGGAGCGTTGATCGTGCGAATGCGGATCAGGAGGAGATCTGGGCGGTCATTGCCAGCATTTGGAATAGGGGACGCGATTGCGCGGGGGCAACCACAGAGCTAACGTGGCACGCTGTGACAATGCCACATGGCGTTGACCGTTGACCCCAACATTTTTTATGGCGCGCATCGGGAGGAGATCTGGGTCGTCATTTCTTCAATTTTAATCGAGGATGTGATTGCTCGGGGGCAACCACCGAGGTAACATGGCATGTTGTGATGATGCCATGTGGCGTTGATCAGTCAAAGTTGACCATTGACCATTAACCTGATCGACTTTTTTTCCTTCTTTTGAACCAATTTTTCTCTAATCGAATCTCATCCGTTGATCATGATCTGGCGCGGATATCTTGAAAATCGAACGATGGAAACGAGGCATTGACCGCTAACCATTTCGGGGACATGTTTGTTCGATGCACGACCCTGAACAAATGTGGCATCCTTCTATGTTGACACATGGCATGGTGACTGGTCAACAACATTTTGTGCCATTATGGGTTGGGGGCGCATTTGTTCAGAGCGTGCCACCGAGCTAATGTGGCACTTTCTGGTGCTGACACGTGGCACCTTTGACCATTGACTGGTCAACAACATTTTGCGCCATTTTGGGTCGGGGACGCGTTTGTTCGGAGCATGCCACGGAGCTAACATGGCACTTTCTGGTGCTGACACGTGGCTCTTTTGACCATTGACTAGTCAACAGCATTTTACGTCATTTTGGATCGGGGACGTGTTTGCTCGGAGCATGCTACCGAACTAATGGGGTGCTTTCTAGTGCTAACACGTGGCTCTGTTGACCGTTGACTCGGTCAACGTTGACCCAGGTTTTTTTATGTGGCTCAGTGCAACTGCACTACAACTAACGTTTCTGGTGCTACAAAGGTCCGATCGGGGCATATGACCATTCGTTTCGAAGGTAACTCGAAGATCTACAATTTCTCTTCAGGAGTTAGTTGAAGAACCATCTATCTTTATGGTTAAAGCATGCCTACAATATCTTTGCCTCTATGAAGTTGAGAAGAGCTTCAGCATCGGGATCTACGAGGGGGAGTTTCTCCCCGAGGAGCTACCAAGAGGAGCTTCGCTCCCGGTGGGATATGAAGAGGAGCTTCATAAGACTCTTTGGACGATCCGTTCTTGGAGGCGAGTTTAGGGAGCGTCTCTAGATAACTTAGGCTCCGAACACGCTGTTAGTGAAGATGACCACTCGGGAAGCGAGCGAGATGAAGAGGATCGTCGGGCTCTAGGAGAGTTGTTTAGGATATGAGTTTAGGGGCAGCTCTAGGGGTGAGTTGAGCTTTGATTCATTGTGGAAGAAGGTAACTCGAGAGGCGAGCGAGATGAAAGGTATCGTCGGGCTCTGGGAGAGAGATATTTGGGAGGAGAGTTTGGGGAGCAACTCTAGGGGTGAGTTGAGCTCCGAACACGTTGTGGAAGAAGATCGCTCGGGAGGCGAGCGAGATGAAGAACATCATCGGGCTCTAGGAGAGAGCGGTTCGTGAGGTAAATTTAGGAAGCAGCTCTAGGAGTGAGTTGAGCTCCAAAGAAGGTCGATCGGGAGGCAAGCGAGGTGAAGAACATCACCAAGCTCTAAGAGAGGGCCGTTCGGGAGGCGAGTTTGGGGAGCAACTCTAGGGGTGAGTTGAGCTCTGAACTCGTTGTGGAAGAAGGTCGCTCAGGAGGCAAGCGAGATGAAGAGCATCGCTGAACTCTAGGAAAGAGCCGTTCGGCAGGCAAATTTAAGGAGCAGCTCTAGAACTGAGTTGAGCTCCGAAGAAGGCCACTTAGGAGGTGAGCGAGGTGAAGAGCATCACCAGGCTCCAGGAGAGAGCCGTTCGAGAGGCGAGTTTGGGGTGCAACTCTATGGGTGAGTTGAGCTCCGTACTTGCTTCAAAAGAAGAGTGTCGCTCGAGAGGCGAGTTTAGGGAGTATCTCTAGGGATGAATTGAGCTTCGAACTCACTGTAAAAGAAGAGTGTTGCTCAGGCGGCGAGTTTAGTAGATGATTGAATCTCTTGTACTCTTGTTGTGGCCAGTTGTGGGAGTGTTCGAATGGCGAGGAGTGTCATGCACACTTAATCAGTGGTAAGTTACTAGGGTGACTCTTAGAACCATGAGTATGGACTCTGAACAGGTTGACGATGAGTTTTGGAAGCACTCGAATGGCAAGCCGTGCTCCGCACACTTGCTCGGGGGCGAGTGGCTAGAGGCTAGAGTGATCTTGTGAACCACAAGTGGACTCCGAACAAGGTGACGACGAGTTTTGGGAGCGAGTAATGACGAGTTGTGCTCCGCATACTTGCTCGGGAGCAAGTGGCTAGAGATACCCCATGAAGCATGAATGAACTATACACTTATTCGGGGGTGTTTTGGGAGCACTCGAATGGCGAGCGTGCCCCACACACTTACTTGGGGGCAAGTGGATAGAGCGGCTCTATAAACTATGAGTGGACTCTAAACAAGGTGACAACGAATTTTGGAAGCACTCGAATGATGATTCATGCCCCGCACACTTGCTCGGGGGCAAGTGACTAAAGTGATCCTATGAACCATGAATGGACTCCACACTCATCCATGGTTGTTTTGGGAGTACTCAAATGGCGAGTTGTGCCCTGCATACTTGCTCAGGGGCAAGTAGCTAGAGTGAACCTAGAACCATGAGTGGACTCCGAACAATGTGACGACGAGTTTTAGGAGTACTTGAACGGCGAGTCGTGCCCCGCACACTTGCTCGAGTGTAAGTGACTAGAGCGACTCTAAGAACCATGAGTGGACTTCACACTCTTCCATTGGGGTGCTTAGTGAGTAGATGGTGCTTCTCGAGGGCGACCATGTGTTTGACTCATTTTTGCATCTGGTAGAATTGTACACAAATTTTGCAAAAGAAAAGACTGAAAATTTATTTTAAAAATGGAAGTAAGCAACTGCTTTGATGCTAGCCTTTCTTACATGTTGTGACCGTTATAATTGTCAACCTTTATTACATGTTTGAAGCAACTGCTATGGGAGGGGGTTAAGCACCCTCGTTGTACTTGTTCAGGTGCCCGATGATCCAAGTGAAGATATCTCGGTTCTCCCTAATGTAAGTGATGAGTTGCTTCTTGGCTTGATAGGGGAATGCCTTGCGCTCCCGAAAACACTTAGCTTGATCCTCTTAGGAGAAGGGGATTTCTGCTCGTTCGTTTACGGGATCAGAGCTGGCTTGTCCCCTATCTTGAGGAAGTTCTATAGCATCGAGGGGGGTGACCGAGCCCCCCATTGTAGCAGTGTAACATGCCCGAGCAGCTTCTTGGTCTTCCCTACCCCTGATGCTGTAGGAAACTTTATTTTCATGTGGCAGGCTGAGGCAACCGCGTGAAGGGTTGTTAGCCCCGGGCAACCAAAAATAGCATTGTAGGCAGACTTCATGTCGACCACCATGAAATCGAGTGCTTCCGTGCAGGTAGTTGGAGCTTTCCCCACAATTACGTCAAGGGTGACTATTCCCTCGATTAGAACTGGGGTTCCGGAGAATCCATGGAGAGTGTACCCAGCGAGCTTGAGACGGTCTCACTTGAGCTTGAGGTCTTCAAATATATTCAGGAATAGGATGTTTACCGAGTTGTCGTTATCCACCAAGATGCGGCGCACCTCATGATTGATCATATATATGCTGATTACTACTGCGTCGTAGTGAGGTGTTCGATCACCTTCGAGGTCTTGGTATGAGAATCTGATTGGAACCCCTGCGCTCTTGGGAGGGTGGTTGTTGTGCACTGAGTTCACTTCATAGACAAATGCTTTCCTTGAAGAGTTAGATAATCCCCCCATAGGTCCCCTGTGGATGGAGTCGAATACTTCTATGCGACCCGAGAAGTCATTTGGTGGCACCTCTCGCGGGAGGAGGTTCGGTGTTGTTCCTTTGGGCGAACTTGGCGAGGTACCACCGTCAGAGCAAGGCTTCTAGCTTATCTTTGAGGGCTCGACAGTCATCACTGAGATGCTTGTGATCTTTGTAAAACTCGCACCACCTGTTCATATCCTTTATTCTACTTGAGGTGTTCATCTTAGGAGGAGGTTGAAGGAGTCCCTCATTATCAATTTCCATGAGAATTGTAGAGATGTTGGAGTTAAGCAAAGTGTACTTCTCAAAACAAGGCATTAGGGAATGACAACGCTGGCCTATGGCATCCTTCTGGGAATTACTGAGTTCGTCTTCATGGGTGCTCTTCCGTTTATTTCCGGATGAGGGCACATTATGTTCTTGGGGTCTGATGACATCTTCCACTCAGATGTACTTCTCGACCCTTTGAAGGAGGTCAAAAAAGTTTCGGGGAGATCTTTTGATAAGAGGGGTTTTGAGGTAATCATGATTTACATTGTGCCTGAAGATAGCTGTGGCTATGGCTAAGTTGAGTAAGGGGATGGACCGGGACTTGGTTGTGAAGCATCGAGCATAACTCTTGAGGGACTCCCCGTCTCTTTGCTTCAGGTCAAGTAGGGAGGCACTTGTCTTCTCTATCTTGCAGCTGGTGAAGAAGTGTGTGAGGTAGAGCTCCTCAAGTTGGTTGAAGGAGAATATGGACCCTGGAGAGATACAAAAGAACCACTCTCGTGCGGATTCCTTCAGGGTTGCTAGGAAAGTCTTGCAAAGGAGAGAGTTAGATGCTTGGTGGATCATCATGAGGGTTTTAAAGCTCTCGATGTGATCTACCGGGTTGGACTCCCCGTTGTATAACTCAAAGGTTGGGATCTTCAAATTGACCGGAACAGGAGTCTCAATGATTTTTCTTAAGAATGGGAGGTATGATGGGGCGGTATGTTCCTTCATGTCCTCCTTCTTCTTGCTTCAATAGTGTTAGGCGATCTTCCATCTTTTGGAGGCGTTGGAGGACGATATTGTCTTGCTTTTCGGACCTAGTGGACCCAAAGGGCTATTTACGTTGTGGTGGAGTGGAACGGTGTTGACTAGTTTGTCGAATCCTGCTTGGAATGGTGTTAAGGGATTTAAGGATTTCATCTTTGAATTCTCGAAACTCTGCCCGGGTGACAGGTACTTCTTCCCCCTATTTTTCTCCTGGGAGCATGCTGATCAGCTTGTTGGAGTAGGGTCCCCCTCCCCCCGAGGAGGAGTTCTTTTTGTGTCCCCTTGGAGAATGATGGCTTCTTCGCTCTCTAGGAGAGGGAGTTCTTCTTCGCTCTCTAGGAGAGAGGGTTTTTCTACGTCCACGACTCCGGGGAGAGGGACCCCTTGTGTCTTCTTGGTGTGATGGATCGGGAAGACCGTCCCTTGCTCACGGCCTGCTTGAGCAGCCCCGACGTTCAGACTCTTACTGCTTGGAGGTTATGAGATGACGGAGGTCTTGTTGCAGCTGAGGTGCTTCAGGGGGCACCGTGGAGGGTGTGGAGGTGTATACTGACTCCCTCTTCTCTCCAATATGTTGTGCAGGGTGCTGACTTCTTCAGGAGCCCCTCGGTGGAGCTTCTCTAGAAGGAGGCTGGGTAGGCTGTTCTAGATGAGGAGGTTGATCCAGTTGAAGGGTAAAAGAGACGTCCTCATGAGGAGGAGGTGGAGGAAGAGGGTTGACTCGTCGGCTTGAGGCCACCGCCTTCCCTTTCCCCTTTGGAGGTACAGACAAAGTTTGGTCGGATTGCTTTTTCTGTTCCCACAAACGATGCTAATCTATTGCTGCTAATTTCTTTGTGGGACCACAGATGTTGTGAATTCTTTTAAAAACAATAAAAAACCGACATTTTTTACTTTCACGGATGTTGACTGTTTCAACTGATGTTGACTCCTGAATCTGACTTGTTTGAATCGCTGGATCTGATCTGAATGGTGATGATTGCTCTGATTGACCTGCAAAAGTCTGAAACACCGGGGTTGATGTAACCCCTATTTTTCCAAAAAAGTATTTTTCGATATTTTCTGTATTTAAAATTTTCGCAAATTAATTTTTTTTGGTATTCAACTATTTTGTCAAAAGGTATTATTGGATTTTCCATTTAAAAAACTATTTATTGATCCATAATTTTAACTGTAACTAATTTTCTATGATTTTTGTATTTAATACAAAACATATTATTTTTATTATTTCCTTTATTATTTTTATCATCTTATTATTATTAATATGGTTACTATCCATAATATTTTTGCTAGTGCGGTTATTTGCATGATTATTTTTATTGTTAAAATTAGATTATTTCATAAATTATATTTATTAATTATTGTATTAATTTTCTTATTGGATTATTTTCATTTTATATTATTTTTCTTGAATTTTTGACCTCCTTGTGCCGATTGTGCACCGTTTGTCCGTTTTTTGTTATTTTGATATCGTTTTCTCATTTTCTTGGTTCCGTTCATATTTAATAATTATTTTTGGGTCATGGTGAATTTTTAGAAGTGTTTTGACCAATTTGAGATTTTTGGCCCTTAAGGAGATTTTTAGGAGCCATAGGATTCATTGCATTTTGTATCCCCATTTGAAATCTATCCAATACCCATTACCCAATTGTATACCTATTTATTTCTATTGATATCCACTACCCATTAACCCACTTTTGACCCATATAAAAACACCCCATAATCCCAAAACCCTAAACCTAATCCTATTTTCCTTCTTCTCTAATCCACCCGGCCTCCCCTCCTTCTCATTCTCTCCCGGCCTGCATATTATACCCCAGGCCGACCCTCTCTTTCCTCTCCCTAGCCATTGCCGTTCACCACAATCAAATCCCTCCACCATACTACAACTCCGTACTACAAAACCCTTCTTCCTTGCACTCCTTGTGGCCGGCCCTTCACCAAAACAGCACCCATCCATCTCAAAACAGCCCCTACACCTCTCTTCGCTGATTTGGAGAAGTGGGTATCGCCCACTTTGAGTTCGTGCTTCAAGAAGATGATCATAGGCAAGATTCGGTTCGTGGGTTCGCTTGAAATCACGCGTGGAAGGACTTTTGCACGTGGGTTTTCTTTGCTAGGCTTCGTAGCGCCGTGTTCATCGTCAACAAGGCAAGTAACTTGTACTTAAATTTCTTAGGTTGATACAAGTCGAAAGTTCACACATAGGATAATTTGAGACTAGAGACGGCCAAAGATCATGTTTTTATTTGTGGGTTTCGTCTCTATTGTTCAAAACAGGCCATAGACGACTTAGGACATGGAGTTTGATAGGTTTATGCCTTAGGATTCCCCCAAACACGATTTTGATCGCGTATGCGACATATTGTGTACCCAATGTATGTTGAACACCCATATGAGAAATATTAGATTTTGACTTGATAGAAACCCTTAGATATGATATTTAGATAATGGGTAGGCTGCGTTTTGAATTTGGATGAGTTTGGATCATTTTTGTAGGAGTTATGACGTTTTGAAGTTTAGTTGAGAAATCTGGAAATTTGGGTTGTACTGGATTGATTGTTGTTTTCACCTGGATTAGAGTCCGAATCTCAACATGGCTATTTCTGAGTAATTTGTAGAGAACTGAATCTATTTTCTAACCCCACTGGTTTCACCCCGTTTGGAGTTTGTATGAATTAGTTATGATTATTTTAGTGACTGTATATCGGTAGTTTCCAGATTCAGTTCGGGGTAGTTTTTGTGGACTATTTATTTTCAAGATCCAGGTTATACACAATATCATACCTTAATATTTCGTCCAGTGATTCCACATGATGTTAGGTAGTTTCCAGATTTATGTGGTGTTTTAGAGACGAGTTTTGAGCGGTGTCTTATCTTCTTTTCTAGAGATCACTTTTGCTGTAAACTGCGTGTGGTTGTATGTTGAATGCCGTGTTCACCTTATTTCTATTTACTGTATGGAAATATTATGTGAGATAAGAAAGTTGGGTAAATTTTTCTACTTTCACCCCGTTTTGGTGGAAGTGGATTTCGATGCGCTGTTTGCAAGTTGTGTTCAATTTTGTACAGCAGTGTTGAGGAATTCCAGATCCATCAAAACCGTGTTTTGTGTTATTCAGATCATGACTATTTGAGATTAATGTATTTTATTTCGAATATTCTTGTTGGTATTTGGTTCATATGTGCATGTGGTTGATTTTTCTAGCTTCCGACTCTGATTTTACTGTGACATGTTGTAAGGATTTCTTGAAACAACTTAAGGATGATAATAATCATTCGCTGGGCTTTTGTTACGTACTCGTATTCCGTATTTTTGGGAAGCGGGGCGTGACAGTTGACCCCGGCGACAGACCCTTTGACGCTTAAGTCAGAACTCAAGAAGAATATGAGAGAGCTTTTGTTGGAAAAATATTGATTACCTGTTTCTGGTGGATGTAGGGGGTATTTATAGTCGCCTTCGGGGTCAGTTTCAAGATAATGATTTATCGACACTTCTCAGTGTGTTTGGATTGAATTGATTATCTCTTCTTCATGAAAAGATAAGAGTGGTTGGAGAGATTAAATTAAAATTCTTCCCATGATAAGAGAGATGGTTTTTAAACAGTCTCTTATGGATAATTATGAGTTTAAATCATATTTAAATAATCATGTACTATTTACATTGGGCTGTTATGACAACTCAATAAGACAGACCCGTTTTGGGCTATTGGGCTTGAAAGATGCCCAATTCCCGTTTACGAACCCGTGTGTAGTGGATTTTACCGTTTTACCCCTGAGAGTTTTAAAATCTGTGCCCGATTTGAACAGTCCCGATTTGGTTCTGTTTTTACCCATATATCAGTAAGCATGACTTATGACTGCATACTAGCATATTCATATAAATTAGAGTCTGAGTTGGGTTATTGAATTAGTGGAAAGTGGATAAAAAAATTCACACACTTCAACAGCCCATAGGAAATAAATCCACACACATACTTCTCAATAAAAATAAATACCCCCAATATCAAGAAAAATGAAAAAAGCAATAGTAAGCGAAGCTCGAACCCAATAATCAGGATCACAAATTAATGTCTATACTGATCATAGAAAAGAAAAATTATACTGTAAGTATTAAAGAAAGAGATGTAGTATATAACCTTAGTTTGAGATTATTGCAGATTCCAAAGGTGCAGAGGAAGCACTACGGTGACGGCAACAAGAGGGACGATAGACAAAGTGAGGGGCGTGAGATGGTGGCAAGGTAGAAAAGCACATTTCCTTTTTCTTCAAAGGAGCAGCTTTGAGTTGAAAGAAAAAGGGTTATGGTTTCTTTCCTGGACATGGGCTAGAGGCCGAAGGGGTTTTCTTTAATGTTTTAAATTTTTTAATAGGTCCCATTTTTATAACGAACCCCTTTATGTTTTAGTTAATTTGCATGAAGAGAATTTAATTACATTATGTGGCATAATATGATGACATGGCAAGTAAAAGTGTAGAAGAGGGATAATTTGAGATTTTTTTTTCAAGGATAGTATAGGATTTATTTTTCAAAATAAGTATAACCAAGGAAAAAACTCCAAATCTTTCCCAGAAAGACCTCTCAATTGTGAAAACAAACCACTACCGGTCTACTTGGCGGCTCAAGAAAATCCTAAAAATAAGTTAGACTCATCATCTGCCTTGAGATGCGCGCTGATCAGACAAACTATATCCACCCACCCTTTGATGATTTTTTTTCCGAAATAGGTCTCTTTTTAAAACTAATTTTCAAAATAGGTCTATTTCGAAACTAATTCCGAAGATAAATCTGTCCTCATAGGTCGCAGTACCGAACTGCGGCTGCTTCTTCGACTTCAAGGCCACAGTTGTGAACTCCGGTCTACATTCATGCCATATAACTCTAGACTCCAAAAACTTGGTTTAAAATTTGTCAAGTCCAAAGGAGTTCAAGTGTGATTTAAATGTAGCGCCCCGAATTTTCAATATAATATCTCAGAAATACGTGGCACAATTTCAGAATTAACTTCAATGTAATCATAAACATAGCAACCAAATACAAGGAAAATTTAAAACTTTTTATTACATCAATTGTTTACAAAGCACAGCGGAAAATTAAACACCTTGAATTACAATTTCTTTCTTTTACAACACATTCTTTACAATTTACATAGGCCATATATCATTCTACCCCATGCATCTAAATTCCAAGCTAAAGGCACCTACCTGTAAAACATGAGGCTAGAAATAACCCTAAGCTCCAAAACTACAGGGGTCAGCCATAACGGTGAGAGTGACATAAAAAGGAAAAACAACATAAATAAAACATAAAGGATGAAGTTATAAACAATATGCATCAATAGTAAAAATAAATGAAAAGAATATGAAATAACAATAAATAAAATATGAATACATCAAGTGAAACTAGACTAAGTGCCAAGTGTAGAAAAACAGAAAACAACATGCATAAAACCAAGTCAAGAAAACACAATGTTATATGCTGACTCTCTAATGCGTACTTGTCGGATTCTATGCATCTCACTCTACATAGGTCGGTGCAAGCCCTTATCGTTCTCCACTTGATAGGGTTAAATCCCCCGCTATGCAACTAATCCTAATACTATGACTACTACGAGATTTAGACATTCTGCAAGTATTGGTTCTCGCCCTTAGAATACTGGAGGCCAATCCCACTCCGCAGATCATTCTGTAGCCCTTACGTCCATCATCCCGGAAATGGAGATTGCTTCACTCCGCAGGTCATCCTGGAACCTTCACTGCACAAATATCCCATGAGCGTCGCTCTCGTCCTCGGAATACTGGAGATCAATCCCACTCCGCAGTTCACTCTGTGGCCCATACATCCATCGTCCTGGAATACTGGAGAATATCTCACTCCTTGGATCATCCTGGAGTCCATAACTCACGTTTGCACTCATTTAATCATATCACCATCTAGTGCCTGTCCTTATCTTTTAAGCTATTTAATTAATTTTGAATCTCCTAGAGTTAGTGTACCCTACCGAACTTAGCTCAACTTATCAACAACAAGGCCACAACTGATCAAACTACAAAAATCTCAACTGCCGGTATCTAGGGTCCCACATAGGGATGGCAAGTGGGCGGGGTCAACCGCCGACCTGCCCATAACCCGCCCGTAACCCGCCCGTATAACCCGGCCCGTGAAATGGCGGTTCGGGTTCAGGTCGAACCCGTGAACAGTAACGGATCGACCCGGGTCACTGAAATAGCGGATCCAACCCGCGGACCCGGTTAAAAACCCCAACCCGCCCGCCAACCCGCGGGTTGCGAACCGTTTGACCCGAACGGGTCAAGCGTTCAACCCGAACGGGTCAAACGTTCGACCCGTCTCAGGTCGACCGTTGACCCGCGGGTCGAACAGGGTCGCAAAAAATTTGTGCCCAACGACACTGTTGTCCAGAGCCCATCAACGGCTCTAATGGCCTTTTTTTGGGTTTTTTTGTTTTTTTTGTTATTTTAACTCTATAAATACCTCCCCAAAACCCCATCAAAAAATTCACAAAAAACTCTCTTACTCTCTCTACTATTATAACTCATTTCTAAGTAATTTGTGAACAATTGAAGTATTCAACAAGCAAGTCTTCAAGGCATATACACGATCAAATTCTGATCAATTAAAATCAAAATTCAATAACGTCTTCAACTCTTCAACTCTTCAACTCTCGTCCAACTCCAAGTGATCAAGTCTTCAACTCTCCTTCAAGCTCTCATCAACTCTTCAATTCTAGAATCGCTTATTTCTACTTCTACTTCTATTCTTATTTTCACGGATTTTATTATATACGCGTATCCATGGTGAACGGTATCAAAATTTCATACCTCTCTTCTTATTTAATTTTTTTTGTAGTTATAATTTTTGTTGGTTTTTTTATCTTCTCTATCTCAACCCTCTTATTTTCTAGATTTTTTTTTATAACTCATCGCTCCTACATTGTGTAGTTTTTTTTTTACATACATTACTACATTATGTCTAGATCACGCGGTAGCGGTCGTAGCCAAAGTGGGCAAGATTCCACCGGCACTTCCCGTAGGCCACCAATTGTCCCAATTAGTGAGCCCGCCGAAGAGTACCATGATCCTCCTACCCAACAATGGGGTAAACACAATGAGGTTGTAGGAGACATACAATTAGAAGAAGAACAACAACAACAATAACCAATCGAAACAACACAACCCCATAGTGGTAGGAAAAGTAGAGGGGAAAAGTAGTGATTGGCATAAATTTTATGATTTTATCCCGGACGAAGAAAATCCGGGTATAGGGTTGAATGTTTGTAAAATATGTTCTAAGGCATACCAATTCAAGAGGGGTGATGGCACCGGTACAATTAGTAGACACATCCAACATAACCATAAAGACCATCTTGTTGACCTACCCGGCCAACAGAAAATCAACCCTAGGACCGGTCTAGTTGATAGCCACCCTTATGATCCTGATCTTGTTCGTCGGGAAATGGCCCGATTAGTAATAAAGGAAGAGTTACCATTTTCCTATCCCGAGAGTAAGGACTTGGAAAATTTTAATCAAACAGCCTTAAACCCTCATTTTAGAAGAATCCCGAGAAATATGCAAATCGGATTGTTTTAAAATGTACAATGAAATGAAGGACGCTTTGACTACAATTTTATGGAGTTTAACTTGTAGAATTAGTTTAACTTCGGATTGTTGGACGGGTGTCAACAATATTTCAATGATGGAAATAACCTGTCATTGGATCGACAATGGTTGGATTCTTCAAAAAAGAATCATATCACTTGCCGCGTTGCCCTATCCCCATAGTGGCGCTGAAATAGTAAACCGTATTTTAGAAATTTGTGATGTTTTTCATATTCGCGATAAAATTATGTGTATTAGTTTTGATAATGCATCTAACAACAATACAACAATTACTACTTTAAAATCCGCATTAAACCCTCCATCTGACAATATTTTTCATATTAGATGTGCATATCATATTTTAAATTTATGTGTTCAAGATGGATTAAAAATAGCCGATCCATATATACTTAAAATTAGAAATTGTGTACATTTCATTGCATTAAGTTCCAGCGTATTTCAAGAATGGAAAATTTGGTATAGGATTTCAAATGTACCTTTTAGAAGATTTCCAAAGGATGTTAAACACCGATGGAACTCTACTTTTGATTTACTACATGTTGTTACCGAATATAAAGCAGTTGTAAATGATTTTGGTATCGGAAAAATTATGCCAAATTTTAAAATGACTCCCACCGATTGGTTTTATGCTGAATCTTTGTTGAAATTTTTAGAACCTTTTAAAACCGCAACTTTAAAATTTTCAAAATCATATGAATCTACTTCTAATAGCATTTTTATTTCAATAGTTAGTATGATGCAAACATTTAACGAAATGTTAAATGATGATTTTGTTGGTGATATCATAAAACCTGTATACAAAAAAATTTTGAAGTATTTTTATCCTCTTCCTATATTGATTTGTATTGCTACCGTTATGGATCCTCATATCAAATTAGAATGTACGAAGAGTTTGATTGGAATGTTTTTTGCATTACTTGGGGAAAATGTAGAAATAGAAATAGAAATTGATTGCGCTTCTTTTTTAGTTAAATTTGAATCTACATTAAATAACTTGTATGATTATTATGATCGATCTTTTGCTTCTAGTAGTACAACTTCTGTAGTTAGTTCTTCTTCTGGTAGTTCCAAAGGTAAGGGTAAGCGTAAATTTGATGATAGAACATTTAATTTACTTGCACAAATTCAATCTAAAAAACCTAGAACCAATCAACCAAATGAATTAAATTGGTATAACCAACAAGATTCTGAGTCTTCTTCTTCTCCACTAGATATTTTACAATGGTGGAAAGACCATGAACACACTTATAGTATTCTGTCATATACGGCTAAAGATTTACTAACTCCTCCTGTCTCTATAGTTGCTTCTGAAAGTGCATTTTCTTCAAGTGGCAGGGTTCTAACTGATTACAGGAATCGCTTGAAGCCTAACTCGTTAGAGATGCTCATTTGCATAGAAGACTGGCTGAAGGCTGAAGATAGGACACAAGGAAAAGCATTATCTACGTCCACAAGTGGGAGCAACTCGCCGGAACAACAACACAACAACAACAACAACAACAATAGCAACCAAAATGAAGAATTCAATACCAACAACTGAACAACAACAAGTCAACAACATCAAATTGAAGGCCACCAACTTGAAGACAATTGTAAATAGATAAAAAAAATTGTATTACATCTTTGCTTGTTATTTCAAATTATAAATATTGAAGTAAATTGAAATTTTATATAAGAAATATGTTTATAAAATAAATTTGTGAATTCTTTATTTCTTATTAGAAAGTGTGAAACTTGTATAACTTGAAATCATATGAATAATATTTCAAAACTTTTTAGCAATTTCACTCTTACAATCTTATTATTATTACGATTTTTAGTGTTTATCTATTTTTTTTTAAGGTTTAAAAAAAAAACAAACCGATCTAAACGGGCTAGCCCGCGACCCGACCTGACCCGACCCGGGTTGGACCTGAAAGGGTTCACGGGTTGGGCGGGTCGCCATTTCTACTTTTCGACCCGGCGCGGCCCGGCCCGATAAAGTATCCAACCCGGCCCGAACCCGCCCAAGTCAACATCTAACCCGGGCGGGTCCAGCCCAGCCCGGCCCGTTCGACCCGATTGCCATCCCTAGTCCCACACACCCTTTAGAGGCTCACAACTCAACCATCAACACAAAACAAATCTTTTATTTTAATCATTTCATTTCATTTCATTGTTAACCTACTCACAGGGAGAAATTCACTCATTCATATATATACATACATACATACATATATATATATATATATATATATATATATATATATATATATATATATATGAGATCCTTTTTACTGATAAGAAGTGTGCACAAATGTGTATGTGTAGAAATCCCTTTACTGAAATGAAGCTTGTGTGTATATATATAAGGTATAGAAAACCCCTTTACCGAATGAAACATATGTGTGTGTATGTATGATATAGAAAAGCTCTTTTCCGAAATGAAGCATTTGTGTATATTTAACATATATAGAAAAAACTCTTTGTACTGAAATGAAGTATATGTGTGTATATATATATATATATATATATATATATATATATATATATATATATATATATATATATATATATATATATATATATATGGTATATAGAAAAACTCTTTGTACTGAATGAAACATATGTAGGATGTAGAAGATGGTCTTTAATTGAAATGAAACATATGCAGATATAGAAGATGGCCTTTTATTGAATTGAAGCATATGCAGATATAGAAGAAGGTCTTTTATTGAATTGAAGCATATGCAACTTTATGAAATCAGGTGGACAGAGAGTTTCTTCAAAGTGATGACATGTAGGTATATATATATACACATATCTATATATATATAAGTAAATTCATAGAGAAAAATTCACTACCTATAAGTTATACTGAGTTGAAGTATATGGGTGTATATATATGATATAGGAAAATCTATCTTTACTGAGTTGAAGTATAAGCAGGATACACAGAAGAAGCCCTTTTTGAAAAGAAGCATATGTGTTTATATAGAAGAGGATCTTCAAAGCATACACAAAGAAACTACCCAACATTATACTTATGACTATTATTTAGGCAAAGATACTGCATGTATATATGGAGAGGAATTTTTGTTCATGTGTGCACATGCATAGGGAAGTAGCAGAAGCAACAATCTGTAGTAAAAACAAAGAAACTGATACTCCACAAAACATAACAACTTACTAATTAGTTGCAGACCTAGGACTGGTTTTTCTTAGTGGTTGTTAAGGTATATTAGGACTTCAGAAGCATCAGCATACATACTCTAATGTGACTAACTATATATGTATATATACCCATACAGTGTGTATAAATATATATTAGATCAAGAATACAATGGACAAACCATACCTAGTTTTTCTAGTTCAAGCTTCGACCAAAATCAATTTTATAAGAATCTTTACTTAACTACTAGTTTTGAAAAAACTCAACCTGCACATGAAAAAGATGAAGAATTCTTCTTCGAGACCTGATTTCCTCTCAAGTTCATTATGTGTGATTGTCAAATTCAAACACAAGTAATTTTTTCACCTCAGTCCTCATATTTGCCAAACCCATCAAAAACATGCACAAACACAGACCCGAAATGTGTTAAATTCAAATTTTACTTAAATCTTGGTTCTTTATCATCAATTTTGGTTTACTTTCATGTAATCTTGTCATACAATTCAACACATATATTTAAATTAGCGACAATAAGATTAAGAACATCCTATTCTTAATTTCTATTAGGTTCTTAACACATCTCAAGTCATCAGATTAGTGTTCCAATCATATATAGTGTAACACCCCGAATTCCAAAACCGACTGAATTCGAAGTTCTACAGGATCTTTACACTTCTCTTCATACAATTTTACAAGGAATTAAAAACTTTTGTTACATCAGAGTTATATTTACATTACGCTTATACAGCGGAAGCAATTTACAACAATTACATGAATAAAAATATACAACACTTGAATCATTCTTTAGGCAGCACGCATACTTTAATCTTGCTAATCACTTTATCCAGCATAGAAACTTTGGGCACGTCAGTTGCTTACAGCCGACGAAATATTATACACGGCCATCCTCACTATGCCGAACAGTATAACAATTTTTAATACTTAAACAAACCACAAACTTGATCACAGACAAAGCTACAGAGGGACTATCCTATTGATGTCGTGTTGTGCGGTGCACTTAGTCCTTAATGCAGTTGTTTATATTATATGATACTAATGCGCACTTGTTCGGAGTCTATGCAGCCCATACTATATAGGTCCGAGGGCAAGCCCTTAATCGTTCTTCATCTTATAGGGTTCAATCTCTCGCCATGACTTAATCTACTACGGTAACTATGGTAAGTATCCTAGGTGTTCTATGAGTTACGAGCTCACGTCTAGGCGCCCCACATATTGACACATGACTCATCATGCAGGCATCCTGTGGTCAATTCACCTCCTGCCATAGACATGGCACCACCCGTAGTCATTAGACCACCCCATAAGCGTCGCCACCGGGACGGTACTCTGGAGTAGTATCCACATCCTATTCATGACGCATCATGGGACATCCCATGAATACTCTCACGCCGCCAATCCAATGGCCTTCATACTCATGTTTTTCTCTTACGTTCATCACATCTCCACTATGTATCTAATCCTTATGTATAAATGAAGATCAATATTCTAGAATCTAGCATTACTCCTATATCGGTCTTTCCAATATCAATTATTATCAACGACCCAAACTTGTAACACCAACTTTTTCTTACATCAGAGTTGCATTTACATTTAAACTTAAACAGCGGAAGCAATTTACAATATTTACATAAATAGATGTACAACACTTGAAACATTCTTTAAGCTGCTTGCATACTTTAATCTTTGTCAATTCTTATCCTGCATAAAGACTGTGGGCACATCAGTTTATTCAACTGACGAGATATTATACACGGCCATCCTCTCTATACCGAAACAGTATAACGATTCTCAAAGCTTAACAAACCACAAACTTATTCACAAACAAAGCTAAGGGGACTATCCTATTGATGTCGTGTTGTGATTGTGCGCCTAGTCCTTAATGCAATTTATTATTATTATTAGATGACACTAATGCGCACTTGTTCGGATTCTATGCATCCCATACTACATAGGTCCGAGGGCAAGTCCTTAATCGTTCTTCAACTTGTAGGGTTCGATCCCTCGCCATGACTTAATCGACTACTGTAACTAAGGTAAGTATCCTACATGTCCTATGAGCTACGAGCTCATATCCAGACAGCCTGGAGGGAAATCTCACGTCATGACATGATGCATCATGCAGAGCCTATGGTCAATTCAGCCTCCGTCATGGACCATGGCACCACCCGTAGTCAATCAAACATCCCACAAGCGTCGCCACGATCCCGATAATTCCGGAGTAGTGTCTACGCCAAGACTTGACTCATCAATTAGGCAACCTATGAATCACTCTTACACCGTCGACTGGAGGCCCTCATACTTGTGTTTTTCTCTTACTTTCATCACATCTTCTCTATTGTTTGGTCCTTAATTGAATGAATCATGAATAAAAATCAATTTCTAGGGTTAACTCTTTCCTCTATACCGGTCTTAACCATCAATCAATGCATTTGACCTAAACCTGGTCTTTTATCTCAAATATCATATCAACATTTCTTTTATTGCCGGTATGAGGCTTAGCTACACCCTAATTCTCAATTTCAATTCACAATTCTAGCATTGAGTTTTTCATACTCAAAAGTTCTCCTTTTCATGTAACATGATTTCCAATCTTTTTCATGAATCAAGTCTCATATATAAAGTTCAATCGCAATTCATGCGTCTCATAATCAATTTAATTTCATCTCATTCTCATACTATTGTATACATTTCATTTATTTACTTTAAGGATCACAAAGTCATATTTTCATACTTAACCAGATTTAATTTGACAATAATAGTCCATAGAAAATTACAACTACATTTCCTTTCATCCAAAATTTTTTCTTAAATACTTGTCATAATTTTCTCATGGAACAACACATTATTATAACTTTCTAAGAGTAGAATTCAATAGTTTTCAACACAATTTCACTTCTGATCTCACTTGATTTTAGTCAAAATTAATCCCCAATAATTTTCACAAGTTCTACATGAATTTAAAGTAATTAACATATTTTTTTGGATTTTTAAAAACGAAGAATAAGCCAGAAAAAATCGATATTCCAAAAGATATATTCAGGCCGAAACCCTGAATCGAACTCACAACCTGAGGGAAAACAGCTGCAAGCTCCAGCCACTGGGCCAGAGTGCTCACACGGTATAAAGGGGGTTTAATACTTTAAGTATCATTGGGTCGGGTCTGGATTTATTTAAACAAACCAGAAAGCAAAAGAGGGTAGAGCCTAGGACTCGAACCCGCAACCTCTTGGATCGCCCACGGCTACAGTGAACACCCAAACACTCAGCAACCAGATGGTCTAAGTGACCAATCTAAAGTTGAAATAATAGTTTTTGTTCAAGTCTCTGTTCAAATCAAATTCTCAAAATTTCTCAAAACGTTTTAGTTCCTTTTTTCCTCTTTTTTTTTTGAGTCCAACTTTTCCAGAATTTATTCTATATTAAATTACAGTAACCCAGTAATTTTAGAATCAATAATTACTCATATAACACACATTTTTGATCTCTTTTCTAATGTCCATAGTTTCGACATTTAGAACCATTTCATTTTCATGAACGTAGCATAACTAAGTTTCTACAAAAGTGCTTTAATTCTTCATTCTTCCATTATTTAATCATCTACATTAATTTAGAATACAAAAATTTCATCTTTCCTACAATAGGGTTCATTCTAGTTTGCACAACCAATTTCACATACAATTCATCATTTGTCTCATAAGCATAATTTCTTCACATAGCATGATTCTTAAACATATGATATGGCAAACATGATAACTTTTCTAATACTTTCATTTACAATTAATCAATCTAGCAACCATTTTAACACACATCTACTAGATTATCAATTTATCTCTAACTAGGCAAACATGAATTTAATTTCAACTAGTTGCTCTTTAATAATTGCTCAATTCATTCCTAGCATGATTTCTAATTTAGAAGCATGAGAAACACCCACCTTGTTGAAGATAAACACACAAAAGATCCTAGAGGAAAGCTCCTAAAACGAACAAAAGGCCTTCTTCTCCTAGTTTGAGTTTACAAATTTGCCTTCTCCTACTTGCTCCTTGGTATTGCCGCAAGCCCTTAGTCTCTAAAAGAATTGGCCAGCCTCCCTTGATTGGAACACACACAAAAGCACACTCGATCTTTCGAAACTCACTTAACTCTCAATCTTTTGCTTACAAAATGTGTCTTTTTCTCTTAATCTTTTGATGAAGAAAAGGTGCAAGAGTAACTAAGGTAGGGGAGGGGGGGATATTTATACTTATTTTTGGGTGAAAAGAAGGGTTAGGATTAATCTAGGAGTTGAAGATTAAGGACCAAGATGAGTTGGGAAGTTGTAGTAACTTCCATGAACTCAATAACTACTCCTCCACCTCATCCACTTTCCCTCTCCCACTCATCCAATCCCGGCCTACCCTAGAATTTGTGTGCATTGCACACCTTAGTGTATGCACAAACTTTCTAGTGTCCCCATTATTAAGTTGTACACATTTAATTAATCAATTGCATACTAAATGTGTCTACATGACAAGTTAGAGCAATTTAAGAGATTAATTAGTTGTGGGCTTCAAAATAGTGGGCTCAAATCCAAGGGCCAAATAAAAATAATTAAATAATTAGGATGGGCTCAAAATAGAGAAATAAATCTTAGGCTTTATAAAATAGGCTTTAATAAGAAAACAAAGAGAAAGAATTATATTTATTTGTTCATGTTATAAAAGATAATTTGTATAAGAAAATACATCCAAGATTGCACGTGTACAACACGTAAAATCAACAATTTCACATTAAATGAAAATTAGGGTATTACAAGACATGGTCAAAATATTATAATTCTCTTTTCAACATTTTCATTCTTGCCGATGTGAGGTCTTAGCTAAATTATAGTCTAAGTTTTCTTCTCATGTTCATAGAAGATAGCATACTTGTTTACAAAATTTTACATTTCATCATGTTCTCTTTTTCAACACATTTCCATGCACAACTTGCATATTCTTTAACCAATTTCTCATTTAATCATACTCAATAATTATAAGTGAAAAATCTCAATTTGATCTCTTTTCAATAAAATCTTTTTAATTTGTTTTGAAATCATAAAGGAATCAAGTCCAAGATTTTTATGAATTTTTATTCTCAACTTTACTCCTATTTCTCATTAAAAGTCCAAATATTTAGAAAAATAATTTTTGTGAAGTCCTTATATTTTTCAAAAAATTTTCCAATATTTTTCTCAATTTTTTATCACATTTCAAAACCCAAAAAAATCAAATGCATTAAAAAAAAATCGGATTTTTCTAAAAAAAAGTGGCCTCAACCGGTTTCGAACCTACACACAAAGGCCCCAAGGTGAACATTCACCACACTAAACCCCTACCCACTAACCAAAAGGGACACAGTGCCCAACTGTCTAAAGGGAGAGCTTTAATATGGTTAAGCTCTGTTCTTGGGATTAGTGGAAAATCGAATTTTGAAAAATAAAAGCCTCTGCCGAGACTCGAACCCAGGCACAAGAGTGCCACCGAGCTATAGTAGAGCGCTAATGGCACCCCCTCTAACCAGTTTGACCTTAGTGGTTAACTGATATGAGAGTGGGTTAAATTAGGTTTGTTTCGAATCTATGTTTATCAAAATTACGTCATTTTTCAAAAGATCTTAACTTTGTTTCTCTTCCACATAAAGTCATACAAATTTGCAAAATACTGAGTTTATTTATAATTAATAAACCAGTGTTTTAAAAATATTTTTTTGACATTAAAATTAAAACATGAATTTCTCATTCTAATTTGTGTTCTATGCCTACAATTGCAATAATTCAATTTAGCGAACTCTCTACTAAATTTTGCATTACAACTACATCAAAAGAATTTTAATTCTTGCTTTCCTTCCTCTTTTATTTCCACAGTACCCCATGTCATGGTCTCATTCATTAAACTAGTGTCACAATAGTTTAATAAGCACAAATTCAATGTTTTCAACTACTAATCATTCACAATCATATTCTACAATTAGCATGGTTCCAATTTCACATTTTCATAGCAATAAAGCAATTCTACTACAATAAACATAATTTATAGCAAATAGCATGCAATTCATCAAGCATTTATTTAATCATCTACCAAGTCCTTTTTAGAGCGAACACATGGTTATCTTATTAGTTTCTTTAGCATTCTCATTAATCAAGAACTCTTAGCATGGTGTCTAGATAAGAAGTAGAGAAAACCACCCACCTATTTGAAGAAAAACAACTACAAAGCTCCTAGATACTCCTTGAACACACGAGCGGTCCTTCTCCTCCTAGTTTGTGCCACCACGAAGGCCTTCTCCTCCTTGCCTAATGAAACCCGAGCCTCTCTTTCCTCTAGATGAATTGACGGCCTCCTATGCTGATGGACACACACAACTAGAACGTTTCTCAATCTTTTTCTAACTTTTTCTCAATCTTTTTACTCACTTTTGTGTTTTCTTTCTTTCTTTTCTTTACCAAAATTTTTAGTGTACTATATGAATATAAGGGGGTATTTATACTAATTTTTGAGTGAAATGGAGGGCTAGGATTTATCTAAATGGTTAAAAATAAATGGCTAGGATGTATTGGGAAGTTGTAGCAACAATCCATGAACAAGTAACCACCTATCCACTAAGCCAACTCACCCTATCCCTCTCTCCCATTCCGGCCTACACTATGCATGGCTTAAGACACGTGCTAGTGCAATGCACGTGTCAAATGTAGCATCCCTAGTTACTAGTTGTACATGACTAATTAATTAATTGTCTACAAAGTTGATCTACACTACAAGTCATGTTAATTAAAAAAGAAATAAACTAGTGGGATTTCAATTAGTGGGCTAAAAACTCCATGGGATAATTAAAATAATTAAATAATTAGGATGGGCTTAAAATAAACAATTAGGCTTTAGAATTTAATCAGGCTTTCAAAATAAAAAGAAAGAGAGAGAAGAATATTTGTTCATGTTACAAAAATAAATATTTTTTTAGAAAAATGCACATGAATTAATACGTGCAAAACACGTAAAAATTCACAAACCCTTCATTTAATCATAAATAAAGAATCAAGATGTTACACATATTGTAGTTTCAAGAAAAGATTCAATTTTTAATTCATCTATTCATCAAAATTCATTATATCTTCATATCATCATCTAACATACTTTCTAATCAATAAATCATCACATCTAACATGCTTAGAACAAAAGAAATCAAATATATGTCACTCGCCTCATTGAAGAAATCAATCGATTTAATAAAGAATGAGAAAAAGCCCTTCTTTTGCAAAATCCAAGATTATCGCTTCGAAACTCCAAGAAATTAATAGTAAAAATATATTTTATTTTTGCAGAGGAGAGGGACTTCTGTAGTGGCCATAATATAGGCTGAAATCTGGAGTTTTTAGGGTTTTACAAGTTTATGGAAACATCCCTTAGCAAATTATTACTTTACATATATAAACCTTTCTTTAATAAAGTAGTTAAATAAGTTAAATAAATAAAAATAAAACCAAATCCTTTTACTAATGAGTTATCCAACCATCAAGCATAGTCCATAAATTACAAAAAATCGAATTTGTACTCAAAGTGGTAATTTTGCACAAAAGTCACTTTTTTTGTAATATTTGCAAATATGTCATAAAATATTCGAAAAAAATCTAGAAAATTCAGAAATAATATCTAATAATACATATTAGATTTTTCAATTAAAATTTTTGACTTTTACTTTCCAAGAAAAAATTTGCATGAGATCCACTTAAATTTCATATTTGCAAAAACACCATATTTGTTTAAATCTTTACCAAATCAACTCTAAATAAAACTTAAATAGATTTTATTTTCAATGATGACCATGGAAAGCCCAAAAATCAGTAAAAATGAATTTTCATTGTTTTTTTGAGATCCGAACGGCTTTTTACATAAAAGCCCATTTCTTTCGAAATATTTACAAAAATAGTTTCTTTATTTAGAAAAATCCCAAAATTTAGGATATACTTAATTATAAATAGGAAAATTTATTCAGAAATCTAAAAGTGGAGATTTGCACCCAAAAATATTTGCACGTGTAAAATTGAGAAATTCATAAAATAGTCAAATAATTTTAAATAAATCTAAAAATTAAAATATCATAAATGGCTTGGGGGTTCCCAAAACCGGCAAACGGAGATTGCTCGGTTCTTTAATTGTGTCTCTGCCACCTTTCATATCACTTATCTAGGGATCCCTTTGAGATGGGGCAAACTTCACAAAGCGGACTAGATGCCGTTGATCGAAAAGGTTGAATCCATGCTCAGCAGATGGTCTGGAAAACACCTTTCTCGAAGAGGCAGACTTGTTCTTGTTAACTCCGTTATCTCTTCCATCCCTCTCTACATGATGTCTTTCTACTTCATACCAACTTGGGTTATTAAAAAAATTGATCGCATCAGAAGGAATTTCTTCTGGTCTGGTTCGAATGAGTATAAGGCCGGCTCTCACCTTTGCAACTGGAAGCTTATTTAAACTTTCAAGGCAGCTAGTGGTCTAGGGGTTCTTAATCTTAGACACCAGAATTTGGCTCTATTAGGCAAATGTCTATGGAGATTTCTTAAAAAGGAGCAGTTGCCTTGGGTGCGCATGATCGCCTCCAATTGTTTTTTCCGGGCCTATATGACAGATTTTTAATGCCACTCTCCCTCGTAAATCCTCTGCTTTCTGGAAAGGGGTTTGGAAAGTTGCCAGCCCGTTTTAGTGTGGTTTAGTTCACCTTTGCGCTAACGGAACCAGGACTAGATTCTGGCTTGATTTTTGGTTTGGGAACATCAAACTCTCCCATGCATTCCCTAATCTCTTCCAACTGGCGTCCAAACCCGCTGCCAGGGTGGCGGATTACGTGATTATTATCAATAACCAAAAATTCTGGTCCATTCCGTTCTTAATCGTTCTCCCCCCAACTCTTCAGATTGAACTAGCAAGAGTTGTTCAATAGTATTAATCTTTACCAATGGTATCCGTCTGATGATTTCAAATGGAGATGGACCAATGCTGGTAATTTCTCTGTGAAATCTCTTTACAATTTTCTGAATTTTGGGGGGACTGTAGCCCCAAATGCCAAGGCTTTATGGAGCAACTGTGCGCCGCTCAAATCGAAAATCCTATCTTGGCTAGCTCTGAATAATAAGCTATTGACTGTTGAAGTCCTTAATAAGATGAACCTAGCCGTTGGTCAGGTGTGTGTGTTTTGTTCGAGCCACCTTGAAGACGCTGAGCACTTATTCCTTAAGTGTGCATTTATTCAACCTCTTTGGTTGATTGCGGTCAACGCCTGGCAAGCGCAAGGCCCTCCAGAAGTTTTCTCTTTTTGCTGGAGGTTTCCTTCCCCAGGAAAGAGTTTCGTAATTCATGGGTTCTTTCTGTAATGGTTATTATCTGGGTTATTTGGGCAGAGCGGAACAAACGTATTTTCAAGCAGTTAGCTTCTCTGATTGATAACATTATCGATGAGTTCTTTTTTTATTCCAAATTTTGGCCTTCCACTTTACCGGTTGATAAATTGGCAGCTCTGCATTTACATCGTCTAGATGATGCTTTTTATTTTCTTCGTGCTAATACTTCCTTTTTGTAACCTTTTTTTATTCTCTCTTTATTTATTTTCCCCTCTGCTTTTCAGATCTGAATTTTTGGGCAAGCCCGGAGGGGTCTCTTTAGGAGGGCCAGCTGTTAGGTATTTTTGAGGCGGTGCTTTAGCCCCCTTTAGGTAGTATGGCCTCCAGCCATATTTTTTCTTTTCTCTGGGTTGTGTGGTATATTTGGTGGTGTGCTTTGGTGGCTCTATTTTGTTGTGCTGGGATGCTCTCCTTGGGAGACCTGATAACTGGATGTTTTGGTCTGTCTTTTAGCATGCTATCCCTTCTCTTTTTGTTCCAGTTTAATTAAGAATCTATATGTTTTAAGTTGTTATGGTCTCCTCTGTTTCTATTCTTGAATTTGGCTGTGTTGGTTGTGTGTTAGCCACTGGCTTTGTGTGAGCTTTGTTTTATTCCTGACCTTAATTGTGGGGGTCAGTACTGTTGAGGTGTTTGCTTCATTTTGTTGTGGTGATCGGTTGTGGCCTGGTCGTTTCTTTTGTTATGGTTGGGCCTTGTTTGGAGAGGTGGGTTTCAAGATTTTAACCATCATTTTGGACCTCTGGAGGATGGGGCTGAGCTCCAGTGTGAAGCTAGCTAGAGTGGATCAGAGGTGCTTGATCTCCGTTTTCTTACCGATATTGTTCTCTTGTTGGCTTGTTTGCGTTGTGTTGTCCTGATTGCACTTTTGTTGAGGACGTTTTAGTCCCCCACTCTTTCTTTTGTCGCTGAGGGCTTTGGTCAAGCTCAGGACTATTTCTTTTTCTCCGCTTTCTGAGCGTTTGTTCGCTTAGTTTATCGGAGTTTTCTCCATTCTATTGTTGTGTTGCTATTCCAGTGGTCTCCGCCGTGATCGACGTAGTGGTGTAGCGGATTTGCACTCGTTTGGTCAGCTATGCCACGAGAGGGGTGTATTTTTTGGTTCCCTCCTTTGTTCGAAATTTTCTAGAGTGCTTTTTGTTTCGACATCCTTTGCGTCAGTTCTCCGGAGTTGGGTGCTGTTTTCTTCTGTTTGCGGCCAGGGGTGGTAGTGCAGTTAGCTTGTGTGATGATCCTTGGACTTGGCAAGCGTGGCACTTCTCTCTCATCCCCTTCGCGAGTTCCACCGTGCTGCTTGGATGGTCTCATGCGGCTTGTAGTTATTTGTTCTGCATCTGCCCCTTGGTGTCTTCCATCTTTGGCAACGGCCAGCGGACGCATTTTCGTTGTGTATAGAGCAGCTTGCTTTTTTCTTGGTCGTTAGCTTTTTTGTACTGGGCTCGGTTCTTTCTGTTTTGTACTTTGTTTATTGCGTCATGTCCGAGCCTTGTTTTACCGCTTGTAAAATGAGTTGTTGTATATCTCATTCATTTCTTATATATATTATTGGTTGGCTGGTGCCGTAAGGCACTATCCTTTTCATAAAAAAAAAATATCATGAATAAATGAGGAAAATCAATCATTAACCATAAAATTTTAAGAATTCAAAATTTCCTAACTCTGCACGTGTGTTGCACGTGCAAAATTGCAATTTCAAGAAAATAGTCAAAATAGTCAACTCTACCAATTTAATATTATTTAATAATGCAAAATAAATCATTTTATTTTGTGGGGTGTTACATTAAATGTGGCCTCGATAATATGTAGGCTACAGTTCACAACTGCAGCCTCAGTTATATATCGATGGGGTGAAGTGAAGGGGAGAATATGGGTTTAAGAACTGGACCCCATCGATATATAACTGAAGCCGCAGTTGTGATCTGCGGCCTCCGTATTATCAGGGCTGCAGTTCCTCAGTTAAATCACCCTTGAACTTTTTTGGACTTGAAAAGTTTTAAACGAAGTCTTGGGAGTCTTGAGTTATATGGTATGTACATAGGCCGCAGTTTCCAACTGCGGTTTTGAAATTGAAGATGCCGCAATTCGGTACTGTGGCCTATGATGATAGATCTACCTTTGGAATTAGTTTTGAAAGAGACATATTTTGAAAATTAGTTTCAAAAAGAGATATTGCGTTTGGTTTGTTGTTTTAAAAACAGTTTTCTGAAAATAGTTTTATGAAAATGTGAGTGCAAAAGCTGTTTGGTAATAATTTTTTATGAAAACAGTTTTTTGAAAATGAGAGTATAATGTATGTATAGGTTTGGTTGTATGTATATACTGTATACAGTATATATACTCTGATACATACATGTTGTATACATATACATACATACTGATATATAATAATATAAAATATTTTATTATAATAAACATATTTAATAATATACATATATATAATAATATATAATAATTATAATAATATATATGTAATAATAATATATTCAAATTATATATTAAACAATTTATTATAATAATAATAAATTATATAATAATATATATAATAATATATAATAGTAATATATAATAATAATAATATATATTATAATAGTATATATAAAATAGTATATATGAAATAATAGTATATATAAAATAATAATATAATATAATAATAGTATATATAATAATAATATAATATAATAATAGTATATATAAAATAGTATATGTAAAATAGTATATATAAAATAATAATATATATAATAATATAATAATAATAATATAGTAATAATAATAGTATATATAAAATAGTATATATAAAATAATAATATATCTAATAAAAATATAATATAATAATAGTATATATAAAATAGTATAAATAAAATAATAATATATATAATAATATAATAATAATAATAATACTATATATAAAATAGTATATGTTACCGCTAAATCTGGTGTGGGGACAAACAGATAGCATTTGTAGATTCTTGAAAAACTTGAATAGCAAACCTGGAACCTGTTCCGCCAGAGTTAGACCGTTGACTCCCGCCGTTCACCTGCAAAAAGTGCGAGACACCGGGGTTGATCCCGGCGACGCACCCTCCGACGCTCAAGTCAGTAATCAGGAATGATTATGAAAGAGCGTAAATTGGCAAAAGATTGATTACCTCTTAATAGTGGTGGATGGAGGGTATTTATAGTCGCCGTTGGGGTCAGATTAGGAATGTAATCCCTGTGATCAGATAAGGAATGTAATCCCTGTGATCAGATTAGGAATGTAATCCCTAATTTCCAGTGAAAGGATAGATGTGAATCAGGGCCGTTGATTAGGACTAATCAGGAACCCTAATTCTATCCTGCTTTACCGGGTTCATTTCGGGTTGGGACCCGTACCCAGTTGAGGTGGATCCGTTCGTGGGTTATTGGGTCTTGAAGAAAGACCCAGTTCCCATTTCAGACCCGTTTGTAGGTGAAATTACCGTTTTACCCCTGAGCTTTAAGATTCGTGTCCGATTTGAACGGCCCAGATTTAATCCTATTTTTAGCCATATCACGAGCCCCCCACTCCTGGAGACTGAGTTTTACAGTCTTCGAGGAGTAGTTTTGTTGTTCTAATGGTGTACGGGATTTTATCGGTGTTCTTAAGGGACTTTGGAATCTTGCTCGGGGGGTAACGGTGTTATTCTGGGTTTGTAAAATGCCCAAAAATATCCTCGAAATTTTCTGGATTTTTTGTGATTTTTCCAGATTTTACTGAATTTTTTCTCTTTTTTTTGAATTTTTTATTCATTTTCCGAATTAAATAATTAATTATCGAAAATATTAATTAATTATTCTAATTTAATAAATATTTTTTCAGAATTTAAAAATAATTTTTCTGAATTAATAATTATTTTTAGAATTTTTAATTAATTTTTTTGATTTTTAAATATTTTTTCGGATTTTTTAAATAATTAAAACAATTAAATAAATAAATAATTAAATTAAATATTACCTGGACACGTGGCGCGTTTCTGAGCGTCGATCATGATCAGATGTGTGCGCATCGCGAGACAGATCACGTTCTGGACACGTGGCGCATTTCTGACCGTCGATAATGATCAGATGTGCGCGCATCGCGAGACAGATCACGTTCTGGACACGTGGCGCATTTCTGTGCGTCGATCGTGTCGTGACGCGATTTTTGAGAAGATCGGACGGTGCGTGTAGGTCGGCAGCATTTTTCTCCAATTTTGAGCTCGGATTGCATGTTGCTCGGAATCCGAGCAACTTCGTGCAGATTTCGCGCCGCTCGGAATCCGAACCACCTCGCGCTGCCACGTGGCACAATTATACATACATACATACATATATATATATATATATATATATATATATATATATATATATATATATATATATATATATATATATATATATATATTTGTTTTTTTTCCTTCTTCTTCTCCCGCCCTGTTCTTCTTCGACTTCTTCTCTTCTTTCCATCGTTCTTCTTCGTTCTTCCTCCTTCGTCTCTTTCCTTCGACGTCATCTTCGGCTGAGGGTGAACCAGGTCATCGGAGCTCGAAGAGAGGAGCTCGGCGAGAGGAGCTCATCGATGTGGAGACGAAGCTCGACGAAAGCGGCGGAGGTGGAGCTTAGCAATGGATGGAGCTCGATGGGTTCTTCGAGTAAGAGTGGGAGCTCGAGCTCGGAGCTCAGCTTTGGAGCTCGATAGAGGTGCTGGAGCTAGACGATGAGCTCGGCATCGGAGTGGAGCTCGGCGATAGAGGTTGGCGATCATGGCGAGGAGCTTGGCAAAGTTGGGTTCAGGGAGTTGGAGGTTGACGAAGGGATCTTGATGGCGGAGCTCGGCAGAGATTGAGCTCGGCGAAGGTTGGAGATTGAGCTGCTCTTGGAGAGAGAGCTCTACTGCCGTGAGAGGTTGGCGAGGAGGGGCGACAGTGGAGCTCAGTGAAGGAGGGGAGCTCGACTGTGGGTACGGCTCATCATTTGGCTCGGAGCTCGGCCATGGAGCTCAGTGCTCGACGGAGCTCGAGGAGGGAGCTGATGGCGGCCGTGAGTGGGCTCGGCTTTGGACTGGGAGCTCGAAGTCGTTGAGAGCTCGCACACGTGAAGGATGAGTGCTCAGCACCGAAGTGGAGGTTGAAGCTCGGCACTGAGCTCGGAGCTCCGGAGTGGGAGCTCGGCTCTGCACCGGCGAGGCAGGTCGGATTCTCGACGAGG
This sequence comes from Hemerocallis citrina, assembly GCA_017893485.1. Lineage (NCBI taxonomy): Eukaryota > Viridiplantae > Streptophyta > Magnoliopsida > Asparagales > Asphodelaceae > Hemerocallis > Hemerocallis citrina. Next base: position 350,479,584 of record CM030358.1, on the reverse strand, counting down.
TGCGGGGTCGACATCTCAAAGCCCGACCAGGTGAGGGGGGGGAGAGTTTTGGGTTTTTCTCTTGTTTGGTTTTTGTTTTGGCGCCAAACCAGCTAACGATGAGGAAGGGGATGGGTGTTCGGGTTTGGATCCCTTAACGGGTCCTGAACCCGACCCTGGTGCCTTTTTGATTATTTTTTTTCGTTCGGCGAATCCGAGCACGGATTGTGAGGCAAATTTTTTGGCCATTTTGCAGCTCGGTAGGACTGTAGCTCGGATTGTAGATCTGAGCTCCGTGGCTTGATCTGGACAGTTGATCACGATCGTGGCGCGAATCATGAGACAAGAGGCTCAAATTTCGAGAAAACGTTATCTTGTCGTTTTGTTGAGACGTGGCGCGATCTGAGCCGTTCATCACCTTTTGCTCGATTTTCGCAAAGATCCAACGATTTGAGTTGTTCAGTATCGTTTTTCTTCAAGTGTGGAGCTCGGATTGACACTTGCTCGGAATCCGAGCGTCTTACTTGAGTGGGTCGGCTCGGGTTGCTAGTCATTCGGCGCAGCTGTATTGAGATCCACTTTTCCGGTGCTACGGAGGTCCGATCGGGGCATGCGACCCCTCATTTCGAAGCTAACTCGAAGATCTACAGCTTCTCTTTAGGAGTGGGATGAAGATTCACCCTCATTCATGGTCAAAATAGCCCCGCAACATCCTTGTCTTCATGAAGTTGAGGAGTGTTTTGGTCTTGGGGATTTTTGAAGAGGAGCTCCACTCCTAGTGGCGGAGAAGATGTGCTAGGAAGACCCTCGTAAGAGCCATGGGAAGACCCACTCTTTGAGGTGAGTGCAAGGAGCAACTCTGTAGGAGAGTTTTGAGCTCCGATCTTGCTTAGAAGAGGCCTGCTTTGGAGGCGAGCGGAGTGAAGGGATTGGCTCTAAGAGAGAGTCATTTGTGAGACAAGTGTGAGGAGGAACTCTAGGAGAGAGTCGCGCTCCGAACTTGTTGAGAAGAGGTTCGCCTTCGAGGTGAGAAGAGCGAAGAGCTTGGCTCTAGGAGAGAGCCATTTGTGAGACAAGTGTGAGGAGGAACTCTAGGAGAGAGTTGTGCTCCAAACTTGTTGAGAAGGGGTCCGCCTTCAAGGTAAGCGGAGCGAAGAGCTTGGCTCTAGGAGAGAGCCATTTGGGAGACGAGTTTGAGGAGCAACTCTAGGAGAGAGTTGTGAGCTCGATCTGAACCGTTGGATCTCGGCACGGATCTCGAGGTAGGCTCAGTTCTCAAGAAAACACTATCTTGTCGTGTAGTGGTGCTGGCACGATCTGGGCCGTCCGATCGAAATCTTACGCGAATTTTGAGGGGATAGTTGTTTTTCTCCAATTCACAGCACTTGCTCGGAATCCGAGCTATCCTCTTGGTTGTTGAGGTCGGATCGCCTGTCGCTCGGGTTTTGGTTCCGAGGGACGTGGAGAGTCATTTGGGAGACGAGTTTGACGAGCAACTCTAGGAGAGAGTTGTGAGATCCGAACTTGTTGAGAGGAGGTCCGCCTTGGAGGTGAACGGAGCGAAAAACTTGACTCTAGGAGAGAGCCATTTGGGAGACGAGTTTGAGGAGGAACTCTAGGAGAGAGTTGTGCTCCGAACTCGTTGAGAAGAGGTCCGCTTTGGAGATGAGAGGAGCGAAGCGCTTGACTCTAGGAGAGAGCCATTTGGGAGACGAGTTTGAGGAGCAACTTTAGGAGAGAGTTGTGAGCTCTGAACTCGTTGAGGGGAGGTCCGCCTTGGAGGTGAGCGGAGCCAAAAACTTGACCCTAGGAGAGAGCCATTTGGGAGACGAGTTTGAGGAGCAACTCTAGGAGTGAGTTGTGAGCTCCGAACTCGTTGAGAAGAGGTCTGCCCTGGAGGTGAGCGGAGCGAAGAGCTCGGCTCTGGAAGAGGGCCGTTTGGGAGACGAGTTTGAAGAGCAACTCCAGGAGAGAGTTGCGAGCTCCGAACTCGTTGAGAAGAGGTCCGCCTTGGAGGCGAGCGGAGCGAAGAGCTCGGCTCTAGGAGAGAGCCATTTGGGAGACGAGTTTGAGGAGCAACTCTAGGAGTGAGTTGTGAGCTCCGAACTCGTTGAGAAGAGGTATGCCCTGGAGGTGAGCGGAGCGGAGTGCTTGACTCTAGGAGAGAGCCATTTGAGAGACGAGTTTGAGGAGCAACTCTAGGAGAGAGTTGTGAGCTCCGAAACTTGTTGAGGGGAGATCCGCCTTGGAGGTGAGCGGAGCGAAAAACTTGACCCTAGGAGAGAGCCATTTGGGAGACGAGTTTGAGGAGCAACTCTAGGAGTGAGTTGTAAGCTCCGAACTCGTTGAGAAGAGGTCTGCCCTGGAGGTGAGCGGAGCGAAGAGCTCGGCTCTGGAAGAGGGCCGTTTGGGAGACGAGTTTGAGGAGCAACTCCAGGAGAGAGTTGCGAGCTCCGAACTCGTTGAGAAGAGGTCCGCCTTGGAGGCGAGCGGAGCGAAGAGCTCAGAACTAGGAGAGAGCAATTTGGGAGACGAGTTTGAGGAGCAACTCTAGGAGTGAGTTGTGAGCTCCGAACTCGTTGAGAAGAGGTCTGCCCTGGAGGTGAGTGGAGCGAAGAGCTCGGCTCTAGGAGAGAGCCATTTGGGAGACGAGTTTGAGGAGGAACTTTAGGAGAGAGTTGTGCTCCGAACTCGCTATTTAAGTGAGAGAATCAATGATTGTAGGAGCAGTTCCGAATGGCGAACCACTTCTAACTCGCTTAAGAGCAAGTTATCCGAAGCAGAATCGAGCCAAGTGTTGGACTCCGAACTCGTCGTTAGAGGGATTCAACGGTTGTGGGAGCAATTCCGAATGGTGAACCACTTCTAACTCGCTTACGAGCAAGTTATTTGAAGCAGAATCGAGCCAAGTGTTGGACTCCGAACTCGTCGTTTAAGGGGGGTTGACGAGGTGTAAGAGCAATTCCGAATGGCGAACCACTTCTTACCCGCTTATGAACGAGTAATTTGAAGCGAAATCGAGCCAAGTGTTGGACTCCGACCTCGTTGTTAGAGCTTAGTAAGTTGTGGGGGCAGCCATGTAAGAGAAGCTGGACTCCGAACTTACCATTTAGCGAGTCGCGACTCGGAAAGATAGAGAAGCAAGAGCAATAATTTTCAATGAAAAAATGTAAGGTTTTATTGAGATAAACTAAGTGGCCTCTTCAATAGGGCGAGCCATTATTACATGCTATTCGCCGGGTTACAAGCATCGACCTTATTGAAAATCAAAATCCTACTTCTACAATAAGGTGAAGACCTCTTGGGAGGAGCTGGGAGGTTCTGAGTCTTGAAGCTCGGCGGGCCTTTCTGTTTGTTTGTTGGCTCCTCAAGGGGGGAGCTAGGCCCCATCTTTTTGGACGAACTTGGTCAGGTGTCCCCGCTGTATGAGTTCTTCGATCTCCTTCTTGAGAGCCCGACAATCATCCGTGTCGTGGCCGTGGTCCCTGTGAAAGCGGCACCACTTATCCTTGTTCCTCTTCTTGCCAGGTGTATTCATTCTAGGGGGAGCACGGAGTAGCCCTTCCTTGTCCACCTCCATAAGAACTTCTGATATATTGGCAATGAGGGGGGTGAACTTTTCAAAACGAGGAGTCGGGCGGCGCTGGCCATTGCCGTCCTTCTGGGATTTTGGGACCCCTCTTCGCTTGTGTTCTTCCGTTTGTTCCCGGAAGATGTCTCCTCAAGAGTAAGGGGGTTGAGAGCCTCTTCCGCTCGTATGTACTTCTCCACCCTAAGTAGGAGTTCTGAGAAGTCCTGAGGAGGCTTCTTGGCAAGGGACGCCCTGAGGTTGGCATTAGTGACGTTGCGCTCGAATGCTGCAGAGGCTACTGATTGGTTGAGGGAGGGAATGGACTGAGCTTCGGCGGTGAAGCATCGAAGGTAATCCCTTAGGCGTTCACTCTTTTCTTGGTTGAGGGTCACCAGGGATACACTTGTTTTCTTGGCCCGACAGCTACCCACGAAATGAGTAAGGAAGAGCCCTTCGAACTGATCGAATGAAAAGATGGAGGCCTGGGGCGAGTCGAGAGTACCATTCTCATGCAGGCCCCTTCAAAGTGGCAGGAAAAATCTTGCAGAGGAGGGCGTCTGAAGCATGGTGGATCATCATGAGAGTTTTAAAACTCTCTATGTGATCCGCGGGGTCTGACCTCCCGGTATACGACTCGAAGTGAGGCGACTTGAAGTACTCTGGGATGGGGGCCTCCATGATGGTGCGGGAGAATGGAGGTCTGCACGGGTGGAGGTTTATCGCTCGTTGCTCTTCTTCCCTGTCAATTCGGCCGAGGCACCTCTCCATCTAGTGGAGACGGCGGTAAACCGAGTCTTCTCTTTGATCATACCTTGCCGAGCCCCGGGACTCATCTTCGTACGAGGGTGGACTGGGGTTGCGGCGATGGTAGCTTGGAGATGGACGAGGACTGAGAGTGTGAAGGCGATGGCTCCTAGTTGGCTCATGAGTAGGTGGCCTCTGGTCGTTCTTTGGAGTGATATTGAGGGCCCGTAAGACTGTCGCTTGGAAGTATTGAAGATCTGCCCATGTGACTGGGGCCTCTCCAGCTTGGCGGTCCCTATGTATGGCACGGCTTACTGGAGAATGAGTTCTCCGCCGATGACGCTGAGGGGACGGACTCCCTTCGCCCTCTTCAAGTAGGGAACCTTCTATAGTCTCGGCGATGAGGAGATCGCTCATTTGGACGTTGTTGGCGGGAGGCTCCCTCTCAGGCCTGCCTTTCATCCAAACGGCGGCAAAGATCCTCTTCCTTCTGCCGATTGAGGATCGTATTTCGAAGGTCGGAAGCTCGGGGATTATGGGATGCCATAGAGTCAGAAGAGGGGTTGTGTATTGGGATGCGGTCCTGTTGGAGAGGTTGCTTCTGAGGATTGAGACGCGAGCCCCCCGCGCTAGCATTCTGAGGCCGGGTTGGATCCCGGGGGGGTTGAAGATTCTGAGGAGGGAGTTGGTCCAGCCGCAGGGGTCCTCTGCCTGAGGAGGAAGTTGCCCCTGCTGCTGAACGGGTTGGAGGGGGACCTCCTGTTGTGGTTGAGGAGGGGTAGGCCCACGGTTGGACGCCCTGGATCTGAGTTTCCTTGGAGGCATGATGGGGGAAGGTCTGACCTACGGGAAGAGGAAGGCTGCTACTCGTGGTGTTTCCCACAGACGGCGCCAATCTGTTACCGCTAAATCTGGTGTGGGGGCAAACAGATAGTATTTGTGGATTCTTGGAAAACTTGAATAGCAAACCTGGAACCTGTTCCGCCGGAGTTAGACCGTTGACTCCCGCCGTTCACCTGCAAAAAGTGCGAGACACCGGGGTTGATCCCGGCGACGCACCCTCCGACGCTCAAGTCAGTAATCAGGAATGATTATGAAAGAGCGTAAATTGGCAAAAGATTGATTACCTCTTAATAGTGGTGGATGGGGGGTATTTATAGTCACCGTTGGGGTCAGATTAGGAATGTAATCCCTGTGATCACATAAGGAATGTAATCTCTGTGATCAGATTGGGAATGTAATCCCTAATTCCCAGTGAAAGGATAGATGTGAATCAGGGCCGTTGATTAGGACTAATCAGGAACCCTAATTCTATCCTGCTGGACCGGGTTCATTTCGGGTTGGGACCCGTGCCCAGTTGAGGTATATCCGTTCGTGGGTTATTGGGTCTTGAAGAAAGACCCAGTTCCCATTTCAGACCCATTTGTAGGTGAAATTACCGTTTTACCCCTGAGCTTTAAGATTCGTGTCCGATTTGAACGGCCCCGATTTAATCCTATTTTTAGCCATATCAGTATATATAAAATAATAATATATTATAATAATTGTATATTATAATAATATAAAATAATTTATTATAATGAACATATTTAATTATATACATATATATAATAACATATAATAATTATAATAATATATTAAATAATTTATTATAATAATAATAAATTATATAATAATATATGTATATATAATAGTAATATATAATAATAATAATAATAATAATATATATTATAATAATAATAGAATATTATAATAGTATATATGAAATAATATATATTATAATAATAGTATATATATAGGAAAATGCTCCATTGAAAAAGGGTCTAGTTTTCACGGGTTGAAAAATACCAATCTGAGCCGTTGGATCACTCATGTTCGTGATCAGCGGCTCAGATCGAGCCCCCCATCACCCGGTTTGAATGATCAGCAGAGGGTTATTTTGGGAAATTCGTCCCAAATAACTTTTCGCCTGATTCGTGAAAGAAAAAATGACATAACCTAGGCCGTTGTTGGGAACAACGGCCTAGGTTATAAAAAATTGAATTATAGGCCGTTGTTCCGAACAACGGCCTATAATTCAATTTTTATAACCTAATTCTATAAATTTTTATAGATAGAAATTTTTATAGAAATTCTATAGCCTAGGCCGTTGTTGGGAACAACGACCTAGGTTATAAAAATTGAATTATAGGCCGTTGTTCCGAACAACGGCCTATAATTCAATTTTTTATGACGTAGGCCGTTGTTCCCAACAACGGCCTAGGTTATATCATTTTTTTCAGAACGAATCAGGCGAAGAGTTATTTGGGACGAAATTCTCAAATAACCCTCCGCCACTTAAGTCATATTGGGTGATGGGCGGGCTCGATCTGAGCCGCTGATCGCGATCATGAGTGATCCAATGGCTCAGATTCGTGTTTTCCAACCCGTGAAAACAAATCCGTTTTCAATGGAGCATTTACCATATATATATATATATATATATTAAAAAATAAAAAAAAATATAATAATAATAATAATAATAATAATAATAATAATAATAATAATAATAATAATAATAATAATAATAATAATAATATATAAATCTATTTCTATTATAAAAGCAAGAATAAAATTTGTCCGGAGTAGATCTGAATCACACATCTTGATCTTATAATATAGATTTAATCTGAGCCATAATAATCTCTCAAATATTTTAGATCACCCTACATTTTATTTAGAGCATCCACAGTGGTTTTCTATAATTCTCAGTTTGCCATTTTTTAGCAAACGAAGCCCTGCAGTGGTTTTTCATTTTGCCATTTTTTAGCAAACGACCTATATTCGTTTCTCATATTTGAGAAACAGAATAGCGATTCTCAAATTATAGAGGACGGGATATCATATCCCGTCTGATCTATTTTTATTAATTTTTTATTAAAAAAAACACCTCTCAAACGGGAGATCATATCCCGTCTCAATCAGATATCCCGTCTGAGGGATGTTTTTTATTTATTTATTTATTTTAAAAAAATGAACGGAGATGATTGGTCGGAAAAAACAAACAAAATAAAAAAAAAACAAACAAAATGGTCAGACAGGGGAATGTTTCCCCGTCCACCAAAAAAGTCAAAAAGTCAAAAAGTAGGTTAGTCAGTAGGTTAGTAGTTAATTAAGGTTAAAGTAGTTGTATAAGTAAGTTTAGTTATTATTATATTAATTAATTTATTTAATTAATATAGTTTAATAGTTAATAAGTAATTAACTATTTTAATTTAATTTCAAAACGTCAGACGGTATATCTTATACCGTCCCACTCAATTTTGACAAACAGTATAGCAAACGACCACTGCAGCGATCGCTTCTATTTGCTATTACTGTAGCAGTCATTTTTTGGCAAATGAGAAACACCACTGTAGATGCTCTTAGAGCATCCACAGTCGTTTTTCTCATTTGCTATAATATGGCAGCTACAGTAATAGCAAATACGATCGTTCACTGCAGTCGTCGTTTGCTACATTTTTTCTATTTTTTAGAGAGACGGTATATCATATGATATACCGTCCGATCGTTTCAAATAAATTAAAAAAATTTAATTACTTATTAACTATTAAACTATATTAATTAACTAAATTAAATAATATAAAAATAACTAAACCTAATTAATATACTAACTAAACCTAATTAATATACTAACTACTCCTAAAAGTACCTGCACAGCATTAATGGCAGCTTCTTTACTGGACGGGGTATCATACCCCGTCCGGGGTATGTGTCCCCGTCCCACCATATTATTATTATTATTATTTTTTTTCCTATCGCTCAATCCTGGCCGTTCGTTTTATTACAAAAAAAAAAAAAAAACAAATAAAAAAAAAAGGGAGAGACGGGGTTTGATACCCCGTCTGACCTTTTTAAAAAAAAAAAATTTAAGAAAATAGGAGAGACGGTATATGATCGTCCGTCTGATACGATTAAAAAATTATTATATCGAAGAGACGGGGTATCATACCCCGTTCTTTATAATTTGAGAAAGCTCAGTGCGTTTCTCATATTTGAGAAATGGAAATAGAAAGTTTGCCATATTTTGGGAATATGAGAAACGACTGCAGCGCTCCTTTTCTATTCCTTTGCTAAAATTTGAGAAAATGGAAATGATAGAAAACAACTGTGATCTATATAATAAAACACAAAGAAAGCTATCAAGTGGCTCTCCTTCAATCCCCAAAAAATCAAAGGCCTAGATCTAATCTTACAAAACATATTTTCCCCCCAAAAATTTTCCCCAAAACTCAAATTCAAATCTCCCACCCAAAACAACTCCTACATATTTTTTTTTTCTCTCTCTCTCCCTCCCTAATCTATTCAAAAATTAAGAAAATAAAAATTTTTAAATTTTTAAAAATTAAAAAATAAAAAATTTTAAAAATTTAAAAATTTTAAAAATCTAAAAACTTTAAAAATATTTCAAACAAAATCAAAAGAGATCATATAATATGTTTTTTGCTCTATGTTTGCTACTTCAATTAATTTGCTGGACCTCAAAAACTATTTTATATAATCAAATAAGGTGCACCGTTTCGAAGACGTGCCGTAGGCACGTGTCAACGGGCAAACCTAGTGATCTAATATGGACTACCCAGATTCCCCCCGACTAATCCCTCCCCCGATATCAAGTCAATAGCGTTTATCATCCCTCATCCCCTGTCTCTTCTTCCGTCCTCTCATCTCCCTATCTCCAGCGTCTCCTCCAATTTCGCAAACCCTAATTTTCTCCACTCTTTCCATCTCCAAATCAAAACCCCAAAATTCCTCAAATTTAATCCATGGGTAAGCGAAAGGAGCGCTGCCGAGCCGCGATGAGATCCTCCAACCGCAGAGTCCAGCTCGATCTCTTCGACGATTAGAGTTTATTATCTTTCAACTGAACTGAATTGCTCGAAAACTGTAGCATTGTCAATAATAGGTTCGTTTTTTCTCAAAACCCCTTAATTTATTTCCTGAATTTTCTTTCTATATTTCGATTTAAAAGGAAACCTTAATATTCTTCTTCTTCTTCTTGATTTCAATGTATTTACGACCGATTCGAAACAATTTTCGAAGTCGAAACTCTAATTTTGAAACTAAAACCCCGAAGTTATGTTTTCATAAAAATTGGGGGGAAAGCAGGTGCGAGATGAAAGAGCAATGTGAGTTTGTTTTTATTGAAAAGTTGTTGTCCTTTTTATTCCCTTATAAAAGATGTCTTTCTTCTTCTACATTCAGATTCAGGTAGTCAGGAAGATGGCAATTTGATGGTAAGATAGCATTTACATTATTTCTCGCACTATTAGTTTTGATTATTTCGTTAAATTATGCCGAAGTTTGTTTTGCGGTGGTTCTGCATTTTTTCGATATAGGTGTTTTTATGAGTGTAGAAATGTCATGATGAGTATGTGACAATTATATTCCGAGTAGGCATATTGAAGTGTTACGAATAGGAATAATAGTAGTATATGGTTACTTACTATGACATGCCCACAAACTGTTTGATGTTTTGCTCGAGCAGACCTACACCCACTCCTCGCTTGACCTTTATTCATTCAGTATAGTTCTGTTTATTTATGGTGTACAATATAGTTTCTTATATCAAATAAAATATATGTTTTGATGATGTTTATTTGAAAGTTTAGTATGTTACGGAGACTGATCTCGGCATGCAGGGTTGACATACTTACAAGATTAATCGAATATCACAAGTCATGCCATAATACTAACAACAATATAGCTAGAGAATTATAGATATAATTTTTTAATTTTTTAATAGTTCAGTTTTTTTTATCATAAACTTTTACCAAGGAAGGATTGAGGTTTAATGTCTTTTGCTAAATTGCTAGAGTATAGATTTCATTCTCATTTTTATAGAACCTTCTACCTTCTAACAAGTGCATATTACAAGCTTGAATGCCCAGTTGCTTGAAATATTTAGATGCTTTTCACCTCAAGACTCTGGATTCAGTTTTTGCCTATCTCCATTGATTCCATCCTTGATGTTGAATGTCATGGTGTAGCAGATAATCTTATTATTGCTTGGAAACTCATGATTTTCAGAATATATTGGACTATTTGGCTAGAAATGAATAGTACACTACATGCTTTAATGAATCTCCTTTTACTCTGGAAGATGATATCAGGACTGCTAATTATTTATTTTCCTCTGCGGCTTCAATGCTTTTGTTTTTTTGCAATTGACACAACTCAACTTGTGTCATATGGTTATTTACCTATTGTTGAACGTTCCTGTAATATCCCGATCAATTATTAATAATATTATTTTCATTATTTAATTATTTTATTTCTTTTCAGACTTGAAATATCTCTTTTGTCATGATAAATCAAATTTAGAGGGCCAGGTTTTGTTTGAAAGATTAAACCTATGATTAATTAGATACATAAGAGTTAGGGGGGTTTCTTCTAGAAGCCTCTCTCTCCTCCACCTCGCCCCTCCACCTTACCTCGATGTGAAAAAACAAAAAATTGTTGAAGTAGAGTTTTGTGAAAACTATTTTCACCAAACAACCAAACCAAACGGATTTTGGGATTTTGGAAAACAAAAAAAAAAGAAATAAACAACAAACCTAACAGACCCTTATATTTCGTGGAAATAAATCCCCTTTTACCCTTTTGACCTCCAATCACCTTTTATTTTCCTCGTCGAATCGCGGGACCAGAACCTAAAACCCCAACAATGGGAACCGCCGCTGCCGTCGCTCTCCACATACTTCTCGCCTCCGTAACAGTGCCATCTGTCTACTTTATCATCACCCAAAACCTCAACACCTTGTTCGATCTCGTCAACCACCCCACTCAAACTCTCCGTGTTCTCACCGTAAGTTCTTCTCTAACTCATTCTCCCACTCACTTGCATACCTGCACTTACAATTTCTGGTTTTCAATCCCTGTAACAGATTTTGCATGTCCCGGTTGTCATTGGATCGTACAGCTCGCTCCGTCGAGATCCCCAACATTGCTCGGTAACATGCGTCCCCCCCGCGTTTGTTTCTCTGTCTCCTCTTTTCTGATCTCTGTTATTATCTCTACTATTATAACAATAACCAGAAAGCTGAGATTGTGCAAAGTATGAATCTCAACCACACATTTTAAAGTAGGAGTTATATTGACCATACCCAGTTAGATCTCAAACACACATTTATATTAATCTGACTGAATTAAGTTTTTTTTATTTTAAACTCACCTGCATCACACATGCTTCAAAATTAGTCATTATAACTAGAGGATTAGAGTTGTTGGTTTTGTGGACAACAATCGATTGATCATTATTTACAGTTTAAACTCTCATGTGCACTGCATATCTATATAACTAAGCAAATAGGCATTTAGTGTGCACGTACAAACCGCGTTCCCCTGAAAATACAAAAACACCTTCAACTAATAGTCTAATACCCCTAACTTAAAATTCAAAATTATAAATTTCAAACTGTCCACGAAAATTTTTAGCAATAAATAAACTCTCCTCAGTCTTTTCTCTTTATCAATTTTTTTTTGAACCGTCCATGAATAAATATAGTAGTAAATAAACTCTTCTTATAATAACCTGAAAAAGGGACATATGAATTGTTGCACATGGGTACACTAGTTCTAACTAACTGTTTTGGCTAAAATGCAAAAACCAACCCTGAAGTTTCAGAAACTACCCAAAAGTTTTTCTGGGCAATTGAGAATTGATGTATAAGTGCATTTTGTTATCAAATATAAATGGGTATTCTCAATTGCCCGGGGAAACTTACTTTTTGCAAGAAACAAGTTGAGGGTAGTGTTTTGAATTTTGCTGAAAACTTCAAGCAGTTTCTTCACTTTCAGTATTTATAAATTTATTTGGTCTGCCAGGTTTTGTTGTGTAGTGATTTAGTGTGGTTCCTTTTGTTGCAGTTTTGGAAGGCAGCGGCACGAGGATTGATGGGGCTTCCCATTGGTAAGGTGTTCATTATTTATGTTTGGGATTGAATGAATATGCTGTTTTTGGGGTTGCTTATTGCATTATGTTTAGGTGTGTTTGGAAATGGTGTTAAGTTAGGATTACTAGAGTTTTTCAGAGTTATCTGTCAAATCCTGTCAAATCCTTAGTTTCATTATCTTTGCATTGTTTGGGGACCTGTTTGGAGTTGAGGTAACTTTTCTAAGCCCAAAAGTTATTGTAGTTATCTCAACTTCACCTCAAGAGCTAATTTCTATAAACTTTGACAACCTTTGGTCGTTGTCTCTAAAATGATAATGATGGAGTTAACTTTACAGTAAGTATTGTCTTGTAAGGTTGCGCTAAACCGAGCAGAATAGAAAATAGAAAACCAGGGTTCATGTAGCCAATCCCAACTAGTTGGGAAAAAAGCTTTATTGTTGTTGTGGTTGTTATTGTCTTGTAAGGTTGCAATTTATAGTTATGTTTTTAAAATTCAGTATGAACTTTAGAAATTTCTGCATTAGTTGTGCCCTATTAATGTATTTATAAATTATTGTATTAATTAAAATCCACTGCATAAAAGAAATCTGCCATCTTTTGCTGCTAACGCCTGAAACCCCTAAAGCCTTGAAGAAACCTGAGCAATATCCAGAATTTGTTTCAGGAAGGTTCAGTGTGAAAAATATACATAATATTTTACTGTAAAATGTTGATTTTTTTTCAAGAAAATGAGCCTACTTCTCGCTTGTTACATTGTATTTAAATTTAGTAGAGCCTTGGACGAATCAATTACAAGGCATCAACTTCAAAAAGAAAAGAAGACATGTTTCCTGTGGTTCAGTTGGAGAAGAAAATAGGTTATGGTTGGGTGCAGGCGTTATGTTGGAGTTGAAGGGTTACATAGGAAAGAACGAAGGAAAAGGTTGGGAGGGCTGACTTGTGGTGATGGTGAAGGGAGAGTAGAGAAGAAGAGGCGGCATTTCCGTTGAATTAGGGTTCTTCTCATTTCTCTGGTATCATGTAAAACTTGTGATCAGAACAATAAGGAAATGTTTTAAAAAAAACAAACTTATCATTAAGAAACCCCATTGACTCATAGAAACAAATATAGATTCATATAAATATACCCCATGCAATAGTATGCTACTAGATGTAAACTATATGATAATATAGCTATTAAAGATATTATCTTTTTTGTGAAGTTTGCCAAATCCAGAAATTTGATCATTATGTTTCAAAATTTTATAACATTTTTAATACTGTAGATTACTGCAGTTCCAATATGGTTGTGGTTGGACTGCAGAAATCACAACAATGTAATACCTTTCTCCTGCTTCCATTTTCTTAGAGATGAAGTTTGAATGGCTCTTTAATGATTCAAATTCGCTTGCCTAGAAAAGTTTTTCAGGAAAATTACACCATTTTCGGTATCTGTTGCTTGATTAGTTTGACCTTGCTAATGACCTAGATCATTATGTGGATTTTTAACTGGTGTATCTTAATGTTGCAAGTTCTGCCCGGATGATTTCCTACATCAAGAAGAAAGAAAAACGATGTTAATTCTTCTAGTTTATGACTAAGATATAAGATGTTAATTCTTCTTGTTTTTATTAGTTATCTAATAAAGTTGTGTCATATTTATGCACTTCTGCGCCACTCTTTCCGAAACAAATGTGTCCGAATATATACTCTTGGATAATTCTAATTTAGAAAGGTATTTACCTGCTTATAGTTTAATTTTGTTTCTGGGAAAATATACTTATAATGAGCTATGATTAGTTTCACTTCTGGACAGCATAGGTAGTTGCAGGGACGAAGGAATGTTTCGGGCAGGAGGTGGCTAATGCTACCTCCAAATTTCATAAAAGCTCCTATGTATGTAATATTTTTACCAGTACAACCACATCAAGAAATTTGTGAAATTTCCTTTATATATATTTAAATATAGACATATACTTAAAACTAAATATTAGCTTCCCAGCAAAATTTTTCTTGCTTCATCCCTGGGTAGCTGGACCTAGACCCATAAACTTCTTAATAATCATGCAGTTCAACTAATATTGACCTGTTTGCAGCTAAATGGGCTCCTAGAACACCATGAATACCTTAGGCTGAATTTTTGAACAACCGCCAGGAAGGACAAAAAAGTTTGTTCTAAGTAGGAACAGAAATGTGCTAGATGATACCTGTAAGCCCATTAATCAGTGGCACTGGATCTTGGTCCTCCAAGCTGTTCCATTTCTTATGTTCATCCTTTTTTGAGAATAAATACTCGTGATAGGTACACAATAATGAGTTTGGATGACTCTTGTAGCTCCTTCTTTATTCTCTTTTTTATATCCAATATAAATGACATTCTATCTATGAATTGAGAAAAGGATTCGTGAGGATCATGAAGAATGTGTTAGTCTTCTTTATTTAATGCAATCATGCAGTTGCAATGCTTACATTAATTGGTACATAAACCTAACTTGAAGAAAAAAATTGCTAGTGTAGGTGATGTAAACTTAACCCTCAATAGAGAATTTTCAAGAATTTTAAAGGATTAAATTTACCAACACGCAATGCAGATTAAGTTAGAAATTATAACTATTAATTGGTTTGATGGATTTTCAAGATGTGAAATAGTTTAAGCATGCCCAATTAAAAGTTCAATCCTATCAATCAACAGTAATACTTATTATTCTTAGCACGTAAGATATTTAATAAAGATTTGTACCCTAATAGGCAAGTAGAACACACACTCTCAATATTTGTGGATGACAGATAAATCAAATAATATTATAGAGATGATAGATAGTATTACAAATAAATGAGAAGTGGAAAGAGTTTACCAAGTTGCGATGAAAGCATCGTGAAGTTGCTGGATTTGGACAATATGTGGCGCTAGGTGTGTGGGTGGTCGTCGATGGAGGTCGCAAAGGGGCGGCACCGAGATGTGAAGGAGCAGCGAGGGGGGACCTAGGGGTGGCTGTGGTCGACGACGACAAGGAGAAAGGAGGTGTCAGGGTTGCTGGTGATGGAGGGAAGCATGGCGAGTGATGGGGCAGTCGACGGGGTGGTAGTGGCTATGGGGAAGGTGGTCAGTGGAGCTAGGTGCAGGGAGATGGTGGTTGGAGGAGCGTCACGGGGTGGCGATGGTGGCTGGAGGGACGCCGGGTGTGTGCAGTAGAGGTCGAGGAGACAGCGGGAGGGTGGCGACGAGCGGGGGAAGGAGGTTGGCAAGGGGTCGACGGGGTTGAGCAGCGGTGGGGTCGAGGGATCGACGGGGAAGAGGGAGAAGAGAGAGATTAGATTGGGGGTTAGGGTTAATTAATTTGGAGATTAGGGTTAGGGTTTGAATAAAGATTTGGGGAATTTTGGTGTAGTTTTAGAGTTTATCACAAACCCTAAAATTTTATTAGGATTTATCATAAACCCTAATAATTCTCTTAATTGTAACACCTAAAAAGAGGGATGAAGAGCAATAACTCAACACAATAATTTTATTTTAATCAAGAATAACATATCACTTCTCATTAATCTCAAGGCTCAAAACCAATCTTGATACAAATCTCAAAATATTCTAAAATCTTAAAAATATTCTAATGCATAAAAGAAAAGGGTGCAAATTGTAAAACTACTATATAGGGCTAAATCTCGAAATAAACTAAACAGAATTGATGTCCTCATCAGTAGGTAATGCATAGAATTTCTTAAGTGAAGCCGTGAAGGTCGAAGAATAGTGCTTAGGGGGACCTGCGGCAATAGCATGCTTCTTACCTTGGCCGTCGTAGATTTCCACAGCTTGAAATTCCTTTCAGTTGCCTTGTTTTTTGTTATTTAGTCCACTGTATCCCCCATTTTCTTGTTTAATTGGCTTAGTTGGTCAATGACGTAGATACTGCCAGAACTAGTCAAACAGAATAATGCATTTTTTAGTGCAGCTAGCTAATTATTTAAAGTGATGGTTCATCATCATCTAATTAATATTGTGAAGATTCTTGATCATTTATTTGTTTATCAAATTGATGGATGTTTAAAATGTAGATTCATTTTTCTGACCAACAGAGGGATTAGTTTCTCCGAATGTTAAATTGCATTCAGTTGCAACTTGATTAATAATTCATGTTTCAGGTGATGCCATGGTGTTCTTATTTGACAATCTAATTTTTTGTGGTCATTATGAGATTGAACATAGGATATGTTTCCCACGTCATAGATAGATAGTGTTCTCTTGACAAACTTTGTATAGGTGACGAGGACACCAATTCTATATAGTTTATTTTCAGATTTAGTCCTATGTAGTAGTTTTACAATTTGCACCCTTTTCTTTTATGCATTAGAATATTTTTGAGATTTTTAGCAAGATTTATTTTGAGCCTATATATAGACCTCAAGATTAATGAGAAGTTATGCTATTCTTAATTTTAAAAAAATTATTGTGTTGAGTTTTGCTCTTCATCCCTCTTTTGTGCGATGCAATTGAGATCCAATTATTAGGGTTTGTGATAAATCCTAATAAACTTTTAGGGTTTGTGATAAACTCTAGAACTACCCCAAATCCAATACAAATTTCTAACCCTAATTTTCAAATTAATTAAACCCTAATTTAAACCAACTCTCTCCTTCTTCATCTCTTCGCTGCTCGATCCCTGAAAACCTCGAACCCATCCCCGAATTTCTCCTCGTCGCTACCTCTGACCACCTCTCTCACCACCACCATCAAAATCGATTCTCCAAAATTTCCTAATCAATTTCACCCTAACCCTAATTCTTGAAGTCCCCAAATCTCCCCTCCACTGTCATCGACCAAACGTCCAAACCCCCCTCCACTGTCACCAGTCCCATCGCCATCGCCATCGCCGTCGCTCCCCTCTACATCGCAAAAAACCTCGCCACTACCGACGATCACCCCTGCAGACCACCCTCATGACTCCTGATGCCTGCAACTTCGCCGTCGACTGCCGAAATCCCCGACGCTTGCCACCGACTGCCTCCCCACTGCAGCCAATCTGAGATCTAACACTAGTTGCTTCGAACCCCGGTATACTCTTTCCACTTTCAAATATTTGTGTTATACTGCCTTATCATCTCTATTGTATTATTTGATTTATCCGTTGTTCACAAATATTGAAAGTGAGCATTTCTACTTGCTAAATAGAGTACAAATCAATATTGCATCTTTTACTTGCTAAGAACGCTTAGAGATATAATTATTGATTGTTAGAACTGAATTGTTAATTGGGCCCTGTTAAACTTAATTCAATTCTTTAAAATATATCGAACCGATTAACTATTGAATTTCTAACTTGATCCGCATTACATGTTGGTAAAATTAGTCCTTTAAAATTCTTGAAAATTCTATTTTTAGGGTTAGTTTTACATCATTTTTGTATCAGAGCGAAGGTTCTTAAAACCCTAGTTCTTGCATTATTTAGGCATATTGCATTCATTTAGGATCGTTTTAGTGTTATTTTTTTTCTTTCTTTTAGATCATTTCAGTTAAAAAAAAAAACTTACGTGCATTTAGGACACGTTCCCCAAATTTCAGTAAACATACATCACACGAACTCTAGACTTCCGCGAGCCCCCTGTTCGAACTGAGATGGACAACTCTTGCCAATACCCTAACTGCCATTCAAGCAACTCTTGCCAAGTGTTCTAAATGGCGTCCGCCTCGGACGCCTAGGCGGCGCCTAAGCGCTCAAAAAGAGGAGAACGAACCGCATATGCAATAGGCGGTACTCTAGGCGTTGAGATGGCAGTTAGGCGTACAAGATGGCGCCTAGGCGGTCGAGGCGGCCGAGGCGGCGGTCGAGGCGGCCGAGGCGGCGGTCGAGGCGGCGCCTAGGCGGCCAAAATCGATCAGGCGGCTGACAGATTTTTTTGTAATTTTTTTTAAATTATTAAAATAGTCTCTTCATCTTCAACAGAAAAAAGACTCATCTTCATCTTCAACAGTAAAAAGCCTCTTCATCTTTACATTAAGGTGTTACTAGTTCACGTTATATTTTAAATTTTATATGACTGATTATTGTTTATGTCATTATGAATCTAAAGTTTACACCATAATCGTTGTTGAACTTCTAAAATCATTCTGGCCTAGCATCACTTGTGAATTGTGATGCATTTAAAAGATTTAGACTACAAGCAAAAATAGAGAAATGTAACTTTTAAAAGGTTAATATATGAATATTTAAAAAATAAAAACAAAATGCCTAGGCGCCGCCTAGGCGCCGCCTAGGCGTCCTAGGCGGTAGGCGGTCCTTGGCCGAACCGCCACCGCCTGACGCCGTTTACAACCTTGACAATAAGAGATTTGAGAAAATGGAATTAAATCAAACTGTTGCTCCTGAGCTTCATGCTATCGTTAGACACTTCAAGGGAATGATCGTGACGGTCGACGTCAAGATCGTAACCATGACGAATAATACAAGAAGAACGTTAAGGCTGGCGTTCTCCATTTTGAAGACCGCATGGAACCCCAAGCTTATCTTGATTGGATTCGTGCCATGGACCACTACTTTGTGTGGTTTGACATGAGCGAAGCCCTGAAGGTCAAATTTGTCACGATGAAATTGACTGGAAAAGCTCAACAACACTGGACCAATCTTGAACATACCCGTAGAGGCCGAGGCCTGGCACCCATAGCCACTTGAAAAACCATGAAAGAGAAGCTCACTGTGTGATGTACCGTTATCGTTCCACACCCGATTGCTAGATTTGTGGAACCAACTCTATTAAGGAAGCAAATCCACCCAAGAGTATGTTGATAAGTTTGATGACTTTCTTATTCGGTACAACGCCCTAGGTAAAGAGAGCGAAGAACAATCTCTCTCTAGGTTCAGGGCTGGATTACGAGCCGATCTTAGGAATGAGCAAATTCATAGAAACGTGAACTCCTTGGTCGCAGCTTATGTCCTTGTCCTCGATATGGATTCCCTTAAAGCAAGTTTTCATTACAGGTCCAACGATTCGATGGATCATTCCTTTAAAACGACCCCTCTTGATCCCTCTAGACCCGAGCATTGCTCTCTTCAGTACTCCAACAAGTCCTACCCAAGGAAGCCTACTTCAAATCCCTACTCACTTAGAAATGACAATACGGGTAAGAACACTGAAAGAGACTATTCTAAGATTGATTCTCTCACTAAGTGCTATAAATGTAAGGATACGACCATGTGGCTGGTAACTGCCCCCAGCCCAAGTAGGATCAATATAGTAGAGGGTACCGCTATCATCGCCGATGAGCCCGACAATGAGTTTACTTATGAACCTCATGTAAGTGATGACTTTGATGAAAAAGAAGATGACCAACCTCTCAACTGTATTCGGTCGATCCAATCACCTCCATTGAATATACCTGAGTTACCCATTCTTTTTCAAGTCACTTGGCAACCTATAGATTTTGTTCATGTGTTAGAACATCCTAGAGTTACAGAGTCAGCACCCACATTTACAAATCACATTCATGACTTGCATAAAGAAATTTTCAAGAAAATTAATGAGAATAATTTTAACTACAAGTTAATAGCAGATACTAGAAGGAAATTTATAACTCTTGATGTTGGTGACGAAGAGATGGTTTGGATTCGTCCGGAACGGTTTCCAACTGGATCCGTTAAGAACTTGAACATACGTGCTGCAGGCCCATTTAAGATTCTACATAAAATCAATGATAATACCTATGTCGTTGACCTTCCTGAAGGTTTTGGCATAAGTAAGACTTTCAATATTGAGGATCTACTACTCTATGAAGGCTCAAAATTTAACCCTAGAATTTTTTTTATAGATGAGCCTACCCTGCAGCCTAATGGTGAGATTCCCATATTTACCCCTCTACCTAATACTACTTATCCACCGACAGAAGAATTGAATAATATTTTAAATGATCAGATAATCTCTATAAGAGATGGTGGTATTCACAGGTATTTGGTGAGGTGGAAGAACAAGCCGAAGAAGGATGACACATGTAGTGATTGTGAGGAGCTCCAGCACTTGGATCCAGATCTTTTGGAATGCCATGACAGGATCACTGGTTTTGACTCGACTGGGTCGAGCTCTCGCCCACTCGGAGAGAATGATGAGAACATTAATTCTGTTTAGTTTATTTTGAGATTTAGCCCTATGTAGTAGTTTTACAATTTGCACCATTTTCTTTTATGCATTAGAATATTTTTGAGATTTTTAGAATATTTTGAGATTTGTATAAAAATTTGTTTTGAGCCTATATATAGGCCTTGAGATTAATGAGAAGTTATGCTATTCTTGATTAAAAAAAGTTATTGTATTGAGTTTTGCTCTTCATCCCTCTTTTGTGTGATACAATTGAGATCCAATTATTAGGGTTTGTGATAAATCATAATAAAACTATTAGGGTTTGTGATAAATCCTAATAAACTTTTAGGATTTGTGATAAACTCTAAAACTACCCCAAATCCAATACAAATTCCTAACCCTAATCTCCAAATTAATTAAACCCTAATTTAAACCCTCTCTCTCCTTCTTCGTCTCTTCGCTGCTCGATCCCCGAAACTCCCAAACCCATCCCCGAATTTCTCTTCGTCGCCACCTTCGACCACCTCTCTCATCACCACCATCAAAATCGATTCTCCAAATTCCCCAAATCGATTTCACCCTAAAACCCTAATTCCTGAAGTCCCCAAATCTCCCCTCCACTGTCGTCGACCAAACGTCCACCCCCCTCCACTGTCGCCTCTCCCATCGTCATCGCCATTGACATTGCTCCCCTCTACGTCGCAACAAACCTCGCCACTGCCGACGATCACCCCTGCAGACCACCCTCGTGACTCCCGACGCCTGCAACTTCACCGTCGACTACCGAAATCCCCGACGCCTGTCACCGACTGCCTCCCCACTGCAGCCAATCTGAGATCTAACACTGGTTGCGTCGAACCCCGATATACTCTTTCCACTTTTCAAATATGTGTTATACTACCTTATCATCTCTATTATATTATTTGATTTGTCTGTCGTCCACAAATATTAAGAGAGCTATTCTACTTGCTAAATAGAGTACGAATTGATATTGCATCTTTTACTTGCTAAGAACGCTTAGAGATATAATTATTGATTGTTAGAATTGAATTGTTAATTGGGCCTGTTAAACTTAATTCAATTCTTGAAAATCCATCGAGCTGATTAACTGTTTGAATTTCTAACTTGATCCGCATCACATGTTGGTAAAATTACTACTTTAAAATTCGTGGAAATTCTCTATGTAGAGTTACATTTTACATCAATAGGTTTTTAGGATTCAACTACAGTTGAAGGTCGATCTACAACTGTTCAACTATTAATTATGTTATGTGTAATATTAGGTTGAAGTAACTGGAGATTCTTAGGAAATCTTCTATAATTTGAAAAAGAGATTTGTTTATTCATTCTTATATTCATGATTTAACTCTTTTTTCCCTTTCTTTTTCTTGATCATCTCTTTTAGTCATCAAAAAATTATCATTGTAGTTTTACATAAAGAGGATGCATAAATGAGCACAATTTTCTCGCAAGAAATCTCAAGGGTGCAAAAGCAAATAACTAACTTTTCCAAAATACTAAAAACTTAATAAATTAAACTGAAAATAATCAACTCAACTCAATAAAATCTTAACTACATAATATAGTATGAAGAAATTACATGTATTTATAGGAAAAGAAATAAACATTAAGGTTAAATTTAAATAAGTCAAGACAGCTAAAAGGTAAAGAAATTAGTTTTTAGAGACTATTTATACTCTTAAAACTATCCTTCATTATTAGCTGGCCGACCAGAAGCCGACCACAATAAATGAAGAAACCTGAGCCTTCCAATTAACTTCACAAATTAGAGTTGACATTGCAAGCAAGTGTTGCGGCATATTATACTACGGTTTCGTTGTGTTTACTTCTACAAGAGCCTGTGCAGCTTATTTTTGTCGCTGTTATCACAAAACAATTTTGCAGCGCCTCGCACATGGACTAGCAGATCACAGTTCTTAAACTCACCAATTAGATTGTTTTGCATGCTGCTCAACATTGTTAAGTGCACAAAATATTATTTCTTGAGTTAAGCCTCCTAAGCCTTCACATCTTTGTAATACTGCTTGGTGTCACTTGTCTTTAGCTTCGTCATCGTGGCAGTGGCTGTGAGTACATTTGTAACCTGAATCTCTGAGTGAGGCAAAAGTATAATCAAAAGTATATTTGTAATAATCAAAAGTATTCTAGTAGTTTTACCTTGCAAGTCGAAGCAAACTGATTGCCTCGTTTTGGATTCCTTAGGAGCCTTATTCCTTTTTGTGGAGGGAAGAATTTCCTCCCAATCCACAATGCAAGCAACAAAGCTCTCTTTCTTGATAAGTGACTAGTGTATCACTCTCGATAAGTAACTAATGTCAGTAGAGAGTAGCACTCACTTGCAATTTATCTGTTGTATATGTTTCTCGTAGAGAGCTTATTATATAGGAGACTAGACCCCCTAGAGTTTCCTCTAATTTAGCCCATCACCTTCACTAGCTGTATTAATGGTAAATAATCACCAACAAAATTGTTGCTTTGCTGATAATCTGCCAAGCATTGACCTGGCATATTGACTTTGTTAAGCCTATCAATTAGCTAACATTTGTTAATTTAAATATTAAATAGATTCCCTTCAAAAAAATTATATATATATTAAATAGATGGTTACTAATCACTCTCCCACTTGGACTCGTTAATTTTTTATGTTTGATCTGTTCTTATTGCAATAGGAGAACAAAAGGAGAGAACACGAAAAATTGGGTGTTGCCTACACTCGCAACACTAACCTTTGAACAATACCTTCTTCTTGAGGGAGTTATTTAAATTTGATTAGTTAATGTTTAGTTGGTTAGATTTGTTTGCGTAATTGTTATTTTAACTAGATGAGGATTAGCTTTTTACTGGATATGAATTTGTTTGATTTAGGTTAGACCGTTTTAGATCTTATATGAGATTAAATCAGTGAATTAATTAGATAATTTTGAGATGAGATTTCCCCAACGCTCTTCCTTTTCCATTCCCCTTCCATCCCTCATTTCTTCTTAGCCATTCTGCTTCAATTGTTGAAAAGAAGGTTCTGGATTCTATTGAAGATTTTTTTTTTTTGGGGGGGGGGGGGGGGGAATTGTTAAGAATTTATGAGTTTTTTTTTTTAAAATCTCTTTAGAAATTGAGAGCCAGCATAGAAGTGGGATAGGTAGTGTTTCAAATTGTTGAATGTTCCATATTAAAACACTAGAATGCTGCTCAGTTGGCTCTTTGCTTTTAATTTTTTGCGTCAGGGATGTATTTGTTTCCCTCTGACAGATAACATCATCTTACCTCTTTGCTTTGGGAGTTTTGCAAACTCATCCATTGTTACACGAGCTTCGAAGCTGCATGGTCCTATAAGGTTGGTCCTGTACCCATCAATTGATACTCCTTATGATTTTAGTCTTGATCCCTCCAAATTTGCTTAGATCAAAATCTTCACTAATGGAATTTATTGTATTCTTTTCTTTTGACAGTACTAACTATGTAATTACTTAAAATTTAACTCATTACATTTTACATAGGTTTGCTAATATCATAAAATTTAAATTACTGTCAATTCTTTGAAAGGCTAATTAGGCTGCTGATTAAGCTTTCTCCACAGGATTAACTAGTCGCTGGTATTTGCCACTTCTTATGTTATTAACTTACACTCAATTTCTTAATACTTCACAAGTCACATAATTTAGCAATAGCAATTTGCGTGGAATAGTCTTAATCCTAAAACAAGTTCTTGTTTCATCTTTTAACCACACTTGAATCTCATTTTTGTTTCTTGTCATTCTTTCTTCTGAGCATCCTTTTTTTTTTTTTTCTTGTTTTCTCTCTCTCTGTTTCTTAAAGTTTGATCTATGTTAGTCACATGTAAGTTGTATATGAATTTTACTTCCAGGGGCTCTTCTAAATGCATTTGGAGCAATTGTTCTGGGTGCACCTGTTGGCTTTAAGTGAGTATCATTTACCTCACAACTGATTACTAATACTCATTATCTTTATTCAAATTTATTGTCTTTAAGTAACAAACAGTAAGAAACTTGTAAATACGCAGGTAGTCATTTCTTTTCATGTTGAAACTTTCTTGAATTTTTTCTGCACTTAATTAAACAACCGGCATACTATTTCTTACATCTATCAACTAAAACAATGTCTAATGCTTTTTATGGTTCTTTTTTGACTGAACACAGGTACTTGATGCAGACAGTTTATTGGTCCCTTCTCATGTCACTCTTCACGGTTAGTTTCCTGATCTTTATTATTTTATATAATCTATTATCTTCTTGTGTAGTGAACTAATTGGGAATTGATTTTGATTGTCTAAGGACTTTAAATTAAGTTCTGACATGGAACTAATTTCTGAATAAACAATGGAACAATTTATGTGGTGAAACACTCTACCTGCTACAGGGAATGTTTTACTAAGACTATTTGTACCTAAAAGTCATTCAATTTTTTTTCTAACAGATACAGAGTTCTTTATCTTAAGATTTTTTGTCGAAAGTTCAAGCTTAATGCATTTGCATTTAGGTAACAATAATATATTCGCCTCATAGTCACAATTGCAGTTTCCCTCACAAATGTATGGACTAATTAGACTGACTTTTGTTGTTAACTCCGAGAAATCTAAAGCAAGTATAAGATCCTTCTGGTCACTAAATGGGATTATGGTGGCATGGGTAACCAAAGTTTGATCTACTATATGCCCATTTCTGAACCATTATATATTTGATATTATAAGAGCATCAATAAAATTTTTGTTCCGTCCATGGCGAATCCCAAAAATTCATATATGTGATTGATATAACTGATTAGTGACTAAGATTAATATGACTTAATCTAAACATATATCGTACTTCAATCGATAAACTCTTTTAAATTGTATCCCAAACATAATCGAAACAGTATATCATGCTTTTTGATGATAGGAATTCCTGGTAAGGTTGATCTTGTTATTTCTTAGATTTTGAATACTAAAGAAGGGTCTCAGCGAATAAGGTTTATAATTAACAGTTGCAGAAGTGAACATTGACGGACATGGAGGACATGTAGTAAGTCTAGGATTTAGTTTTAGTAACTTAGCCTACATACTTTACTATAAACAAAAAGTGGGTAAGAAATTGGACGAAGTCTATGATGATTGCTGGCGACCATTCTCATAGGTTGGAGGAATGCTGTGATATTTTAAGGAGACCATATTTATAAGAACGTGGTAGGATGTATTCTGAGAACTTCATAGGCCAGAGTAATACAGTTAGGTCACCTCGTGGGAAGGCTCACTTGACAACGCTACAGGATACCTAGAAATATATTTCAAGTGTTCATCTTGAAATTTCGAGTTGGGAAATGAATGTACTATAAAATTTGTACACAGATTTGTGAATGTACTCAAATATCTGTAAAATCAAGCTGATTAATAGTATCTGTAAAGTGACTTATTGTTGTGTATATTTTTCACAAATTGCTCATCTGTTGGTGACTTCACAGTTCGTGCCGCCGTCTTGTGCTTTTGGCTTATCAAGAATGGATTGGCAGCATCTTTTAGCTCATTCCAAGTAGGTGTTTGGTCAGCACTTTGCCAGTTTATAATTATAGATCACATTGCTCATACTTGACTTGTTTGACACTAGGTTTTTGTTATTTTTGAGTTCTTACAATTATCAAATTTTTTCTCTTTTGTTTTCTTATCTGCATAGTTTTTTGGTTTATGTAACTAAATTATGTTTATCTTTCTTTCTTTCTGTGTCAGGCCAACTGAAATGACTGAATATTTGATCTCTTTACCAGCACATGGAGCTATAGTAGGTGCATGGCTTGGTGCTTGGCCGATGCCACTTGATTGGGATATGCCTTGGCAGGTATTTATTCTATTCAGTTATGTCTATTAAAAGCTAATTTTAAGTTATGAATGTTAAATTATTTTCTTAGTGACTGTCAAACATCTTTTTCAATGGGCCTGACTATTTTTTTTTCCGAACAATGCCTTTAAGCCAAGCACATACGCACACACCCCCATAATAGGGATGGGTGCAAGCCATACTCTAAACTTCTGACCTCTTGCTCACTAGCAAAGAGGTTACCGCTAGACCCTAGTGTCACTTGCGATGTGACTAATTAATAAAAGAGATCTGAGAATACCTCCGTGAGTTCACATGAATTACCGTTTCTCCTAGTTTTGAAGTTTTGGGTTCATTGTGAGAAAGAAACCTTCCTGTACTCTTAGGTCAAAATAGCAAACCCACCTGGCCTTCAAGTCTACATATATAAGCATCTAAGGTGGTTACAACGTTATATTTCTATTAGTTTTAGTTTTACATGTTTTGCACGAGCTTAACAATTAACCAAAATACCATTAGGCTTTTTAATAATAATTTTTTGCATATAGAGACTTATAATAATATAGACTTATCTAGAGACTTATTTTAGTGTTATTTAGTATTATATAGAGATTAGAGACTTATCTGCGAAAAGACACTATTCTATCCTTTTTTTTTGCAGATACACCCCAAAAATATAAAAATTGTGGGAGATTTGTTTACAAAGGATCCTATCATCTTCTTCCTCCCTAATTCTTGTTCATCTCACGTTTCCTTACCGAACCTGACCTGAATCCGTGATAACTGAGATTTGTCGACTTTGGGAATTAGGGTTTTGGGGATTTGGGAGTGGCAAATTTGGGGGTCGAGTGATAATGGGTGAAGGTGGAACTGGGTATTTGTGTAGCCAGTTGTGGGCTCACAACTGATTAAGATTAGCAATGGGGACCTTCGAGTCATCCCCGTAACTCTTTAGATTAGAAGAGAAAGAAGTAGATAAGTAATTTTTGTTCATAAGAACTACACATACAATGAGGACCTTTATATAGTGGAGATGCTCTTACTACCCTAACGCTAATTAGGATGCTTCTAAATCCGTGACAAGATAGAATAGGAAATAGGACAACAATTCAAATGATCTAGCTGTGGATACTGACGCTTCAGCTCACAGTTCCTCTTGGACGCTACTGATAATCCTTGCACCTTCTTAACAGTCAAATTGACTGGAGATTATTCTTGACCTATTGACCAGTGGGCTGGATCCTTCTTCATCTACTTTAATGCTTCTAATTGGGAAATTAATTTGACAGGCCCATACATTAGGCCCACTTCCCCCACAGCCCATGTTCTTTATCAATCCGAACCCCATCCTCCACCTTTCCCTCTCTCCCCCACTCTATCCTTTTTCTTTTTCTCTCCTCTCAGATCCAAATCCAAAAGTCCAGTCTAAAACCTAACAAACGCACTAAACCTGAATCCAACAAGAACATGATTATCAGAGTTCGAGTTACGCAGGACTCTAGGGCTCGCCATTCTTGGAATTCAGATGGAGATTTGGAGAAGAATGAGGAAGATGATGGAAGAAGAAAGGAAGAGGAGAATGGAATCAAACTTTTCATTAATTTCTCTAACAGATTACAGTTCGTTTATATAGGAGGAGGGCAGGTTGTTACGCTACAAACAAAAGACAACAGCACGTGCGTAGCGCACATTACAGTCTTCCCGCCTCACTCCCGCCAATTCCGAATATGAAAAAGGTGCGCACAGCACGTACAATCCCAGAGAAAGAAAAACAATGAAACAAGAATAACAAGTTAATCTAACATCCTCAATCTCCTACTCAGATTCATGCTGTCATCCTGGTCATCCCTGACAACTCCTCCCCCCTTAAGGCCGAACTTGCCCCAAGTTCGAAGCTTGGAAACCTGCGACGAACTTCATCAACATCAACCCAGGAAGCGTCTTCTACTCCAGAGTTTTTCCACTTGATCAACAACTCGATTCCCGCTTGATTTCTCTTCTTAAACACCCTCCTATCGAGAACTGCTTCTGGGGGGTCTCTTGTTCATCGTCTTCTACCCACCATGTGGGAATCTCATCAGATATACTGGGGTTATGGTTGCTGTGACACTTCTTAAGCTTTGAAACATGGAAGACGGGATGAATGCTAGTTCCTTCCGGTAGCAGTAGTCGATAAGCTACAGGCCCCACTTTCTCAATCACCCTGTGTGGCCCAAAGAATCTCGAAGAGAGCTTCTGTGGTGTATGACTGCGGATGGACACTTGCTTGTAAGGCTGTAACTTCAAGAGTACCAAATCCCCCACTTCAAAAGTTCTCTCAATGCGCTTCTTATCAGCGAAATGCTTCATACGCTTCTGGGCAAGAGCAATATTATCCTTTAGTAGCTTTAGTATCGCGTCTCTGGACATCAATTCTTCCTCTAGTGTTGGCATACTTGCCGTGCCACCCACATATTGTAGCAACGATGGTGGAGGTCTTCCATACACACCCTCAAAAGGTGTTATGCCTGAGGACACATGCCAGTTGGTATTAAACCAATATTCCGCCCAAGCCAACCAACGCATCCAATCGGAAGGTTTCTGACTGCAAAAATAGCAGAGATATAGTTCCAAAGCTTTATTCACGATCTCCGTTTGCCCATCGCTCTGAGGATGGTAAGCTGTAGAGTGGCGAAGCTTGCAATTTTGCAGTTTAAAAAACTCTTTCCAAAATCTGCTAACAAAGATGGGATCCCGATCACTTACGATACTCCTTGGCATGCCGTGGAGCTTGTAAATGTTGTCAACAAACACCTGAGCAATAGATTGTGCTGTATAGGGATGTGAAACCCCTATGAAATGGGAGTATTTAGTCAGTCGATCAACTACGACCATAACCACAGTTTTACCTTGACTTCTAGGAAGACCCTCAATAAAATCCATTGAAATATCGTCCCATACACGGTCGGGGATAGGGAGTGGATGCAGTAATCCCGCAGGATGTAGTTTCTCATGTTTATTTCTCTGACACTAAACATTCTCTAATCCAGCTCTTCACTTCCTTGGTCATGCCTTCCCATTTGAAGTCTCTCTTAATGCGCTGCAAGGTTTTATGAAGGCCGGAGTGACCCCCCACGCTAGACGAGTGAAGATCATGGAAAATCAGTTGTCGCACACTTGCCTGGGGACTAATCAATATCTTTCCTTTATAGTACCAAACACCCCCCACCAATTTATACCACTCTCTATTGATCAAGTTTTCCTGCAGCTTCTCTTGCAATTTAACGAAGTATGGATCTTCTCTCACCATTTGTTTTATGCCCTCCAACCACTCTGGAACAACAAAAGTAACTTCATAACAAGTTTCACTCTCTCCCAACCTTCGTGACAACCCATCAGCAACGGAGTTGTCAATCCCTCTCTTATATTCTACAGTGAAATTATACCCCAAAAGCTTCCACAACCATTGCTCCTGCATTTCTGTGGAGATTCTTTGATCCAAAATATACTTTATACTTCTTTGATCTGTTCTAATTACGAATGTACTTCCCAACAGATACTGCCTCCACTGTTTAACAGCTTGGAGAATGGCGAAGACCTCTTTTTCATATGTCGAGAGCACCAGCAAACGACCTTTAAGTCCTTTACTCATATAAGCAATTGGTCGGGATTCTTGCATAAGCACAGCGCTGATTCCATTTTGAGATGCATCAGTCTCTAACACAAATGGTTGAGTAAAGTCTGGTGACTTCAATACTGGCGTGGTGGTCATAGCTTCCTTCAGATTGTTGAAAGCTAGTGTGGCTTCAGAACTCCATTTGAATGAGTCTTTCTTCAAAAGCTGAGTCAGAGGAAATGCGATTCCACCATAGTTCCTCACAAATCTGCGATAATACCCAGTTAATCCCAAGAATCCCCGCAACTCTTTGATTGTGCTTGGCTCAGGCCAATCCAAAACTGCTTGAATCTTCTTAGTATCCACTGCAACCCCTTCCTCATTGATGACATGTCCCAAAAAACCTATTGATCTTTGGCCAAAAGTGCATTTACTGGCTTTAGCAACTAGCTTATGTTTACTCAGCACTGATAATACTATTGATATATGATGAAGATGGCTCTCCCAACTAGGACTGTAGATAAGGATGTCATCGAAGAATACTACAATGAACTTGCGCAGATATTCCTTAAAAATTTCATTCATTAGACATTGGAATGTTGCCGGTGCGTTTGTAAGTCCAAAAGGCATGACGACAAACTCGAAGTGTCCATGGTGAGTACGGAAAGCTGTTTTGGGAATGTCGGTGTCCCGCACTCTGATCTGATAATAACCAGATTTCAAATCAATCTTAGAGAAAAACTTCGCTCCATTCAGTTCATCCAGGAGTTCATCCACCAAGGGAATTGGAAACTTAGCTTTGATTGTTTGGTTGTTGAGTGCTCTATAGTCGACACAAAGGCGCCAGCTACCATCAGACTTTTTAACCAATATCACTGGTGACGCATACGGGCTGTTACTTGGGCGTATAAAACTAGAAGTGAGCATCTCTTCAATTTGTTTTTCAATCTCACCCTTGTGATAATGTGGGTGTCTATAAGGCCTTAAACAAATAGGCTTAGAGTCTGCGAGAGTGGGAATCTGGTGATCAATGGTTCTTTGTGGAGGAAGGCTAAGTTTTTCGTTGAACACTTCCGGATACTTGAGAAGTATCTGTTGAATGTCAGCAGCTCCATTAAGCTCCTGTGTAAGTGCTTCTTTTTGCCCATTTGCCGTTACCATCTCTTGTAGCTGGATTAAGTATGCTTGACAAATACAATGGTTCATTTTAAAGAGCTCCTGTTTATCCATTAACTTCATCTGCGCATTAATAATCCCTTGCAATCTCCTCCTTTTTCCTTCTACATCAAACTCCATAGTCATACGTGAGAAATCCATAGTTACAGGCCCAAGGGACCTTAGCCAATGTGCTCCCAACACCATCTGCGCAGGACCAAGGGGTAGTAGTAGCAATTCGGCTTGAAGTTCCACACCCTGAACAACAAAATTCATGCTGGAAACTTTTCCTTCGCTGTACATACACTGACCATTAGCCACGGTTACTTTGTACCGGGGTTCTTTCATAACAAGGAGATTAGCTCTAATGGCAGTTTGAGGGTCCAGGTAGTTGTGTGTTGATCCATAGTCGATAAGGATATTTACTTCTCTCCCATTCACCCTTCCCGTAACTCTCATAGTTTGGGGGTAGACCTGGCTTCCTGCAAGAGCATGGAAAGAAATTTCGGGGTGTAAAGTAGTTTGTAGGAGTTCTTGTGACAATGTTGAGGTATTCCCTTCAACCGGTGGTATATCTAACTCAGCTTCTTCACCCCCTCCTTCGTCTTCTTCCAATCCTTCCAGATAATAGAACTTCTGTGTCTTGCATAGATGCCCAGGAGTATACTTCTCCTCACAATTAAAGCAGAGACCTCTAGACCTCTCCTTCAACTCCTGTGGGTTCAATCTTCTAGGTACAAAACTAGTTGCAGTGGAGGTTGCTGGTGAAGAGGTAGGTGGGCTGTGGCCTGTAGAATTTTGGGAATTATATGGTATTACTGAGGTTGGGTGAGATGAAGTATGCAGGGGATTGGTTTGTGAGTAGAATCTGTGTGCAGGGGTGGTTGTTCTAGGTGGAGGTGTGTTTCTGAAATTTCTCCTTAAGCATGAAATTTTTTCCTCATACCCCCTCGCCAACCCAATCGCCTCATTGACGTTCTTAGGACGCTGCGACTTTACATCCCAACGTATCTCGTCCCTCAATCCACTAATGAAATTACTCAGAAAATGTGACTCTGTCCATCCTTTAATAAAATTTGAAATCCGATCAAATTCTTGGATGTAAGATTCTAAGTCACTCTTCTGTTGTAGCTTAGATAGGATTCCTTCGTAATCTTGAAATTCCGTAGGTCCAAATCTAGTTAATAATTCTTCGAGAAATTTTGGCCAAGTTACTTCATGAATCTTTGGTTTTACATGCCTCTGGAACCATTGCGCAGCTTTCCCTCTCAAGTTAAGCGTTGCGTATCGCAACTTTTGGTGCTCAGGGACTTCATAGAAGTCTAAGAACTGTTCCACTCCACAAATCCACTCAGTGGGATCTCCTTCATGGAACTGGGGAAATTCCACCCTGAACGGAGTTCTATATACCACGCTGCCATCGCTGTGATTAGAAGATTGCAATAAATTGGAGTTAGAAACAGCTACCTCTCTTTGCAATGGTGGATTCGGAAGCAGAGGCGGCTGTGGATTGCGAGATTGAAGCCGCTGCATCATCGTCATCATGGAATCCATTCTTGATTCGATCGACGAAAACCTCTCTCCAATGCTAGCAGCGACTGCCTCAACCCTCTCCGTGAGGAAATTGGTTTGGATCTGACCCTCAGCTATTTGGCTTCTCAGATCAGCCACTTCCCCTTCGAGAGCTGAGCTGCTTTTCTCACGCACTTCGTCTTCGAGGTTGTCTGGCTCTGATACCAAATTATCAGAGTTCGAGTTACGCAGGACTCTAGGTCTCGCCATTCTTGGACTTCAGATGGAGATTTGGAGAAGAATGAGGAAGATGATGGAAGAAGAAAGGAAGAGGAGAATGGAATCAAACTTTTCATTAATTTCTCTAACAGATTACAGTTCGTTTATATAGGAGGAGGGCAGGTTGTTACGCTACAGACAAAAGACAACAGCACGTGCGTAGTGCACATTACAGTCTTCCCGCCTCACTCCCGCCAATTCCGAATATGAAAAAGGTGCGCACAGCACGTACAATCCCAGAGAAAGAAAAACAATGAAACAAGAATAACAAGCTAATCTAACATCCTCAATCTCCTACTCAGATTCATGCTGTCATCCCGGTCATCCCTGACAATGATCCAACCATCTCATCTCACCCTCCTCACCCCCTCTTCTCTCGGCTTCTCCAGTTCTCACTCACATGTTCAAACCCGACCCAAACCCAAAACCCAAAACCCAAACTCAAACTGAATCTAATAGTTTGAAATTAGGGTATTTCAGTCACTTATTAAGTGTGCAAAATGCGTAAGACTAAAAACTAACATAAATTTAACGTTGTAACCACCTTTGGTGGTTATCTTTGTTGACCTATAGTCCAGGTGGGTTTGCTGCTTTGGCCTAAATTACATGTGTGTTTCTCGCAATTAACCCTGAACATTTAAGTAGTTT
This sequence comes from Hemerocallis citrina, assembly GCA_017893485.1. NCBI lineage: Eukaryota > Viridiplantae > Streptophyta > Magnoliopsida > Asparagales > Asphodelaceae > Hemerocallis > Hemerocallis citrina. Next base: position 350,446,303 of record CM030358.1, on the reverse strand, counting down.
AAGTTTACCAGAACGCTATAATCATCCATCTTGAATTAGAACTAATTTGTTATTTTTGTAAACTAGTATATATATCATATATCATATATCAATGTAGCTTCGTTTTTGCTAGAAAGCATGTACACATGGATTTACCGTTTTTTCGGAAAACTCCATCTATTCTGGTGTGGATGGCAGGCATGCCTATATTTCTTGGTATTGCCCCATATGTGGATGTGGCCAATAACCTAGATTCTTTTGGAAAATTTTCATACGATGTAGCAAATAAGGAATGTGTAGAGACGAAAATTAGACTGCAATGCAAAAAAAAGAAGAAGAAATTACAGTCCAAGAAAAAATTTAAGTGATTTCCATGGTTGATTGCAGTATTCACTTATACTTCAATTCTCAACTGCCCAAGAAAAAATTACGGTGGTTTTGGTAGAAAATAAGTTAAGGGATGATTTTTGAATTATGCTGAAACATGGGCAGTATTGTCCATTTTAGCTGAAAAAATATTTGCCCTAATGTTGGGTCCATATTTTGTTTTATCTTTTGCTCAAAAAAGTTGAACAGATTATGTGTCACATCTTGGCGTGAATGCAGTCAGGAGTCTCACACTTTCGGCCTTCTGCCAATGGACACAAGTTCGAGTACAGAACACTGCAAATTGTGGAACAGTCATAGTAATATAATATAATATAATATAATTAGTAATTATCATCTGTCAAGTAATTTATAAATTTAACTGAAATGTTATTGAACAATATAGTTTTGAGCTACATAATTGAAATGATAGATTTATCGTCCATATGAATGGAATAATGTCCATACATAGTTACAAACTTGGAGAAGATCATATATTGTAAACAGAAAGAATAAGTTTTAACTTATAACCCTTACAAAGGGCGTATCTCATATTTTTCTTTTCCTGACGATTTCACATATTATGAGTTATTGTCAAATTATTATGATTTCATGTTATGATTTCGCTGGATTTGGCAAATTCCGGGAAAACATCGCTGGGCTCAGATCACTTAAAAATTGACCCTTTCCAAACTAGCACTCTGCAATTTGATTGCTTCTGCAAATGAATTTTATATCGCATATGACATTATCAAAGAACTGGTAAACCCTGAAATCTCATCAAATTTGATTGAAAGTTCCAATATACATGTATCTTCATCATCTGAAAAAACTTATTTCTAGAAATTGTATATAAAAAGAATCTTCATCATCATCTGGAACCTTCAAAATGAATTCATATTTTCTTGTTACCCAACTGACATATACAAGATATTTCTCTTCATATTCACCTGGATTCATTCATCTTATGCAGGAGTGGCCGATTTGTGTAACCTTCGGTGCAATTGGGGGATATTTTGTTGGGTTGCTAGCTTCATTAGTATGCATCCTTCTTCAAAAACCAATTCGTGCCAAAGCTGACTGATTTAATTAGGCTGATTATATGTTCAGTTTCTACCACAATTTCGAGTTTTTTTTCTTTTCTTTTCTCAGCATTTTCATGTACACAAGTTTTTTTGATAATTTGTTAATTTGTTGAATAACACAAATACATTGTCCTGTAAAGAATGATAAATTCAGTTGTAATTTTAATAGTTTTTGGCTGCTCCTTGTTGTCAAAAGAGATTGTGTTTGACTTCTTGAATAAAGTTTTCGTATTAAATAATAGGCTAAATTTTGAAAAAACCCTCTTGAACTATGGACTTTATGCAGAAAATTTCCTCTGACTTTTTTTTAATGCAGAAGACCCCTCTGAAGCATGGTTGTTGCATCCCAGAGGAAGTATTTCAAAAAACCACATCTAACTTTTCTACTTTTATCAGATAACCCCATTCATCTTTGCAAGTTGTTTCAAAAAAATTATATATCTTTCTCATTATTGTCAAAAACCTCTCTCAATTTTAGCAGAAGTCTCACGTTGGCGGGATAGATTTTTTGCAACAATAGTTTGGGGGGTATTCTGCATAAAAAAAGGTCAGGGGGTTTTCTACATAAAAGAGGTTTTTTTCAAATTTAGCCTAAATAATAGGAGTAATGCTACACCCACTACCAATTTCACTACATTTCTCTTCACTACCTTAGGTGGTACATTCCAATAGGTAGGAGAAGATAGAGTAGGTGAGGGAATTCTCCAATAGGATTATGCCACCTAAGGTAGTGAAGAGAATGGTTGTGAAATTGGTAGTGGCTAAAGCATTACTCAAATAATAGCATCACTTTTTCAGTATTTTCACAAGTATTTTCACATGTGTTCTCTGTGACAGAAAGTATGCTAGTAGTAGTCTACAATAAGTACTAGTATTTGGTTTTTATATTTGCTAAACTAGTACTAGTCTTTTGTGGTTGTGGTCATGCGGATGGCAAGGATCAACTTTTGTGGTTGGGATCTCCATTATCTAGATTTTATTAAGAGGGCTTATGATCTGGTAGAAGAGCAGAGAAGATCATCAGCCGCACCTGATTGTCATTTCTCTAGTAAATGTTCATTGCTTTGGCGGCTATGTCATGGGGTGGTGCCTACTGAGGCTCGTCTATTTTGACAGGGATTATTTGTTGGAATTAATTTTTGCAGTTTTTCGGGCCGGATTCTGGCAGGCTCTGGCCACCGGCAGCGCCAGAAAATGAGTGGATTGCGATTCTCTCGACGAGTACTATTCCGTAGTATACTCACTTACCAAAAACGAATTCCGAATGAATGAGAAATGTTGATTCAAAGTTGGGTACTTGAAAGGTACTAACTTGACAAATGGATAGTCCCATATCGAAAATTGGAAAGGATTTTTTCTAGTATATATACTAGAAAACTGGACAAAAGGACGTGGCCCGGGGGTTACCACTAACGTGTAGTGGAGAGAGGACTTAGCCAAAATGACAAACACACACGCGCGCGCCCGCCCGGCTCCGGCTTCGGTTTGGTCTGGTCTGGCTTAAATTTTTTTTTGCCCAGACAAAAACTCTTCCGCTACTAAACTGAAAATACTTTTCAGATTCAGTAACTGGTACCCATTACTCTGTAACAGCAGAGTAATGGCTCACCAGTTATGAATCTGAAGAGTCTTCATTACTCTGCTGTTACAGAGTAATGGCATCTGATCAGTCTCCAATTTTCTCTATAAATCCAGACAGAGTCTTCTATACAGATACAGAATTTTTTCGTGTTTTATTCTTCTTCTTCTTCTCTTCTGCGTCAGTGTCAACTGAGAGTACAACACAGATAACAGTTCGTTGTCTCTGAAGCAAGGGTGCTGCATTCTTCAGAGAAGGTACAGTTGTATCCTGGGAAAGCAATTCGCCGGTAACCGTCACACAACGGGGCGAATTCTGCTTTAAGGACAGAGATTATCAATCTCGACTCTGTGCAATTTCATTTGCTTACTGTTTTCTTCTCTGTATTTGATTTCTTCGCAATTTCTGTTGGGATTTTCTATTATTCTATATTCAGGTTCTAACAATCTTAAAGCAGAATTTTTTCCTCACAGATTCTAACAGTTTTGTGAAGTCTGTTTACAGGTGCTGTTCGGAAAAAACCAACTAACAGTTTCTGTTTCGAACAATTTCAGAAAAAAAAACAAGAACATGGAGAACACACCAACTGACATTGCTAATGGGCTTCTCAGTACCGAAACACCGGTGACCCAAAATGTGACTGCACAATTGGTTGCGGCACATTCGGTCGTTCTTCCCACGCACATAACCGTGGGAGAAAAACCAGAGAAGTTCAATGGAACTGGATTCAAAAAGTAGCAAGGGAAGATGCAGTTCTACCTGACCACATTGAAGCTGGACAGATTCCTCACTGAATCTGCCCCGATGCTGGCGCCAATGGATGCACACTCTGTTGCTGCAGTTGATGCGTGGACTCAGGGCGACTACCTCTGCAGGAACTACATCCTGAATGGTTTGGTAGACTCCCTGTACAACGTCTACTGTGTCTTCAAGACGTCCAAACTCCTGTGGGGGTCCCTGGAAAAGAAGTACAAAACAGAAGACGCAAGGTCCAAGAAATTTGTTGTCGGCAAATTTCTGGACTACAAGATGATTGACTCCAAAACTGTGGTGAGTCAAGTCCAAGAACTGCAGGTTATAATGCACGACATTGCTGCAGAGAGTATGATGCTGTGCGAGCCATTCCAGGTTGCAGCGTTCATTGAAAAACTTCCACCTGGGTGGAAAGACTGATTTACCTCAAACACAAGCAAAAGGAGATGTCTCTTGAAGATCTAATTGTCAGGTTGCGGATCGAAGAAGAGAATCGCAAGGCTGACAGGTCCTATGGAAATCAGTCCATAGAAAAGGCCAATGTGGTGGTGCACGAACAGAAGGGTAAGAAGAGGAAGTTTCTGCCACAGGCCTCAAACAAAAAACCTCTTGCAAAGAGGTTTGCTGGGAAATGCCACAAGTGTGGTAAGCTGGGGCACAAAATTTCTGAGTGCCGCAGTAAGGACAGTAACCGTTCAGGAACAGGACATGTAAAAGGGAATGAAAAATTCCACGCACACATAGCTGAGAACTTGTCCACTGGTCTCTCTGACCTGGACCTCTGTGCTGTAGTATCAGAGGTAAATTTTGTGGGGAGCAATCCTCGTGAATGGTGGTACGATACTGGGGCCACCAAGCATATCTGCTCGGACAAGAAAATGTTCACCTCCTACCAAAAGTGCAACAAAGATGAACAACTGTTCATGGGAAACTCTTCCACCTCCAAAATTGAAGGAACAGGGAAGATAGTGTTGAAAATGACTTCAGGCAAAGAGCTAACACTCACAAATGTGCTGCATGTCCCAGACATTAGAAAGAACTTGATATCAGGTTCTTTGCTAAGCAAGAATGGGTTTAAGATTGTTCTTGTTTCTGATAATTTTGTACTGTCTAAGAATGGGGTATACTTGGGTAAAGGATATGTAAAGGATGGACTGTTCAAGTTTAATGTAATGACAGTCATCCCTAAAACTATTGTTCCTGCTGTTCCCAAAGTTAATGAAATAACTCCTATTGCCTATGTTGTTGAGTCTTCCTCTGTTTGGCATGAAAGACTAGGTCATGTTAATGTAAATTCTATGCGTAGATTAGTTAACATGAATTTGCTACCAAAATTTAAGGTAGATAACTCAGAAAAATATGAAGTTTGCACGGAGGCCAAACTCACTAAAACTCCATCACGTTCTGTAGAAAGAAACACATAAACTCTAGGTCTAATTCACACGAATCTGTGTGACTTAAAATATGTGCAGACCAGAGGTGGCAAAAAGTACTTTGTGACTTTCATAGACGATTGCACAAAATTTTGTTATGTATATTTGTTACATAGCAAAAATGAGGCTTTGGATAAATTCAAAGAATATAAACTTGAGGTTGAGAATCAACTTGGCAAAACGATTAAAATCGTTAGAAGTGATAGAGGAGGAGAATATGATGCACCATTTAACATGTTCTGCTCGGACATGGAATAGTTCATCAGACAACTGCTCCCTACTCATCCGAATCAAACGGTACTGCTGAGCGCAAAAACCGAACTCTAAAGGAGATGATGAATGCCGTGTTGTTGAATTCTGGCTTACCCCAAAATATGTGGGGAGAAGCGTTGCTGACTGCCAACTACATTCTTAATAAAATACCTCATAAGAAAACCGGCAAGACACCATATGAACTGTGGAAAGGTAACTTACCTTCGTATAAATACCTCAAAGTGTGGGGGTGTCTAGCAAAAGTGGCAGTACCTAACGCAAAACAGGTCACCATCGGACCTAAGACGATTGATTGCATATTCATAGGCTATGCACACAACAGTAGTGCATATCGATTCTTGGTATACAAATCAGATATACCGGATATCCATGTGAATACAATAATGGAATCAAGGAATGCTTCCTTCTTTGAACACGTGTTTCCGTGCAAGGATACTACATACCCCAAACGTACACGTGAACAAGGAAATGCAAGCACTTCAGTTGATGAACCAGAACATGAGATTGATGAGTCTAGACGAAGTAAATGGGCTAGAATATCAAAATCATTTGGTCCTGACTTTGTGACGGCCTTTCTGTTAGAGAATGAGCCCAGAACTTTCAAGGAAGCCATGTCTATGCCTGATGCTCCTATGTGGAAGGAAGCAATCAAAAGTGAAATAGACTCCATTATGCAAAATCATACATGGGAGTTAGTCGACTTGCCTTCTGGATGTAAAGCTCTAGGATGCAAATGGATTTTCAAACAAAAACTGAAACCAGATGGTTCAATAGAGAAGCATAAGGCTAGACTTGTGGTACAAGGATTTAGGCAAAAAGAAGGCCTAGATTTCTTCGATACATATTCCCCAGTTACAAGAATAACATCCATAAGAATGTTGATAGCTATTGCAGCTCTACGTAACCTGGAAATACATCAAATGGATGTTAAAACTGTATTTCTAAATGGGAACTTAGAAGAAGAAATATACATGAAACAACCTGAGGGTTACGTAGTTCCTGGACAGGAAAACAAGGTGTGCAGGCTTGTAAAATCACTGTACGGCCTGAAACAAGCTCCAAAGCAGTGGCATGAAAAATTTGACAATGTTATGATGTCAAATGGTTTCAAAATAAATGAATGCGATAAATGTATCTACATCAAAGATACTCCAAATGGATACATTCTGGTCTGTCTATACGTAGACGACATGCTCATTATTGGAAGCAATAACGACATTATCAAACAAACTAAGAGCATGCTTAGTGGCAAGTTTGACATGAAAGATTTGGGAGTTGCAGATGTCATACTAGGAATCAAAGTTTGTAGGACATCTGAGGGGATTACTTTGTCTCAAACTCATTATGCTGAGAAAGTACTTGAAAGATTTAAGAATTACTCCAATGGGACAGCAAAAAGTCCCGTCGATCCAAGTCTTCACTTGTTCAAAAACACAGGCGAAAGCATATCACAACTAGAATATACGCGTGTAATCGGTAGTCTGATGTACCTAATAAATTGTACAAGACCGGACCTAGCACATTCGGTAAATGTACTAAGTCGATACACGAGTAATCCAGGACGAAGTCACTGAAAAGGAATAACTAGAGTATTGAACTACTTGCGACATACTCAGAGTTATGCGCTGCATTACACCAGATATCCAGCAGTACTGGAAGGCTACAGTGATGCCAACTGGATATCGGACTCCAAGAACTCTAAATCCACAAGTGGATATGTTTTCACACTTGGTGGTGCAGCTGTGTTATGGAAATCCTCTAAACAAACGCTATTGGCCAGAACCACTATGGAATTTGAGTTTATTGCTTTAGACAAAGCGACAGAGGAAGCAGAATGGCTTCGAAACTTCTTAGAGGATATTCCAATGTGGGAAAAACCAGTGCCTGCCTTATGTGTACACTGTGACAGTCAATCGGCTATAGCACGGGCACTGAGTTGTATGTATAATTGTAAGTCTCGTCATATCAGAAGGCGACATAAAACCATTAGACAACTGCTCTCAAATGGAGTAATCTCTATAGAATATATAAAATCGGCCGACAACCTAGCAGATCCATTTACTAAAGGTCTGTCGCGAGAGCAGGGTGTGAGATCATCAAGAGGAATGAGTTTAAAGCCTACGACGAAAGAGGATACTTGATGGAAACCCTACCTAGGAATTGGAGATCCCAAGATCTAGGTTCAAAGGGACAACTAAATCTTGTTGAATCGACAGAAGCACTGAGAGATTAAAATCTCATACCCACTCTTAGGATGATAAAACAGTGCTGCCTGCAAAGAGTTAGGATAAGCTTGGCTTTTAATGATTCCCATAGCTTTGAAATAAAAGTGGGGTATAGCAGGATACTCTTTATGGGCAATCACCTTGTGAGTGTGAAATGGGGCCGTTTCTAGGAGAATGAAGAGAGGCTACATTCTCCAAGTTCACTCACGATTAACCAGGGATATTCAAGGCCAAAATGAACACAACAAGAGAACTTAGTTCTGTGAGGAGATGAAACTGTGTGATAGTTATTGTCTAGGTTCACATCAAAGCCCGGGTAGTTCAAGACATCATGATCACTACCTGGTCAAGTGAATCCGATAGCTAATTACTAAGGGTGGTTCAAAGTTGAAAAATTACTACCATTCCTGATGCAGTGATTTTCCGATTGTACTCTCAGAGTCTTTCTGTCATGTTTTTTTTTTGTTTTTCTGTCGTATCTGGATTACATGGTCTGGTAATTTCCATTCATGTGGGGGATTGTTGGAATTTATTTTTGCAGTTTTTCGGGCCGGATTCCGGCAGCCACCGGCGGCGCCGGAAAATGAGTGGATTGCGATCCTCTCGACGAGTACTATTCCGTAGTATACTCACTTACCAAAAACGAATTCCGTATGAATGAGAAATGTTGATCCAAAGTTGGGTACTTGAAAGGTACTAACTTGGCAAATGGATAGTCCCATATCGAAAATTGGAAAGGATTTTTTCTAGTATATATACTAGAAAACTGGACTAAAGGGCGTGGCCCGGGGGTTACCACTAACGTGTAGTGGAGAGAGGACTTAGCCAAATTGACAAACACACACGCGCGCCCGCCCGGCCCGGCCCGGCTCTGGCCTCGGCTTCGGCTCGGTTCGGTTCGGTTCGGTTCGGTTCGGTTTGGCTTGGTCTGGTCTGGCTTAACCCATTACTCTGTAACAGCAGAGTAATGGCTCACCAGTTATGAATCTGAAGAGTCTCCATTACTCTGCTGTTACAGAGTAATGGCATCTGATCAGTCTCTAATTTCCTCTATAAATCCAGACAGAGTCTTCTATACAGATACAGAACTGTTGTCTCTGAAGCAAGGGTGCTGCATTCTTCAGAGAAGGTACAGTTGTATCTTGGAAAGCAATTCGCCGGTAACCGTCACACTACGGGGCGAATTCTGCTTTAAGGACAGAGATTATCAATCTCGACTCTGTGCAATTTCATTTGCTTACTGTTTTCTTCCCTGTATTTGATTTCTTCGCAATTTCTGTTGGGATTTTCTATTATTCTATATTCAGGTTCTAACATTATTATCTATTATGAGATGCAGTTCATGTAAATAGGGGTGGCATCTGGTTCACCCGGGCCGGGCCAGGTTGAAACCCCATGGGTTTTACCCGGTCCCGGGCTACACTGGGCCGGGTTGGAGTATTTGTGTGTCCGGCTAGGCTAGGGAAGGGAATGGGGGACCCGGACCTGGCCCCTCGCCTCTGGCTCGGGAGCCGAGCCGGGCTTATACGGGTTTGCGGGTTAGGCGGTTTTGCACTTGTTTTTTTTTGTTTTTGTTTTTTTTGAAGAGTATAAAGATAAAGAAAAATGGTGAATTAAGACACTAATTGTAAGAACATATAGATAAAAGAGATATTCATAAATTAAATTATTTTAATGAATTACAAAATTCGAGTTTCGAAATACGTGCATATGCAATTTCATATGAATGCTAAAGAATATCATTTTACCACAATAATAAGTCCTTAGTATTCATGCAATTTCGTACCAATGATAAAGAATATCATTTTACCACAATAGTAAGTCCTAGTGTTCATTCTTTATCATTCAAAAATTAAGGGAGTCTAATGTTAAAATCTATTTTAACAGTATAAGAGTAGGATGACACTTCATGTGTGAAATCACTCAACAAGCTTTAGCTAGTTAAATATATTACACCATTAATTATTAAGATTAGTGAACTAATGAGTCCTGGTAATTCGTAAAGGGCCCAGCTGTTTGGCCATGCATTCACTCTTACTCGTAATTAATGAGTCCCTTACTTACACCCATCTTGTCTCCACTCTTAGTGCTTGGTTTCCGTCAGGGATCTGTAGTCAATGGCTTTTTATCCAAATTTTACAAAATTTGGATAAAAAAGTACCCCAGTTGTTGCCAAATACCCAAAATTTAGGTTTGGGACCTACAGTGGTCGGCTATATTGGAAAGAAAAATGACAATTGCCCAAATATTGCTAACGAAAGATCATCTTTCATCCGTTGAAAAAAAAAGTTCTCCGACGAAAGATGATATTTCGTCTCTTCTATTTTAAAAAAAAAATCTGTCGGACGGAAAATCATTTTCCGTCCATGGCTATCTATTAAAAAAAAAATCGACAGACGGAAAATCAATTTTTTAAAAAAAATTAGTAAAATGAGCAGGAACGGGAGATCAAGCCCCGTCCAGCCATTTCTTTCTTTTTGTTTGAAAAAAATTCTATAGAATATACCCTATAATTACTTCTATGGGTAAAAATTAGGTTTTAATTGAAATTAATTAAAAATTAAGATTTATTTAAGCTTTAATAAGAATTAATTATGATTAATTTAACAGTAATTTAGGAATTAATTAGGCTTTATATTATATATATATATATATATATATATATATATATATATATATATATATATATATATATTAAAATACAACTGACGGGAAATGATTCCCGTTCGTTATTTTTTTAATTTAAAAAAGTAAAATAAAAGTTAACGGACCGAAAATCATTCCTCGTTCGTTCATTTTTTTAAATTAAAATCCAAATTGTGTTCAAACAAACGACTACAGCTCAAACCCATTTTTCCTATTCTTATATGCCAAATGCTCAAAATTTGAGTCGGAACGACTACAGATTCTCCCATTGAACTCAAGTTCCAAATCCACTCTCTCTTATCTCTTCAATGGCGGGAAAAAAACCCAACGGGCGGCCTGCGGTTCATCCCGGACCTGATCGGGCTGGTTCAACCCAATCCCAGTTCGAGCCGGCTGGGCCTGCGCGGGCTTTCGAACTGCAAAGTGGGGCCCGGCCAAGACCGGGGATGGAGGGATCGGGGCCGGTTTGGCCCTGGTTTTGGGCGGACCGGGCCGGGCCGGTCACGGGCTAGCCCAGCCCAGCCCTGATGTCACCCCTACTTGTAAACAATATGCTTGAGAATATTCACCACCTGTTACTTGCTTGCTCATTTTCAGTTGGGGTATGGAAAGAATATCTTTCAATCTAGGGTATTTATTGGCTGCCACAGTCAATGAATGAATGGTGGAGACTAACACAAGTGTACAGGTAAGAGAGTATTAGTTTCCTCGGTCTCTGATGGCTTGCATCTCTTAGTTGATACGGAAAGCTTGTAATAAAGTTATTTTTTTCCCGGTGATTCCCATTGTCATCAACAATTCTAATGCAAGCTACAGTAAAGTAAAGCCACAGAAAGAATGGAGCACTCTTGTTTGGCATGCTCCACTGCAACACCAAGCTAATTGAAGTCTGTGAACTCGAAAGGCTCCAGAGGAATAATTTCAAAATATTCCCGTAAATGAGATTACCGAGAACCTAACATGGTGTTCACAGTCAATGAACAAATCAAAACCAATACGGTTGGGGCGAACAAAGTTTGGAACACGGCGCAATCCTTCCAATATATAGTTACCTCGACAATGAAGGTACACATGCCAACATTCAACAAACGACAATGAAGGTACACATGCCACCATTCAACAAACAACAGAGGAAACACCAACTCCATGTAGAGTCCCCACCAAAAGAACGCACGGGCAACCACCACAAAATGAATCTTCGCGTAATAAAATAGTTCTCCATTGTAATTACATTGAAAATGGATTGAGACTAACAAATAACAACTTTCTCCTACCTACTCCCGAACCCAAAAACTAAAAAGCAAAACCCTAGATCCAACCCTAGGGGCGGCGGCGGCGGCTTGCCCTCAGCGCCGCCGCCCCCCTTCCCCGTCGTCCCCCCCTTTCCTCTTCTCCACGCCCTAACGACGGCGTACTTCCAACGCCACGATTCTCCAGCCCCGACCTTCGGTCTACATCGCAGCTCAGGCGAAGCCAGAGACGGGGCGGCGCGTCCAGCGGTCGGCGATGCGGATTGATATGGGGCCAGGCAACTGCGCCCCACTCCCACCCCCGATCTCCAATCACGATCTTTTTGCACCGCGCGATCTCCTTCGCAGCGCTGGCAGAGCAATCGACGGGGCGGCGCGGCTAGCGAGCGGCGCGTCCAGCGACTTGGCAGTTTTGTTTGGGGTCAGGCAGCCCCCCCCACCACACCCACCCCCGGTTTGGGTGCCCCCCAACCATCTGAGTTGCTATGGTTGCGGTTTGGGGGGCCCGCGATCTGATTTGCTGTGGGTGCCCCCCCCCCCCCCCCCCCCATCTGATTTGCTATGGTTGAGGGTGCTTTTGTCGGTGCTTTTGCTGGGGCTGGGGTAGGAAGCTTGTAGTTTTGTGTGATTGACGTTTGTGGAGCTTGGGCCCAAAGATGGGGTCCCTCCGTGATGTGTGAAGTCAGTATGTTGGGGGTGAGGGGGTGTGGGGTTGGGGCGTGGTGGGTCGGGTGCGTCCTACGCTGTCGTCGGTGCAGTCTCCACAGCGTCTACTATCTGGCTATTGAGCTTCCTCCAACTTAGGCCACTGCCTCGTGACAGCGTCGCCTCTTCCCTCGTATTGGGAGTTTGAGGTGAGATAAGTCTGTGTGGTGAGAAATCGCCGGAGAGAGCTTGAACGTGAGAGAGGTAAGGTATCCTCTACACGGCTCTCTCCTGGAGGGTGGTGTTAGGTGGGGTGAGCGAGATAGTTGCTTGGTGAGAAATCGCAGGAGAAAAGCGCTATCGTGTGAGAGGTGAAGGTATCCTCTTCACGGCTATTTCTTTGGTAGCGACTGTAGGAGCGGCTGGCGTGTTTGTAGGATGAGTGATGAAGTTGGTGGGAGGCTGCGAGTTTCGATCTGTGGGGCTTGGGCCCAAAGATGGGGTCCCCCCAGCGAGGTGAACGCAGGAAGTGGCGGGTGATAAAATCCTGCCAGACGTATTTCAGGTGGGTGTGCATGTGCCGTGGAGGCACTGTACGAAGCTAAACTGACGTACTCACAATTTCGCTGGACCGAGCTGGTTTGTCGGCCCACCCTCCAGGGTTGTTGGAGGGGCTTGTTGTTTATAGTCATGTTGCTTCATGTATATTTTATTTTAAGTCTGTAGTTTGTATTTGGGCCTAGTACTCTGGGTTTGTTTCGTTAAACTCTTATTAATGAAACAGGGTGACCTTATTCCACCTTTTCCCTAAAAAAAAAATTACATTGAAAATGACACACAAGTTAGATTGCCAAAAGATAATGATATAGGTAAAAATAGAACCAAATCGGAACCATTTAAATCGGACACGAATCTTAAAGCTGTAAGGGGTAAAACAGTAATTTCATTAAAAATGGGTCCGTAAATGGGGATTGGGTCTCTTTCAAGCCCAATAGCCCAAAACGGACATGTCTTACTGGGTTGTCCTACCAGCCCAATAAGAATGGATCCAGATTATTTAAACTCATCATAATCTATAAGAGGCGGTTCAAAAATCATATCTCTTAAGGGGAGTTTAAACTCTCCTCAACTACTTTATCTCTTCATGAAGATGAGATAACTGATTTAATCCAAAAACACCGGGAAGTAGAGATAAATCATTATCTGGAAACTGATCAAAGCGACTATAAATACCCCATACCTCCATTAGAAACAGGTAATCAATATTCACAAAGAGTTTTCTTATAATCTTCTTGATTTCTGACTTGAGTGTCGGAGGGTCTATCGCCGGGATCAACCCCAGTGTTTCAGACTTATTGCAAGTCAGCGAAGGTGATCGTCACCACACAAATCAAATCCTACGATGCAAACTTGTTAGATCGAGAAGTTAATCGCAGTCAAATGTAGTTAACATTGTTGAAAGTCAAAATGTCAGTTCTTGATTGTTCCTTAAAAGAATCCACATTATCTGATTGCTCCCACACCGAAATAAGCAGTAACAGTGGCGTCGTCTGTGGGAACATCAAAGAAATTCCAACCAGAACTTGCCATAAAAAACTACTTTCAGCCATGCCTCCTAAGGAAAAAGGGAAGGCAGCGGCGGCCTCAAGCCGACGAGCTAACCTTATTCCTCCATCTCCTCCTCTTGAGGACCTTCCTCCTGCCTTTCAACAAGTGAAACCTTAGTAAGAAGATCATCTCCCTCAACAAATTCGGTTTTCGTCTAGAGAAGCTGCACCGGGGGGCTCCTACCGAAGCCGTTTCGAACCATCTGCAAGACCCTTCGTCGAAAACATAGGTTCAATCTACACCTTGACCCCTTTCACGTTGCCTCAACCACAACCCGACCTCCGTCAGGTCGTCATCAGCCGCCAGCAGGGGTCTGACCTTCAAACTCGCCTCAACGAGAGGAGAACTTGTGAAGAAGCCCCTCATCCAAAACAACAGGGAGGTAGGAGAAGCCCTTATCCTCAAAGGCCACGATCCAGAAGAACTCCCTCTATAAGGGGGCGGGGAAGAATTCCCTCTCCCAGAAGGCGAAGAAGATCCTCCTCTCCCAGGGAGCGAAGAATCCACCAATTCCTAAGGAACCACAGAAGAACTCCTCCCCGAGAAATGAGGCATTCAACTCCAACCAGCAGAACAGCCCCTTGAAGAGGAAGTGAGGAGGAAGTACCCATCACCAGAGGTGAGCTCCGAGAGTTCAAAGATGAAAATTTTCAAGCCCTTAACATTATTCCTCCCAGGAATCGATGACCCAGTCCTCACCGCTCTACCCATTTACAACGTGAAAAGTCCAATGAGACCACTTGATCCGATCAGCAAGAGGACGATGTCCCCTGATGTCTCCGAAAGATGGAAGATCGTCTAGCACTACTGAAGAAAGAAGAAGGAAAACAAGAAAGAAGATACCATCCCGTCAGACCCCCCTTCTCCAAGAAGATCATTGAGGCTCCGGTCCCCGTTAACTTCAAGATCCCAAGATTTGAGTTGTACAATGGGGAGACCGACCCAGTGTAACCTCCGTTTCCAACTGTACGGATTTCATTTTCTTTTCTCTTCCGTATTCTTGTATGTCGATTTTCTATAAATCTTCCTTTTCTCCTGAAGCCAAATTGCTTTTATTTTGGATATCCGATTATTTTGGTTGAACCCAGAGATTTTAATACATACTATTATATTATTACTATTTAATCATTTAATTATTTTGGCCCAAACTCCTAACCCAACCTATATTTGTTTATTTATTTTATAAGTCCAATCCAAACCAACTTAGCCCATTCTTATTTTCTAATTCATATTGAAGCCCATAATTCATTTCATAGCCCAAGATTGAACCCAAGCCCATACCCTATTAACTATCCAAACCCAAGTGAACCCATTAACTCAAGCCCACATCTGTGTGCCCAAAACCATTAACCCATTAGTCCTACCCTATCCAAATTTAAATCTCCCCAGATCTCTCCACTACCCCCTTAATCTCCTTAACTGCCCACTAATTACTCTCCACTAACTACTCCACTAATTATCCACCTAATTAACCCCTAATCCCTAATTAATCCCATAAATCTCTCTCTATCTCTCTCCCTCAATCTGCTCTCTCTCTCCCCGACCTTCTCATTCCCCTGTTTTCTCTCTCCCGAAATCTGAGACCCAACACCTCTGCCTGCCTCGTCACCCTCGCCACTACCTCCACCCCGTCGCGCAACCACCGAACGACGTCCTCCACCTTCGACCTACACCCATCCTCGAAGATTTCGTCGCCATCCTCGTTGCCTTGCTTCCCTCATCCCTGCTGCTGACCCCCACAATAGCCTCACCTCGACTGCATCCCGAGCGCCTTCGACCTCCATCCTGCAACCCCTGAACCACCACGGCCTTGCCTTCTCCCTCTCCACCCTCGCTCCTCCACCGAAACACCTTACTGCTCTTCCCTCGACAACCCACCAAGCCCTGACGCTCCGTCGACTGCTGCTCCTTCTCCTCCTCGTCACCCCGTCCTCGCCCTGCCTCCAACCTCGACGTAATCTCCCTGCAAACTCCACCACTCGACTGCGACCACCACTCGCACCCTGACTGCCTTGCTCCACCTTCGCAATCCCACCACAGCACCACCAAACACCAATCCCCGCTGCCTTCCCCCATCGCCATTGCTCGCCATTGACGACCAACCATCTTCGAGCCACCATCGGCAATGCCTCACAGTTGCCACTACACTCGAAGCCTACCCATCCCCGCCGTCACTGCACCGGATTTCCACCACCTACAACACCTCGACGCACCCCTCAACAGTCCCCGCATCAACTGCAGTGTCCCACACCCTCCATGCCTTGTTGCCGACCACTGCAACCTCCCCTGGAGCATCTCGATGTCGTTTCCTCCTTGTTGCGCCTGGCTGCCGATCGCCGACCCGACTACCCCCTGTCTCCACCACCTTGTTATGGTTCCGCCATTGCCTTCATCACCTTCCTCATCTCCCCGCCTCTCCTCCCATGCTCGATGCATCCATCGTAGCCGAACCAAGCCGAACATTGCTGTTGACCCGCTGTGAGTTACTGCCTGCTCGTCCCGCTGTGTTGCTGCTGTCACTTACCAAGTTGCTATTGTCTCCCGATGTGTTGCTGCTGTCCCTCGTTGTGTTGCTGCCGTCTCTCGCGGTATTGCTATATTCACACCCATTGTATGTGCCGTTGCCATTGGAGATTCTTTCTTTTCGTGGATTCATTCACACTCGAAATCGTCACGTGTTAAGACAAGTACCTTGTACATCTCCGTTATTCCATACAAGCATATTGTTTGATCTCCTACAATTAGTAATTAGATCATTGTATTTAAAATCTGTTATTCTTGTAGTATTTATGTTTCATGATGTTCCCATTAGTCGTTATATTGAATTGAATCAATTCTTTTGCCTCCATGATTCGATGCCATCAAAAGATCATAGTTTTCCATTGTTCCCACATTTATTGCACAAACACGAATTTGAAACTATATATTTGCAAGTAAGAACCGTTACAATTTGAATTGGCAAGTTGCTGACTTGTTGTTGCTGTAACTTGTTGCTAGATTTTGACCTAGCTACTGTTCAAATTAATTAGACTTTGTACACGAGAGTCGTATCCATGTGAATCTAGTTTCTGGAACATTCGATGGATTCAAATTCCAAGTTGTATATCATGAGTTATCATGTTTTTCGTACTGCTAGGTCTACACATTTCAAATTGTTACTTATAGCACATCGACATGTTTCACAAATTAAATTTTCAAGTTAATAGGTAAATTGTAGTGCCCCAGATCCCCATACTGGAAACCTGAGATCCTACTCCAGGAGTCAAACTTCAAAATAGCCACAATCACAGTAAAGTACAGGAAAATTAAAACTTTTATTCCATATAAATGTTACATTTACAAGTGTTACAATATCCAAATAAAAATTATAAGATTTACAAACAATATAATAACACTTGAATATTTCCCTTGGATGCTTGGACCAACTCGGCTCTGCCGTACCTGTGAATCGGCTCCGAATACCTACAAGGTGGGAAACGTCAGTACTTTGACTGACGCAATGCTGATAATAATAACGATTTCCAAACTAACAATCACAACCATAATTTTATGCAAAAGAGAAAAGTGATGCGACAACTAGGGGTTAATGGATTCGGGTTAATGTGTTGTTGTATGCATGATTCTACAGCTAGATGTATCAATCACATGCCTACTGCTAATGTAAGCAAGACTTTAGAGAACACATGCATCCCATAATACATATGCTCCCAAATCTAGCTGTCTTTCTCCACATTTCAGGGATTCAAACCTTCGCCATGCATCCTACTCTTGTACTCAACCTGTTCCCAATAGATTTTCGTGTCTGAGGAGGTTGCAGTGATTCAGTCTAGTCCCGTACTGCAGTCCCTAAAGTGGTGGTCGTGTTTGCCACTTAGTACTCGTGCACGGACCTCACTCAAAAAGCCGTGTTAAACCTTCAGGTACAAAACCTTGTACACAATAACCTTCCGGTACAAAGCCATGTACCCAATGACGTCAATGTTTCACATATAAATAAAACCCACGTGCATAGGAACATGACGGCCTCGAGGGTCAAATCCCCCTATCCGACAGGACGTTCCCTACCCCGACTCTTTGGGAATTAACAGATCGAGATACAAGACCGCGAACTCAGCACCTGAGAACCGAATCCATATCCCTACGATAGGAAAAGTACAACACCCGACTATGGTCTTCTAATACTAATGCAATGTACACTACCCCTAATATATCACTTTAAACCAAGATTCACTCTAACCATTCAGGTAAAGATTGCTTCCAACCTCTGCCCATCGACCACTAGCCCCGGCGACATAAGTCCCGCTTGCCACTTCCCCTAGCTTGGAATCGTCCCTTGCCATGGTTAGCGTTCATCCTTAACCGGCATGAATACAACTTGACAGCACCACTTGATGTCCAACGCCTCGGCAAAAGTTCATGTCTAGGGTCGATAGGCGTAGGGTATCACCCAACCCTAGTGACTAACTCGAATCACAACAATCCTCCACAGGAGTCACACCAACAAGACCAGCAAGACTCCATTCCTCCCCAAACAACGAGTCTTCAACTCTTAGGTACAAAAAGGAGAAAGGTTCTACCCAACACTTAGTCAAAAACCATGACTAAACAACTAATGGTATCCTGCTTGAAACTTAGAAAGATCATAACTCCCACAATACAACTCAGATTTGGGTGTTCAAGCATAATCTGGATGTTGGATCCTGTAGGCAAGGCAAGAAACACTAGAGGGAGGGGGGGTTGAATAGTGTTATATCAAAAAATAATTGCGTAATTGAAAATCATCTTTTGTTCAGTTGACTTGGAAAAAGAAACCAGTCGACTGGGGCGACAGTTAAGAAGAGTATTTTAGACTAGTCTGATAAGTCGACTTAAATAAGAGAGACAGTCGACTCGCAAGCAGAGTTTTTAAAAACGTTTGTTATAACAGTCTGATCAGTCGACTTAGAATGAAGATCCAGTCGACTTACTAGAAAGATTTTGAGTAAACTAAAATGCAAGTAATGAAAAAGTTCAAAGAGATACAACCACAGAGATACCAATCATAGAGTACACACGATGTATCCTGGTTCTATCCTCCCAACCTACATCCAGTCCCCAAGCAACCCACTTGAGATTTTCCACTATTCTTGAAGATGTACAAGAATACACTACGACGTTAGACAACAATCTTGTCCAACCCGTAGTCCTCTCTCACTACTAGAGAGAGCAACCCACTCTTCCACCAAGAGTGAAAACCAGACTCTACACCCTAGAGCCCTACTCTCCAACTGAGAGGAACCACTCTCACAACCGAGAGTGAAAAACCGACTCTACAACCAAGAGCCCTACTATCCAACCGAGAGGACCACTCTCACAACCGAGAGTGAAAGAAAGAACAATGAAAGAGTTACAATCAACCTATAGCCTTGTTGTGATTGTGATTTGTGTATGGAGGCTAATAGGTCACTTCTGAAATCAGTCCAAAACGAAATCAATGTTATATTGGACTGAAAACAGAGAACAAAAAAACTTAGAGAATTTGAAGGCTTTTGAACTTTGTTCTCTTTTTGAAAATAAGGACTTAAAAGCTTATATATGAGAGAGTAAATTTTTTTTCCAAGTGATTTCTACACTTTATTTATAGAGTTAGAATCACTGGACGTCGAGAAGCAGTTGTACCAACTGTCAACCAACGGAAATAAATCTTTTGAATTCGAAAAAACAAAATTTGAAATTAGAAATCTATCAAAACGGCTTGAACAGTCGACTGGGTTGCCATAATGAGTTAACTGGTCAGAGTTTGAATGAGTTCAGACAGTTTCGTACTAGACAGTCGACTGGTACCAAATAGCGGTCGACTGGTACTTAACAGCTGAGCTTATTCAACCTTGTTTCGATCTTTTTAAGTTTGTAAGACACTCAATCATTTAAAGATATGTGTGAGTGTGTGTGACAAGGCTATTACAGCAATCTAAGACTCAACAAAAGAAGATTACATTTGTTTTTACAAGACACAACATATAAGACATTGAAGCTTTGGTCTTGACTTGAGTCTTTAGTCTTGATAGAAGCTTTAGCCATTGTCTTTGTATGAAGCTTTGCTTGATCATTCTTCAGCTTTAGAACAACTTGCTTGATTAATTTACTTTGAGGCATTTGTGTATCATACATGATAAACTTTGATACAACCTGCAATATATGAGAGGTAGCACAACAACTTTGCATTGTGTTGTAATCATCAAAATCAAGAATCAACACTGGAAAGGTAAAGACATAGGCTACAACTCTCTAGTTGATCATCACCTCAGATTCAGTCATCTAAATCCTCAAATTAGCCTTACAACCCTCAGCTTATGTACTTCCTATACACTGGCTGTACCTTACTGATAGCATAAAACCTTACCTGCTCATCGGAACGATACAAATCTAGGTCCTGTGGAAAGGTATGAATGTCCTCTACAACTTTCTAGTTGATCACCAATCCTAAATATTTCATTTGATCACCCTAAAACAGACATTTCTTTCAGGTGTACCGAACCACACACAAGGCTATACTCAATCAGAGCCTTCAACTCAGAACTTGGTTTCTTTCCAATCTTGCAAAAATCATATTTAATAATATACTCACAGAAATTTCTTCAAATAGGGCTCTTTGGAAAGCTCTAGATGTCAACTACAATTTCCTAATAGAATGCTTTCTCAATATCTGCTCTTACAGAGCCTCAAAAGTACCATCTTATCAAAATGTCTATTCTGACTGAGTTGAGCACAGTACTTGCTAAAATATTCATCATAAATCACATACTGTACAAATGATCACCAAATTTGCACTACAGAAACTAGACATCATCATGAGTAACATGAAAAAAGTTTCATATCCAAATTCCAAGTGATCAATGAGTTCTCCCTGTTTTAAACATGCATAAAAATCTTAATGTTCTTCAGTTACAGTCTTGACTACTGTTGATTGATTAATTTGAACATGCATGAAACTTAATCCAAATAATTTCATAATTTTTCTATAGAGTCTAGATGTATTCAAGAAATTATGGTAAAAATTTCAGACATAGATCACAAGCCAATTAATTATAAGAATTCCCACAAGCTCAGTTATCACAATAGACAGATCCTGTTCCTGCCTTACGGCTCAGTCCTCAAAATGGATTTTATTAAAATATCATCAGAAAATTTCGAAATAAATCATTAATCTTCTAGACATATATTATATCATCTTGTATAAATTTCATCATCAAATTCCAAGTAGTTTGTTCTCTGAAAATTCGGAAAAATGACATGCAGATCATGGTTTTCTATTTTAGTTTCAGATTCCTAACAATCTACTCTTAAACAACCATTTTCAACTACTACTACTCATGCATGTAAGAAATCAAACTAGAATGAACAAGAATAAGTTTAGAGAACTCCCCACCCTGAGTTGGCTTGAGAAGATGTAGTTTTCCTTGAGCTTGCTCCTCCAAAATCCTACTCCAAGCTTGAGAACTTCTCCTTCTTATTGCTCCTTTCAATCTCTCCTTCTCCTTTTTTTTCCTTTCTGAAATTTCCAGAGCTCAAGAGTGGGAAGGAGGAGGTTTTATCAAGAGAGGAGTGAGGAAAATAGGGGGGGTAGGCCGGCCAATTGGGTAGGGGAGGGGGTAGGGTGAGGTGGCAAGGTGGTTTTTGCCAAAAAACCATGGTCTAGCTCATTGTTTTGAGACAAGACTTGGGATGAAATTTTGGGCTTTTGATCAAGTTCTAGATGAGAGATGAGAGGTCAGATTTGAGTGCATGCAAAGTATACCCATTATAGTATCATACAATTGCATATTTGCATACGTACCGCACTCAAAACTAGTGTATATACTAGTATCGGTCCTTCTCATTCTCGCGCATTGTCAAGAACGCAACCACCCACACGAACCGCCTCGCAACCATAAACACACTCCATCATCATATATATAATCAAACAAATAGTGCAATATATACATACATACGGACAATATATATATATATATATATATATATATATATATATATATATATATATATATATATATATATATATATATATATGACTGTTAGACCTGGGTTCTGTTTTTATAATATATTGTGTGAATATGCGTCAGAACCGGCAGGGAGTCTAGTTTATAGAAATCTTGACGGAGTTGAATTCGCTATCCTTTAGTAGTGGGAAATTTAGTTTTTGTACAGTAACGTTTTGCTGCCCAGAATTATGCCTTCACATTTAAATACATATGTGTTTGTTCCTTACATTTTATGAACTGAATTATATTACCTGCATTGCATAGACCTTGATACCCCCATGTTTTTAAATACATATATGTTTGTTCCTTGTATTTTATGAACTGAATTATATTACCTACATTGCATAGACCTTGATACCCCCTTGATCATGTTCTGTTACCTGTTATCATGGTCATGTTCATGTTCATGTTATCTGTTATAAAAAAAATAACAAGCCGGGGTAATAAGGGTAAGACCTAGTAGTGGACAATATAGGAGAGTGTACTCGGAAGGGGACCCGTGTTTTCCGTGATGATGATACATGATTACAAGTTATATGGAACTAAGTGCCACAAAGAACTAAATATCACGTCATGGGTAGACGGGGGTTACCTCTAGATCCTGCGGGGGTTACCTCTAGTGCCCATTACACAATTACATGATTTCCTATCTACATGATACATGTTTACAAGTTGTATGGAACTAAGTGTTACGTAGAACTAAGTGCCACGTCATGGGTTGACGGGGGTTACCTCTAGATCCTGCACGGGTTACCTCTAGTGCCCATTGCTTGACTACATGCCCATATTTTCTGCAAAAGCCGAGTACATGAACCTATAGAATTCACCACTAGAGTCTAAACATTACATGTTTGTATGCACCCGAACCTGTGGTATAGGATGCAAGATTGCATGCATTAGTTAGGATTTATATAAGATTGCTAAACTTGAGTAACATTGAACACATGCATGATTCATGTTTACAATATTACAGGATTCCTGTTTACCAGTTATATGATTCTTGTTTACATGTTATATGATTCATGTTTACAAGTTACATGTTACCTATTACAAGATTACATGATCCCTGTTACAAGTTACATGATTCCGGTTTACAAGTTGCATGATTCCTGGTTATATGACATGTTTCGGATTACATGATTTCTTGTTCCCGATTGATTAAATTTTGAGACTTGTTCAGTTCTTGTTTCCTTCTTGTTATGTATATTGTTTCTCGTTATCATGTTTGTTCCGTATTTGAATTTCCAGTTCTTATTGCTTTTCCTGTTATGCCTTGTTTCCTGTTCCTATTTTGCTTGTACTACTTGCGGCCCATAGCTTGCTCTAATGGGTACCATCCATATTTCTCTTGAGTTAATGTTATACAGATACATCGATGGAATACTGAAGAATCCTAATGAACTGTTATTTCCTTGTGTATTCTCCAGCTATTTTGTAAGTTCTTGTATCCCAGATATTTGTTATTATATTATATTCTTATTCCTGCGATTATTATTGTGTTGTTGAGCTTGTTGGTATTGTACAGCTTATGGATGATATGAGTTGATATACTTATATCATTCGCTGGGCCTTAGTTACGTATCTGTGTTCCTGTATAATGGGAAGCGGGGCGAGACACCCAGTAGACCACATCGAGAGTTTTAAAACTCTCATGATGATCCACCAAGTATCGTACTCCCTCATACGGAAAAATTTTCCCAGCGACTTTAAAGGGCTCTGCATATGAGTGGTTCTCTCGTCTCTCTCCATGATCTATATTTCTCTTCGACCAACTTGAGGAACTTTTCTTTATCACTAGTCGCAAATCAGAGAAAAATAATGCATCCTTGCTAGACTTAAAACAAAGGGATGGAGAGTCTCTCAAGAGTTATGTTGAGCGCTTCACGGCCGAGTCCAGATCCATTCCCTTGCTCGATTCAGCAGTGGCCACTGCCGCCTTCAGGTACAATGTGAAACATGATGACCTCAAGGCTTCCCTCGTCAAAGACCTCCTTGGGACTTCTCCGACCTTCTTCAAAGAGTCGAGAAGTACATCCGAGTCGAAGAGGCAATCTGCCCCTAAGAACAAAAGATACCTTCGTCCGGGAACAAACGAAAATGCCCCAATGAAGATGATCCCCAAAAATTGTAGAAGGATGTCATGGGCCAGCGTTGCTCGCCTCCCATGCCTCGCTTTGAGAAGTACACCCCACTTATTTCCAACATCTCCACCATCCTCATGGAGGTTGATAAAGATGTGCTCTTTCGACCTCTCCCCAAGATGAATGCCCCGAGTAAGAGAATAGATAAAACCAAGTGGTGTGTCTTGCACAAAGATCTTGGTCAACTCACAAATGATTGTCGAGTCCTCAAGGACAAGGTTGAGGCGTTGCTCCGATAAGGATACCTCGCCAAATTTGTACAAGTGAACGACACTGAACCTCCACTTGTGAGAGGAGCCAACAAGCGAGCAGAGAGGCCAACCGAGTCCTAAAAATCGGGATGAATGAAGATATTCCATGCTATTCATGAGGAACCTGTGGGGGGCACCTCTAGCTAGTCAAGGAAATCATTCGTCCGAGAGGTAAATTCAGTGCATAACATTCCACCCCCAAGAAGTACGGGAGCCAGCATCACATTCTCGGATCGACACTTAGAAGTAGGGCTGTCAATTGACCCGAGCCCGATCCGAGCCCGATCAAGTCCGACCCGTTTTTAGTAGGACTTGGGCCTGATTTTTTTCATTTTTTTCGGACCCGGGCTCAACAAATAAGCCCGATTACATTTTCGGGCCGGGTTCGGGTGTGTATGAGTCCGACCCGAACCCGACCCGATTTACATAAGTCTAATAAATACTCCCCGTCCCTTCACCTCTCTCACCTTTTTCCGCCTAATAAATGCACAAGAATGCTGAATGGGCATTAATTAGGATTTTTGGTACTACGTTTTATGATTGTCAGAATACTATTTTTTAGGCATGCAACAATTATGGGCATGCAAAAAAATAATTAATGACCTGTGGTAAATGCATGCAACAATTATAGGCATTATGGGCATGCTCTCACTGTGGTAAATGCACAGCGAATGCACAAGAATGCTGAATGGGCATTAATTTGGGCATGCAACAATTATGGGCATGCAAAAAAATTTCCTATTCAAAATAAATTCCCTATTATGGGCATGCAATAGAATTAATTATTTCCGTCTGAAATGAAGAGCATATCTGGTTTTCAGAATTTCAGTGTTTCAAAAAAAAATTCCTATTATGAGCAGAATTAATTTTGGGAGAATTAATTTTGGGCATGCAAAAAAATTCCCTATTCAAAAAAAATCGGGCCGGGTATGGGCTTTTTTGGTTAATTCGGGCTCGGGCTTGGGCCTGTATTTTGGAGCCCGATGCAAAATCGGGCCGGGCTTGGACCCAAAAAATAAATTCGGGCTCGGGCTCGGGCTTATATAAGTCCGGCCCAAGTCCGGCCCGTTGCCACCCCTACTTAGAAGGTGTCCGAACACCTCACTGCGACGCACTTGTAATCAGTATGTGTATGGAAAACCATGAAGTGCATCGAGTCCTAGTTGATAACGACAGCTCAGTTAACATCCTTTTCCTGAATGTGTTCGAAGGCCTCAGACTGAAGCGAGACCACCTCAGGCCTACCAGATACACCCTCCATGGATTTTCTGAAGAACCTATAATGATCGAAGGAATCGTTACCCTTGATGTAACCTTAGGAAAGGCTCCAGCTATTCGCACAAAAGCGTTAGACTTCATGGTGGTTGACATGAACTCCGCCTACAATGCCATATTCGGTCGCCCAGGGTTAGCTACCCTCCAAGTGGTCGTCTCAGCATACCACATGAAGATGAAGTTCCCCATTGCTACAGGAGTAGGGGAAGCCAAGGGAAGCCAAGAAGCTTCTCAGACGTGCTATACCACCACAATGGGGGGCTCAGTCCTTCCCCTCGATGCCTTGAACCCCCCCTCGATATGGGACAAGCCAGCTCCGAACTCGCGGACGAACAAGCAGAAATCTCTTTCTCCAAAGAGGATCAAACTAAGTGTTTCCGGGTGAGCAAGACACTCCCCCACCAAATCAAGGAGCAAATCATTGCCCGCATCAGGGAGAATCGGGTACCTTTTTGCTTGGACAATCGAAGACATGTCGGGAAATTTCTGAAGATCTAATTATGCACTGCTTAAATGTAAATCGGGAAGCCAAGCCTGTACAGCAGAAGCACAGCAAATTTGCACCTGAGAGGAAACAAGCCCATCAAGGAAGAGGTTGAGAAGCACTTAGGCGCTCGATTCATCTAGGACGTTAGCTATACCAAGTGGCTAGCAAACGTGGTAATGGCGAAGAAAGCCAATGGCAAGTGGAGAATTTGCATAGACTTCACCGACCTCAACAAAGCATGTCCGAAGGACCCGTTTTCCCTGTTGAGCATAGACGCATAGATGCCACCTCAGGCCACGAGTTATTGAGCTTCATGGATGCTTTTTCGGGATACAATCAGATTCGAATGTTTTTGCCAGACATCTCGAAGACGTCCTTCATCACCAATCAAGAGCTCTATTGCTACCCAGTATATCATTCGGGCTGAAGAATACCGAAGATAAATATCAACGCTTGGTGAACCAAGTCTTTAAAGTACAGACTGCCCGAAACATGGAAGTATATATGGATGATATGCTTGTAAATGCCTCAGGAAAGAAGACCATGTGGCCGACCTCCAAGAAGCGTTCAATGTACATCGGATCAACAACATGAGGTTGAACCCTTCGAAGTGTGCCTTCAGAGTCTCCTCGGGGAAGTTCTTGGGGTTTATGGTGAGTCAAGGGGAATAGAAGCCAATCCTGAGAAGATCAAAGCCATACTTGATATGTCTCCCCCAACCACAATCAAAGAAGTTCATAAGCTTATAGGTCATCTCGCTTCCATCGGGCATTTTCTTTCCAAGTCAGGAGAGAAATGCCTCACTTTCTTCAAAACTCATCGCGGAGCAAAGAATTTCGATTGGGGGGAAGAGCAGCGAGCAGCCTTTGAAAGTCCTAAAGAACACTTCACCAATCCTCCACTCCTAAGCAAGTCAACACCAGGAGAAATCATCTACCTCTATTTAGCTACTTCGGATCAAACCCTCAGTGCAGTGCTGGTAAGAGAAGAAGGTCAGGCACATAAACCGATCTACTATGTGATTAAGGTGCTCCATAATGTCAAACTTCGATATTCGAATATGGAGAAGATGACATATGCCCTAGTAACAGCCACCCGGAAACTCAGACCCTGCTTTCAAGCACACTCCATATGGGGCCTCACCGTTCAACCACTCAAACAAGTCCTCTACAAGCCCGAAAGTTCCGTAAGACTCATGAAGTGGTCCATTGAGTTAAGCCAACATGATATCACCTATCGCCCCAGAACAAAAATTAAGGTCTAAGCCTTAGCCGAATTCATCGTCAAGAGCACAATTCCTGATCCTCCCGAAGAATGAGACAACCTCCCATTTTGGAGTGTCTATGTGGACGGATCCTCTTGCCTCGAAAAGAGCGGAGCGGGGGTTATTTTGATCGATCCTGATGAGTTCATTCTCCAATACTCGTTGCACCTCAGTTTCCCAGCTTCTAACAACGAGGCCAAGTATGAAGCCCTGATTGATCGTATGGTCAACTACTTGGCGTATGTGAAGAAGGTTATGTCCACCTTCAAAGAAGTCGAAGTTACTCTCATTCCACGGTAAGAACGGGCAAGCAGATGCCCTCTCCAAGCTTGCATCCTCATCATTTGATGGACTCGACCACACTGTGCTGATTGAAGTCCTACACAAACCAAGCATTGAGGAAGAAACGCTGGAACTCATGCTATAACCCCTCATTCACCCGAAGATTGTTGGATGAAACCTCTATTTGATTTTCTCGACAAAGGGATCCTCCCTACGGACACCAAAGAATTGAGAAAGATTCGGGTAAGGACTGAAAGGTACGTGCTCGTAGAAGGGGTGCTCTACAAGCACACCTACACTCAAGTTAATGATCGACCTTAACTTCGGTGTCTCTCTCTCGAAGAGGCCGACTATTCCTTGAAAGAAGTCCATGAAGGAATAGGCAGCAGTCATCTTGGCGCGAGACCCCTTGCACGAAAATTCCTTAATCATGGTCAAACTTAAGTTCGCCAATGCACCCCCTATCAGAAACACACCTCCATCAAGCAAATCTCCCAAGCCAACCTCAGCTCCATGTCAATCTTCATCCCTTTCGCAATGTGGGAAATGGATTTGCTCAGGATCTTCTCCCTATTACTGGTCAACGGTCTTTCTTAGTGATCGCTATCGAATACTTTTCAAAATGGATAGAGGCAGAACCACTTGCATCAGTCACCGAGCACAAAATCCAACAGTTCTTCTAAAAGAACGTGGTTTGCCGGTTCGGGATCCATTGCACACTAGTTACTGATAATGGAACTCAATTTGCTGGCAAGGGGTTCCGCAAGTTTTGCACTGATCTGAGTATTGAGCAGCGTTTCTCTTCAGTGTCGCATCCCTAGACTAATGGTCAACCCTGAGAACGCCAGTCAGTAAATCTTGGATGACCTCAAGAAGAGGCTTGGTGAACCCTCGAGGGGACAATGGGTTGAAGAACTCCCGAGTGTGCTCTGGTCTTATAGAACCACAAAAAGGAACCCCACGAGAGAACCTCAACCTAACTTTCGGCACAGAAACTCTCATCCCTATAGAAATGAGAATACTTTCTCCTCACCTCCTTTCATTCAACGAAGAGAAAAACTTGAATGACATCCGAGCCAATCTAGACCTCCTCGAAGAAGTTTGAGAGAAGTCACTCCTCCGAAGAAACATCTACCAGCAGATGGTAGAGAGATTCTAGAACAAGAGAATTCGCTCGCCCAACATTCAGGAAGGAAACCTCGTCCTCCGAAAGCTCGAGATATTGAACCCCCAGAAGAAGGGAAAGCTCGCCCATAACTAGAAAGGACCATACAGAGTGGTTCGCTCAGAAGCTTACCAACTTGAAGACGCGGGGGAGGGGGGGTGGGGTGGGGTGGGGGAGAAGACATCCAAAACTTGAAATGCCAAGCACCTCATGAGATACGAAGAGAGCGCTTAACGCCCTTGCCTAATAGTTAGCATCAAACATGTAATAAAGGTCGATGATTATAATGGACACAACATGTAATAAAGGCTTGCACTAAGCAGCCACGTACTTTGAAATTTTTAATAAAATTAGTCTTTTATTTAGCAAAATTCATTGTACAATTCAACACATTTCTTGAACAATTCAACACAGGGTACGCCCCCGAGCAACATCATCCCTTCACTAAGCACTCCAACAGACAAGTGCGGGATCCATTCATAATTCATAAAGTCTCACGAACACACTTTCCCCCGAGCAAGTGTGTGGGGGTAGATCTCGTTGTACTAGTGCCTAACCCTAGACAAGTGCAGAGTCCACTCATGGTACATAGCCGCTCTAGCCACATGCTCCCGATCAAGTGCGCGGGGTTCGGCTCTCCATTCGAGTGCTCCAAAAGTCGTCGTCCCCCTGTTCGGAGTCCATTCACGGTTCATAAGACCACTTTAGCTACTTGCTCCCGAGCAAGTACGTGGAGTTCGGCTCGCAGTTCGAGTGCTCCTGAAATAACCCCAGACAAGTGCGACGTCCATTCATGTTTCTAAAGCAGCTCTAGCCACATGCTCCCAAGAAAGTGCGTGTGGTTCGACTCGACATTCGAGTGCTCCTAAAACTCGTCGTCACCCCAAGGAAAGGCAAAGCATCAACAACCTATTCTTGTTCGGAGTCCATTTACGATTCATAGGGCCACTTTAGCTACTTGCTCTCGAGCAAGTACACAAAGTTCGGCTCGCCATTCGAGTGCTCCTGAAACAACTGCGGATAAGTGCGGAGTCCATTCATAGTTCATAGAGCCACTCTATCTTCGTGCCTCTAAGCTAAAATGAAAATTTCCATTAGAGGAAATCACCTGTCTATTGTGCATGTGGGGAGGGGGGGGGGGGTGTTGTAACACCCCTCAAAATTGAGTTATGACAATTTTTCCACTTATATTTTGTACCGTTACGGGTAATATCTGTAGCGTATTTTAATATAAATATCATACATATTTTCATATTTCGATTAATTATATATTTTCCATCATCTCAAAAATTATTTTATCCTATTTTGAGCCAACTCAAACATTTATTTTAATCTTTGTATTTTTACGTGCATTTCATGTGCTTTCAATACACGTGTCGATTACGTATGTTTTACCGTTACGTGAAATATCCGTAATAATATTAATATACATGTTCTACGTATTTTATATTTTGACAGTTTTTATTTTTTCAAATTTATTTTGTATTGATACGTGCAACACACGTGTTTGCAGTGCACATGTTGGTTACCAAAATTTTCTTGAGTCATGAATATTTTTCTTCTCATTTTTTTAGTCACAATTGTGATTTATTTTTAATTAAAATTCTTTAGGCCTAAATCCATTTTGTAGCCCACTAAAATTAATTTAAAGCCCAAGATTGATTTTGTGTGCACTAAAGTGTACATTTAAAATATATTTAGTTTGGTACACTTGCAATGTGTAACACACACATATAACCTAATAAAAATTAATAATAAAATTTATATGAAGAGTGTGCACACACATTGACTACACGTGCACGTGTTTCTCACCATGGTTGAGAATGAGGGAGAGTGGTGTGAGTTAGTGGGAAGTGTAGAGTTATTTTGGGAAGTGGGGAACTATTTTGACAACACAATTTTTCTATAAATAGTCCTTACTTTTGTCATGAACAACACAACTCAAAACAAAAACA
Organism: Hemerocallis citrina; assembly: GCA_017893485.1. Classification (NCBI taxonomy): domain Eukaryota; kingdom Viridiplantae; phylum Streptophyta; class Magnoliopsida; order Asparagales; family Asphodelaceae; genus Hemerocallis; species Hemerocallis citrina. The sequence goes on along the minus strand of CM030358.1, from coordinate 350,415,620 downwards.
AAAGAGAGAAAGAGGGAGAAGAGCTTGCGGGTTGTGCTATGAAGAGGCCGGCCATTTTTGAGGGAGCTTGGAGCTTTAGAGTATTATTTTCTAGGAGTTCTACTACTATGAATTCTACATTTGAGGTGGGTGTTTCTCCAACTTTCTAATATAATTTTATTAGTATAATGCCAGACATGTGTGAATTGTTAGATGTATGATAACTTATATAGATTGACCTTTCATGTTTAGATTATTTGTTATTGATTGAATATGTGAAATTATGATATGTTTGATTTGAGGGCATTTTCATAAGGTTCTGTTTTGAGTTCTAGCTGCACTTCAAAAAATCATATCTATTAAACTAGATGGAATCTAGAGCTAAAATTTTACAGGAGTATCCCGTATATGTCAAGAAGATCTCCTTAAAATTTCATAATATTAGGATATCGTTTACTATTTTAATAAAATCCAAACTTGGGACTGATTGGCATTGGCTAATTGCTGAAAATTTGTACACATTTCAGATTTTGACATTTCAGCATCTTAGATGAAGTGCTTTGAGAAAAGTCAAAACTAAGAATTTGAAGTAGACTCGTTAACCTTTCCTTAGAGTCTAAGAAACGAATTAACCATGAAGAATATTGAATTTATAATGTATTTTACAAGATTGAACAGTGACAGTCTGTTTAACATTTCGACCCTACTGTAGATTTCGAAGAATTCAGGGTTATAGACACAATATTTTAGAGAAACTTATAACTACAAAGTTATAGTAGACTTTTATACCTTTAATTTGAACTAAAGAACACAAAGTTTCATGAAGTATAGAATTTTCTATGAGTTTTACAAGTAGCATGAGCTGTAGTTTTCGGATTTATAACCTACTGTTTTGCAAATGAATTTAGACGAAGTAAATGAGGATGATTTTAGATGATCTTAACTACAAAGTTGTAGTAGACTAATTTATGATTCCTATGAAACTAAGAAATCTATTTATTGAGTAGTATTAGAATTTATATGTTTTTTACAACACCATTGGGTTGATGTCTTTTATTTAGTTGTCCTAAATTTTTTACAACGTATAATATTGAATTTAAAAATTGGAATGTTAGTAAGATATAACTTTTGAGAAATTAAAAGGTAATTAAAGAATGAAGTTGGAATATTAAACATGTGATGTTTTAAGGGTTTCAACACATCAAGTGTTATTGAATGCTGCTATAATAAGTGTTTAGTTACATTGAGATGATAAACATAAAGAAAATGGATTAAGAAGGAATGACGAATAATGATTGCGATGGTTATGATGAGGTTAGATGTAACCTACATGATCGCTATGTTGATGGTTGATTGCTAGAGGCTGAGCGAGACCCAGAATACCGGCAAATTTGTGATTATGAAAGTTTGAGAAATTGCCAGTGTGGGCTAATGTTCTCGTATGTTGATTTTAAGTCTGGTAGGAGGGTAAGCTAGCTCTAGGTGATATTATTTTTATGTTTGAACTTAAGGATAGGCACTAGAAAAGGAGATGTGATGAAGCTTGAGTAAACGTGAGTGGGACGACTCTATATAGTCGGGCGGATGTATTCTGTGACTATAGTTACAGTCGGGCGGATATATTCCGGGACTATAGTTACAGTCGGGCGGATGTATTCTGGAACTATGGTTACAGTCGGGCGGATGTATTCCGGAACTGGGCTCAGCTTGGTCGAGCGGATGTATTCCGGGACTATTGTTACAATCGGGCGAATGTATTCCGGGACTGTGTCTACAATCGGGCAAATGTATTCCGGGACTGCAAGTTTTATTCGAGATGAGTCTCAATTACATCGGGGACTGTGAATAATTAGGCAGATGTACTCTGGGATTATGAATAGTCGGGCAGAAGTGTAACACTCCGAACTTCCTATGTGGAGAATTCGAGACACAAGCCAGGACCTTTACATTCAATTAGCCACAATATACAGAAAAGAAGGAAAAATTTAAAACTTTTTACTCAATACAAAATATTACAAGCCGAGTGTTTCCATTGTTTCAATAGATTACATCAGCGTATACATGAGAGAAACAAATAAACATTGGGCTCCTTGCTTGGAAGTTATGCCTTGACTAGATTTCTCTCGGATTGGTGATCCTGCATCCACAACCTATTTGAGAGGGGACGTCAGTACATATACTGAAGCTTAAAGGCTGATGACTAGCAGCAAATCTCAATTTTAAACAAACATATTTCAAGCATGGTAAAATGTGCCGGTGTAGTTTAAGTGTTCGTGGGTGTTATGACTTAGAATCTAATGCAATGTCAACTAAGGCTAGGATGCACTTATTCTAATGTAAGCGAGAATCTGGAATTGTATGCACCTTATAACTACATACGTCCATATCAAGCCATTCTCCGTATTTAGGGATTTGAACCCGTGTTATGAATTCTACTTTTGTACACAACATGTTCCTGACAGATACAACGTGACTGATGAGGTTGCAGACATGGTCAAATCCCACCAATGCAGTACGCTCATGCTGTCTATGTTTGCCACTACTACCCGACGTACCGGACCTCACTCAAAAGCCAGACGAACGCAGCACAGGATAGCACGAAGCCTACCCTGTGGCACCCATAACTCATAGACCGTGGTCTAAGGCCCGTTCGCTTCCCTGGTATAGAAAGTGACGAAATTTCGGGGTCCATCCCCTAGTTCCGACAGGGGAACCTCACGTTCTTATCATGGTATTTCAAGAATTAACAGAGTGAGATACGTAACCCGTGCTCCCAACTCGTGAGAAGGCACCGTACGTATCCCTTTGACGGAAAGGTACATCCCAATAACACCACTTAGTGTTGGCCTATAGGGCGAGTTGGATAATAAGGTATCACCACTAATACCAACTCTTCCCTTTCGCAAAAATGGTTAAGTAATGATCCTTACAAGTCACTACCCTAATGATGTCACTAATCCTAAACAATCTTATGGGGTTTTCAACCTAGACTTTCCTAAGATTGTCATGGTCCAATCTCATGGCCTATCGTTCCAAGACACCGGTGATGGGATCTCCCCCACTTATCACTACCCCAAACTTGGATCTCGTCAACATTCTTGGCCTGCGATCAACCCACAACGGTTAAGATCCGTCGGCGCATAAGGTGTGACTTATCCATAGTTTCCAAGATGGTAAGATACGAGTCTTGATGGTCGATGGCCCCTATGGGTAACTATAATACCCTAGATGAGCTTTTATCAAGTTAACAACAAATAGTGACTTTTCCAACCATTATTATCCGTAATCGAGTGCATGTTTTTGCCACTAACAATTTACGGCATAATCCGCATATATGAACTAGTATCTTGTGTTAGCCTCACTAACACCTTATTGTTATCCATATATTGGAGATGAAGAACATTCACATGATATGGTCCAATTTTAACTAGAGCAACATACAACTAGAATCATAGGTTCTTTCTCAGTTTATACTAGAACAACATGAAACTAGAATCATGGGTTCTTTCTCAATTTAAACTAGAACAACATGCAACTAGAATCATGGGTTCTTTCTCAAATTTAAGCTAGAACACATGCAACTAAGCTCATGGGTTCTTTCTCAAATTTAAGCTAGAACAATCATAGAAACTAATTTCATGGGTTCTTCATAAAAATGAACTAGAACAATCATGGAACAAAATTCATGGGTTCTTTTAGAAGTTTTAACTAGAACAACCTACAACATACGATTCATGGGTTCTTCTAGCAACCTAGAAGTAAGTAGAGCATGATTCATGGGTTCTTTTAGCAACCTAGAAGTAAGTAGAGCATGCTATTAACATGATCTTTTATGAACTAAAATTACCAAAATTGATTCTTCACAAGTATGAAAGTAAACCTATAATCCACTACTAAATCTCTATCTTCTATGAACTAGAAATTCTAAATATTACAAAAACTACTCTTTAGGAATTAGAATATTCTACATATTACAAGAACTACTTCTTCATGAATTACAAGTTCCCATCTATTACAAAATCTACTTTTTTAAGAACCACAACTTTCTACATATTACAACAATCTACATTTAAGAACTACAATCTCTATATATTACAAAATCTACTTTTTTTAACTACAACTTTCTACATATTACAACAATCTATATTTAAGAACTACAATCTCTATATATTACAAAATCTACTTTTTTAAGAACTACAAATCTCTACATATTACAACAATCTACTCTTTAGGAATTACAAGTCCTATATACAACAAGTCTACTTTTTATCAACTAGAAACTTCTACACATGTAAAGATCACTACTTTTGTGAGCTAGAAGTTCTTTAGCATGCTAACTCAAAAATGAGTTTTTTTTATAGAAAAAAAGTGACCTCGTCACTGCTTCATTAATAGAAAATTAATGATGCAAGTAGTACAGAAATGTTACATCTATCTGTTCCTAAACGGAACAATGGAGAATAATTACAAAGCTAAGTCTACATCCCTAACTAGTCCCTCCCTAGCTAAACTTGCAGACGCTGCTTCTGTACCTTGTTCAAGTTGTTTAGTCAACATATAACAACAAAAGGAAAATAAAAATCAACATACAACAAAAAGAAAATAAAAACCAACCTACAAGAAGAGAGAAACCCCCACGTTTGCTTTCTAGGTTGGAAGAACTAGTCTTATGCTTCCTTCTCCTTCCTCCTAGCTCCTTTAGAAACCTACAAATGGAAAACTCTCAAGTTAGGATTTCTTTCTCTCTTTCTTTTGCTCTCTATTTTTTTTTCTCTTCGCAAATGAGGCAATGGGTGGGGGGGGGGGGGAGTATTTATAGGAGGAATGAAAGGGTGAGGGGGGTAAACTGTGCACTAGGGTTTTTGCAAAAACCCCCTTGGGATCTTTGTTGGCCGGCTAAATGCTAATGAGGTGGAGGGTGAGGTGGAGGAGAGTTCTAGAAGAATTACACCTATTAAAACTCATTTGGATTTCCATTAATCCTAAACCCTATGTTTATCCCTCCAAATAAATCCTAGCCATCCATTTTTGAATAATCATGAAAAAAATTAGATATTTTTGTCCAAAACACATACTACATGATTTGTACAAATGTAAGAAATTGATACGTTATGCATACGTATATACTAATATATATACCGATAATTTTTGTTTGTTAAACCGTACAATCTGTATAAAAATAATTTAGTTCTGACAAAAATAATAAAAATAAATTTTATTATCGGCTCGGAAGATTCCAATACCAAAATGATATAACGCATATACATATGGATCGATATACATACAGATGATGATTATTAATTAAACTAAGTAATATCCACCAAAAATATTTTAATTCTGGAAAAAAATAAAATAAAATAAAATAATATTATTAATAACCGATCGGGAAATTACAATACTCCCTCCTTAGAACAGTTCTGTCCTCAGAACTGGACTAAGTAATAAGAACAAAAACAAAAAGCAACACTCAAAATAACTCGGGAAAAGAAAGCTTCTTCCGACTTTCCGGCTTCTAAGTGGCTTCCTCCATGAACTGATTCTTCCAAAGAACCTTGACCATCGGAATAGTCTTGTTCCTTAGCACTTTATCCTGACGATCAATAATTCTGACCGGACATTCCTTATTTGTAAGATCCACTCGTAGGTCTTCGGGAATGTCTGGCAGTTGATGACTCGAATCTGGTACATACTTCCTCAGCATCGAAACGTGAAATACATCGTGCACTTGGGACAATTCGGCTGGCAGCTTTAGTCTGTATGTCATCTTTTCGATCCTCTTTAAAATCTGGCACGGTCCAATATATCTTGGTGCTAACTTGCCACCCTCCCGAACCTGATCACTCCCTTTGTAGGTGAGACTTTCAGAAATACTGAATCACCTTCTTCGAATTCCAAATCTCGTCGACGGTTGTTGGCATAGCTCTTCTGCCTGCTTTGTGCTACTTGCATCCTCTTTTTGATTAGCTCGATATTGTCGGATGTTTGCTGTACTATTTCAGGACCAAACATCTGCCTTTCTCCTACTTCAAACCAGCACACGGGCATCCTACACTTCCTTCTTACACTTCCTTCCATAGAATGCTTCATATGGAGCCATCTCAATATTTGTTTGATAGCTGTTATTATATGCAAATTCTACCAATGCTAAGTGTCGTTCTCAGCTCCCTCCGAAGTCCATTATACATGCTCTCAGCATATCCTCTAGAATCCTGTTAACTCTCTCTGTCTGCCTATCAGTCTGCTGGTGGAAAGCTATGCTGAACTGTGATCTCGTTCCTAATGCTTCTTGTAGACTCTGCCAAAATCGAGACGTAAACCTTGCATCTCGATCAGAAACGATTGACACTGACACCCCATGTAGCTTTACAATGTGCTCGATATAGACCTCGGCTAACTTCTCTACCGACCAAGTCGTCTTCACTGGAAGAAAATGTGCAGATTTTGTCAACCGGTCCACTATAACCCAAATGGAGTCATTCCCTTTCGAACTTCTGGGCAGTCCCGTGATGAAATCCATGCTGATATTCTCCCATTTCCACTCCGGAATGGGCAATGGTTGCGGTAGACCTCCTGGTTTCTGGTTTTCTGCCTTAACTTTCTGACATGTAAGGCATTTGGCCACAAATCCTGCCACATCTTGCTTCATTCCAGTCTGCCAAAAATGTTGTTTTACGTCCTTATACATCTTTGTGCTTCCTGGGTGAACTGTGAGTAAGGTGGAGTGTGCTTCCTTCATGATATCTTCTCTCACTTCATCAATTTTCGGCACACACAACCTATTTCCAAACCAAAGCGACCCTTCCTTCACACTGAACTTTGAGGCTTTTCCTTCATTGACTAGCCACTTTAGTGCTTCAATCTCTGCATCTCCTATCTGAGCCTTCTTGACTCGGTCGTTCAGACTCGGTTGCAATTGCAGAGTGCCAGAACTGTGCTCAAATCTTGAACAATTACTTCAATACCGGCTTGTCTGATCTCGTCGTCTAGCTCTCTCCTTGTTGCAATGAGCGTGGCTATACTCCTTTTTTTGCTGAGCGCATCCGCCATGGCATTCGCTTTTCCCGGATGATATAAGATTTTTGGTCTGATGTCTTCCAAAACCTCTAACCATCGCCTCTGCCTGAGATTCAAATCCTTTTACTGGTAGATATACTTCAGACTTTTATGGTCGGTAAACATCTCTACCTTGGTCCCATAGACATAGTGCCGCCACAACTTCAGAGCAAAAATTATCGCAGCCAATTCTAAGTCGTGTGTCGAGTAATTCTTCTCATGCGGTCGAAGTTGCCTCGATCCGTATGCTATGACCTTCCCTTCTTGCATCAGAACACACCCAAATCCCAAAAATGAAGCATCACTATAGATCTCATATCCCTTATCTGGTTGAGGCAGAACCAAAATCGGTGCAGAAATCAATTTGTTATTCAGCTCTTGAAAGCTCCCTTCACATTTCTCAGTCCAATCAAAGCTTACGTTCTTCTTGGTCAGTGCTGTAAGTGGTATAGCAATTCTGACATAGTTCTGGATGAACTTCCTATAGTACCCCGTCATGTCTAAGAAGCTTCTGACTTCCTTCATAGTCCTCAGCTGAGGCCAACTTTTTACTGCCTCGATCTTCTGCGGGTCTGTAGCCACTTGCTCCTTAGAAAGGACATGGCCCACTTCTGATTTCCAGAATTCACACTTTGACAATTTGGCATAAAGTTGATGCTCTCGTAGCTTGATCAGTACTGCGGTCAGATGCTCAGCATGCTCCTATTCTGTTTTTGAATACACCAAGATGTCGTCTAAGAAGACAACCACAAATGAATCGATGAATGGCCATAAGATACGGTTCATCATGTCCATAAAGATTGTTGGGGCATTGGTTACTCCGAATGGCATTACCAGAAACTCGTAATGACCATGCTGGGTACGGAATACTGTTTTGGGTATATCTTCATCTTTGACAAGAACTTGATGGTAACCTGAACGCAAGTCAATCTTTGAGAACATAGCCGCTCCCTGGAGCTGGTCAAATAAGTCATCGATCCTGGCAATTGGGTACTGGTTCTGAATAGTAACCTTGTTCAGCTCCCGATAATCAATGCACATTCTCACGGTTCCATCCTTCTTCTTCATAAGTAGCACGGGTGCTCCCCAAGGTGAAGCACTTGGCCTGATGAATCCCTTCTATAGTAGTTCTTCAATTTGCTCCTTCACTTCTTTCTGCTCCACTGGTGCCATCCGATATGGTGTCTTAGACACTGGTGCGCTGACTGGCTGGATAGTAATGCTGAACTCAACATCCCTGTGTGGTGGGAGTCCAAGTAATTCTTCCAAAAATACGCAGGGAAATTTACGTACAATTGGTATCACCTTGACTTCACCTGGCACACGTACTCCAGTTGCAGCTGCAAGAATTTCTTCACTCTGCTTCTTCTTTCCTTGGAACACAAGTTCTGGTCTTCCGGATGATGTAATGGCTACCCTCTTCTCCCTGCAATCGATGCTAGCCTTATGCCTGGACATCCAATCCATCCCAATAATCACGTCCGTCCCTGCAAAGCCCAGCTCTAGCAAATCTATACTCAGGGTCTCTCCGTCAATCTGGAGTTTGCATCCTTTATAGCACAAATTTGTAGGGAGAGTTGCTCCAGATGGGGTAGCAACCAACAAAACCGAGTCCGGAGTTTCCTCCTGGGTGCATTTCAACTTCTTTGAAAATACTTCAGACACAAAAGAATGCGATGACCCACTATCAAATAAAACAGTTACCTAGATTCCATTTATATTAATCCATCCTGTTACAAAATTGTTTACATCATTCATTTCTTTATGTCAGAATATTCAAAATACTACAATAAACTTAGCCATAATTTTTTTTCACCTACCGGTGATGACCCCCTCGTCTTCATCGGCGTCCTCCTCCGTGAGCGCGAATACTCGCCCTTGGCGGGCAATCCCCTTCCCCTTGCTGTTCGTCTTAGGAGCTGGCCTATTGTTGCCCCTCCGAAGCTGGGAACAGTCTGGCCGAACATGGCCAATCTTCCCACAATTGTAACATGTGCGGGTATCATTCTGAAAGTTCCTCCTTGGGCACTGGCTCTTGAAGTGTCCTTGCTCGCCACATAGAAAACAGCTCCCTGGCTTGGCACCTCCAGTTTTGCCAACAGTTTTCTGAAATTTCTGATTCTGACCCTGGTTCCTGAATCCCGATGCTGGTGCAGGCCTCTTTCCCTTGTTCCATCCTGCAGTGTGTACTTGCAGTTTCGGTCCTCTGCTTATATCCAACTCCGTTGTAGCTGCACGGCGGACCAACTTCTCGAACCTCCGGATGCAAAAGGGTACCATCTTGGTTCTAAGTATGAGCCTAAGCCCCTGCTCGAACCTCTTGGCCTTCTTGACCTCACCCTGTACCATCTCTGGAGCATAACGGGACAGTTGAGTGAACTTGGTTTCGTATTCACGAACTGTCATGCTTCCTTGTTTTAGGTTGAAGAATTCCATGGCCTTTTTCTCTTGCACATCCAAGGGGAAGTAGTGCTACCTGAACTCCTTTAAGAAGTCTTCCCAGGTAATGGGTCCTTCGCCCATGCCCCTCCTCACCGACTGCCACCAGACCACGACATCTTTCTCTAGTAGAATACTGGCCAACCTGACCTTGCTATCCTCCGGTGTCAACATCACCTCAAACACTGTCTCAACTTGACAAATCCAGTCGTCAGGTGCCGTTGGGTCCGCCTGACCCTTGAAAACAGGCAGCCTCATCCTACGGAAGGATTCGACCATCTTAACAGGGTCGGTAGCTGCAACCCCCCTGGTTACCTGCGGGTGCTCCTTGTTGCTGCACATTGTTTCGGCTTGCCTCTGCTAGGTCTCCAAATGCCTGGTACATACGAGCGAATTCTTCACCTATATCCAGACCTGCGCCATTGCCTCCACTACCCTCGCCCTCATTCGGGTCGATTCTATCGCTTCTTGTTCTGCGAGACATCTGATAGAAAAAAAGAATAATGGAATATACATAGGCATCATATTTTGATATTGCAAAAATAACATCCATCCAAACTCATAAGATTTGTACAAAACGCAAGGCTATACTTCATTTCATTAAAACCCTTTATCTTACAATATGCATTTCCCCCTTACATTATAACATATATGTAAGTAGCAAAATGACAAAACAACAAGATAACCTATAGGCACCTAACCACCTAATCGCTACTACTAGTGTCTCCTGCAGGGCTCCCTGCAGCAGGTGGCGGTCCTAGTAGCGTCTGCAACTGAGTGATCTGTGTAATATCCCGGACGGATATTATTTTTGTATAATTATTATTTTTGAAATTAAAATATTTTAATTGGGAATTACTTGGTTTTTCAAATAAAAAGTTATCTAGATATATATACTAGTAAGTATATATACGTATTGTATCAGTTTTGTGCACTTGTACAAAATCTTGAAAAACGCATTTTTGAGAAAATGTCTGGAAAATCCCTGGCAGATATTAAAAAATTATTATTTTATTATTATATTATTTTATTTTCAGAATTGAAATATTTTTGGTGGATATCACCCGATTTTGTTAATAAACATTATATATATACAGATACTAGTCTGTATATATCTGTTGTGTATCAAATTGTTACTGAAATCTTCTGAGCCAGTAATAAAATTATTTTATTTATATTTCTCGAAATTAAATTATTTTTGTACAGATTTATTCGTTTTTACTAATAAAAATTATCTGTATATTCAAATTTACGCACGTGTTTGAACTGTAACGATTTTGTACGTTCGTACAAATCGTGTAGTATGTGATTTGAGAAATTATATTTTATTTTTGATCCATCATAATGAGATGGAGGGTAGGGATTAAATTAGGGGTGTTATTGCAATAATTATTTGCAAATAAATCCCCAATTGATTAACCATGAGAACCTTTGACATGTGGCTTCATTCCCACCCACACAAATTCACCCCTTGCATTATAAAACACCCCCAAACCCCTCCCCCATTATCCTTGGCCAGCCTCCCTCCATTAAGGCAAGAAACCCATCCATTTTTGAAGTGTTTCCATCTCATTTCATCTCATTCTACACCTCTTCCTTTTACAAATTTCTACTTCTTGTTTTACTTGTTTTAATTTAGTAAAAATATTGAGAAAGAAAAGAAAGAGAGGATCAAAAGAAAAAGAAAAAGAAAAGAGAGTTAGGTTTTCATGGGTTCTCTTTTCAAAGAGTGTTCTTGAGAGGAGCAAGAACAAGGAGCAAGGAGAAGAAGGCGTGGCTAGTTCTTCCTACACGATATTAGGTGGGGGTTTCTCGCTCATGGTTGTTTTAGTTATAAACTAGTGTTATTATTGTTGTTTGTTTTTGTATTGGACTAGATTCATGTGCATAAGATTTTTATGGACTAGAGTAGAAGGCACATGAGATTGAAGTGATAGAACACTAAAAAAATAACCCTAAAGATTCAATCTTGGTGTTTGTAGGGTTAGATTTAATTAACCATGTTAAAAGAGGAATTTTGACCAAAAATTTATTGGAGATGTTCTTAGGGGTATTATTATCATGCTAGAATTTTTGTGGATTTTTCGGAGTCATTTTGATGGGTGAAACGATCGTTTCCCCCAAAATAGCGAAGGGTTGGCTCGCTGTTTTCGGGTTAGCGTCGCAGTAGGTTCAAGGAGATAAAACTTGGGGTTCCTCTCGGAATTTGAGGAGGAGAACAACTAGGAAGTTGTAGTAGACGTTCTCCCCTTTCCGAATTGGCCTCTCGGATTAAATTCCGATAAGAGACGAAAAAGTTATGACCGTTACAAAAACAGCAACTAGCAGTTTGGCTGAACGTTGCTGTTTTGGTTGCTTGATACTTTTGAGTGTTTTACTAGATGAATCTGAAGAGCCAACCAACTAAAGAGTTCTAGTAGACATTCTCCCCTTTCCGAATTGGCCTCTCGAGTTAAATTCCGATAAGCGGAATAGGAGTTATGGTATTTGGAAGATGCAGCAGCCAGCTTTGAGCTGAGTGTGCTTGCTGTTTTGACTCTCTGATGTTTTAGAGTGTCTTAATGGTTGGATCTGAGGTGGAGACCAAAAAGGAAGTTGTATTAGACATTCTACCCTTTCCGAATTGGCCTCTCGGACTAAATTTCGATAAGCAGAGTAGGAGTTATGGTATTTGGAAGATGCAACAGCCAGTTTTGAGCTGAGTGTGCTTGTTGTTTTGACTCTTTGATGTTTTTGAGTGACTTAATGGTTGAATCTGAGGTGGAGACCAACTAGGAAGTTGTAGTAGACATTCTCTTCTTTTCGAATTGGCCTCTCGGGCTGAATTCCGATAAGCGGAGTAGGAGTTATGGTATTTGGAAGATGCAGTAGCCAGATTTGAGCTGAGTGGGCTTGCTGTTTTGACTCTTTGATGTTTTTGAGTGACTTAATGGTCGAATCAGAGGTGGAGACCAACTAGGAAGTTGTAGTAGATATTCTCCCCTTTCCGAATTGGCCTCTTGGGTTAAATTCTGATAAGTGGAACAAAAGTTATAGTTTTTCAAAGTTTTAGCATTCTTTGGTTAAGTTTGTTGTTTTTTTTACCGTTTGTGTATGTTCGAGGGTTAGGAATTTGGAATTTCTTACGGAATCTGAGCGACTGGTCAACTGGAAAGTTTTAGTAGATGTTCCCACATTTTCAAATTGTCCAGTTTCGTTAGACTCTGACAAGTAGGGCAAAAGTTACAAGCTACGTAAGTTTCAGCTTTCTGTTGAAAATCTGCAGTTTGGGTAAACTGTTGCGTGTGTCCGATGGACCAAATTTTGGATTCCTTATAGATACTGAAAAAGTGTTCCACTAGAGAGTTGTGGTAGATATCCTTAACTTTCTAAAAAGTATATTTCTGTTAAATTCCGATAAGTGTAGCACTTGTTGTTTCTAGGCTGTTGGAAGGTTTTTATGTCGCTTTTGGGCTTCTCATTGGTAGAATGCCTATTTTAGACTGTTAGTAGATTCTTCTATTGTTTCTAATTATAGAAGATCAAGAGTTGCTAGTAAGCACGTTCGGTTGCTTCTAGGTTGATTACCTGTATGGTTGTTTTCATATGTAGGTTGTTGTCTCATACGTTGCTCGCCTGGCCCGTATGTAGCTGTTGGTCCCATACGTAGCTTATTTGGCCCGTATGTATATTATTGTCTCGTACGAAGCTCATTGGGCTCGTATGTAGGTATTGTCTTAAATAAGTAGGCTATGAGTAGATTCGAGGAGATCTTGTGAAGACTAGTTTAAGACTTGGTTAATTGTGTCGACAAATTGTTACACTCTCTAGAAGAGGGACACGTACGGTACTTTTTCATGACGAGTTGGAAGCACAGTGGCATGTCTCGCTTGTTTGGTTAGGGTTAGTGACATCTTTAGGGTAGTAACAGTTACTGAACCATTTTTATCTATAAATTGCCGAAAGGTGAGAATTGGTGTTAGGGGTGATACCCTATAATCCAACCTCTCCTAAAGGCTGACACTAGGTGGTGTTATTGGGATGTATTCCCCTGTGAAAGAGATACGGGCGGTGTTTTTTCATGACGAGTTGGGAGCACGGGATCCGTATCTTGATTGTTAATTCCTGAACTACCATGATCAGAACAGGAGGTTTTCCTAGGGAAATAGACCCTACGATTCCATTAGGTTCCATGCCTTCTCATGACAAGTTGAGGGCACAGAAGAAGGTTAACAAGTATCTTGTAGTTCGTGTTGGCTTTGAGCGAGGACCGGTTCACCGGGCAATAGTGAAAAACGGGGACACCACTATTGTACTGCAGTAGCGGAACTAGACCATACCTGCAACCTCATCAGTCATGTAGTATGTGTCAGGAACAGGATGGGTACAAAGTAGAATTCATGACGTGGGTTCAAATCCCTATATATGGAGAAACGGCTTGATATGGGGCGTATGTAGTATGGACTGCATACTGTTCCAGAGTCTTGCTTGCATTAGAATAAGAGCATCCTTGCATTAATAAGTCTTGCATTAGAGTCTAAGTCATACACTGACACATCAACTATATATACATGTTTCTCTTTTCATCAATCTGTTTGCTATAGTTGAGATTCGCTGCTAGTTATCAGCCTTAAAGCGTCAGTATATGTACTGACGTCCCCACTTCAATAGGTATTGGATTGCAGAAGTACAGGTACATGATTCAGGAGGACACGAGGCTAGAGAAGCAAGGAGTCAACTTTATTTAAGTTTCCGCTGTGATATATGTTGTAATTTCATTTGTAACAATTATTGTAATTTATTTATTGTTGTAATTTGTTTATTGTTTGGGAAGCATCCAAGTGAAATATCAAGTGTTGTTCTTTATTCATTGTACTCTGATGTAAATTGTTGAAAGTTGTAATACTTGGGATTGTAAAGGTATTAATGTAACACTGTTATAATGTATTGCAATTTTGTAACATTCGGACTTGTAATACATTTGTGTTGAATAAAAAGTTTTAAAATTTCCTATTTTTCTGTGTATTGTGGCTAATTGAAGAAAAAAATTTGGCTTCAAGGTTTCCCAGTATATGAAAATTGGGGCGTTACAATATGTGCCTGTAGCTCCGCGCACTTGCGCTCTAGGCGCGCAAACTGCACACGGTGAGTGTGCTTCATGACCACTGTCCTACGGTCGGTCCTCGCCTTAGCCCTCCTCAACTCTACCACTTCCCTCTCGTTATTCAGGGTCACAAACTCGCAAGAGTCATCCTGTTCTCGAGATAGGTGTGACACCAACCCCACGTTGACAGATCGCGGAATACCTGCTTAAGGGCCTGCTCCACTGCAGTAGGCTAGGGCGGTGGCGGGGGTGGAGGTACAGGAATCTGGCTATCCACAAGGGCACCCCCTACTGTGGCAGATGCTGTGGCCCCATTGGCCAACCTAGCTCCAACTGGTGACTCACCATCAGTGCTGGGCTCCAGATCCGAGTCCACCTCGACCATTATCCCATTCGCCCACCCATTCCCAAGGGGAATCGCTCCGTCAGCCATCCTGCAAGGAGTGGACACGGGAGTTAGCCTACATATAGAAATATCATAAAACATAAGTTGAAGAAAACAACAGTATGAATTATAATCATCTACAATAAGCTAAAAACCTAACCTCTACAAGGCACCAAAGTCTATTTTCCTACCGTGTTGGACTATAAATTGAAGTCGTCTCTGATACCACTCTGTAACGCCTCGAACTTCCTATGTGGAGAATTCGAGACACGAGCCAGGACCTTTACATTCAATTAGACACAATACACAGAAAAGCAGGAAAAACTTATAACTTTTTACTCAACACAAAATATTACAAGCTGAGTATTTACATTGTTTCAATAGATTACATCAGAGTATACATGAGAGAAACAAATAAACATTAGGCTCCTTGCTTGGATGTTTTGTCTTGACTAGATTTCTTCCGGATTGGTGATCCTGCTTCCACAACATATTTGAGTGGGGACGTCAGTACATATACTAACGCTTAAAGGCTGATGACTACCAGCGAATCTCAATTTTAAACAAACATATTTTAAGCATGGTAAAATGTGCCGGTGTAGTTTAAGTGTTCGTGAGTGTTATGACTTAGAATCTAATGCAATGTCAACTAAGGCTAGGATGCACTTATTCTAATGTAAGCGAGAATATGGAATTGTATGCATCCCATAACTACATACGTCCATATCAAGCTATTCTCCATATTTAGGGATTTGAACCCGCGTTATGAATTCTACTTTTCTACACAAACTTTTCCCAACAGATACAATGTAACTGATGAGGTTGCAGACGTGGTCAAGTCCCACCAATGCAGTACGCTCATGGTGTCTATGTTTGCCACTACTACACAGCGTACCGGACCTCACTCAAAAGCCAGACGAATGCAGGGTATCCGCAGCACAGGATAGCACAAAGCCTACTCTATGGCACCCATAACAAATAGATCGTGGTCTAAGGCCCGTTTGCTTCACCGGCATAGAACATGACGGATTCTGGGGTCCATCCCCTAGTTCCGACAGGAGAACCTCACGTTCTTATCATGGTATTTCAGGAATTAACAGAGTGAGATACTCAACCCATGCTCCCAACTCGTAAGAAGGCACCGTACGTATCCCTTTGACGGAAAGGTACAACCCAATAACACCACCTAGTGTTCGCCTATAGGGCGAGTTGGATCATAAGTTATCACCCCTAATACCAACTCTTCCCTTTGGCAAAAATGGTTAAGTAATGATCCTTACAAGTCACTACCCTAATGATGTCACTAATCCTAAACAATCTTACAGGGTTTTCATCCTAGACTTTACTAAGATTGTCATGGTCCAATCTCACGGCCTATTGATCCAAGACACCGGTGATGGGATCTCCCCTACTTATCACTACCCCTAACTTGGATCTCGTCAACATTCTCGGCCCGCGATCAATCCACACCGGTTAAGATCCGTCGGCGCACGAGGTGTGACTTATCCATAGTTTCCAAGGTGGTAAGATACGAGTCTTGATAGTCGATGGCCCCTAGGGTAACTTTAATACCCTAGACAAGCTTTTATCAAGCTAACAACAAATAGCGACTTTTCCAACCATTATTATCCGTAATCGAGTGCATGTTTTTGCCACTAACATATCACGGCATAACCCACTTATATGAACTAGTATCTTGTGTTAGCCTCACTAACACCTTATTGTTATCCATATATTGGAGATGAAGAATATTCACATGATATGATCCAATTTTAACTACAGCAACATACAACTAGAATCATGGGTTCTTTCTCAATTTAAACTAGAACAACATGCAGCTAGAATCATGGGTTCTTTCTCAATTTAAACTAGAACACCATGCAACTAGAATCATGGGTTTTTTCTCAAATTTAAGTTAGAACACATGCAACTAGGCTCCTGGGTTATTTCTCAAATTTAAGCTAGAACAACATAGAAACTAATTTCATGGGTTCTTAATAAAATTGAACTAGAACAATCATGCAACTAAATTCATGGGTTCTTTAGAAAATTGAACTAGAACAATCATGGAACTAAATTCATGGGTTCTTTAGAAAATTGACCTAAAACAATCATGGAACTAAATTCATGGGTTCTTTTAGAAGTTTTAACTAGATCGACCTACAACATACGATTCATGGGTTCTTCTAGCAACCTAGAAGTAAGTAGGGCATGATTCATAAGGTTCTTCTAGCAACCTAGAAGTAAGTAGAGCATGATTCATGGGTTCTTCTAGAAACCTAGAAGTAAGTAGAGCATGCTATTCAACTTGATCTTTTATGAACTATAATAATTAAAATTGATTCTTCACAAGCATGGAAGTAAACCTATAATCCACTACTGAAACTCTTTCTATGAACTAGAAATTCTAAATATTACAAAAACTACTCTTTAGGAATTAGAATATTCTACATATTACAAGAACTACTTCTTAATGAATTACAAGTTACTATCTATTACAAAATCTACTTTTTTAAGAACCACAACTTTCTACATATTACAACAATCCACATTTAAGAACTATAATCTCTACATATTACAAAATCTACTTTTTTTTAAGAACTACAACTTTCTACATATTACAACAATCTACATTTAAGAACTACAATCTCTATATATTACAAAATCTACTTTTTTAAGAACAACAAATCTCTACATATTACAACAATCTACTCTTTAGGAATTACAAGTTCTATATACAACAAGTCTACTTTATATCAACTAGAAACTTCTACACATGTAAAGATCACTACTTTTGTAAGCTAGAAGTTCTTTAGCATGATAACTCAAAAACGAGTTTTTTTTTTGAGAAAAAAGGTGACCTCGTCACCACTTCATTAATAGAAAATTAACGATGCAAGTAGTACAGAAATGTTACATCTATCTGTTCCTAAAAGGAACAGTGGAGAACAATTACAAAGCTAAGTCTACATCCCTAACTAGTCCCTCCCTAGCTAAACTTGCAGACGCTGCTTCTGTACCTTGTTCTCTCACCTATCACTCCCAATAGTAATAAGGATTCCCCACAAGCCTGATGTGAGATTCAAAAAACCTCCTAGAAATCACTCCACCCCCGAAACTCCCTCGACATTCCTCCAGACGTCCACATTGGCAATAACCACATCCACCATCTCTTGCTGGCATACTAACTCATCTCCCCACGACGTTGCTGTCGTGTATCCGCCAATCCAACCCCACCGCGACGCTGTCTTTTGATTGCGTCAAATCCAGCTCTCAACAGTAGTCGTTGTTCTCAACCGAAACTGAGCTGCTTGAACTCGCCGAGCACTCCACAGAAAGTAATTTGAATTTCAACCGAACTAGTTTGAACTTCAAATTGCCCCAGAACAATCTCCTCACACTCCTTGTCTGAAATTTGAATTTCAAAAATCTATATTAAAATTCAAAAATCAAGGAATCTCCCCCTCCTCCACTCCAAATTTGAGCATCACAATCATAATTCGAAATTCAAATTTTGAATTTCAAAATCTGTCTCTCCGCTTCCACCATCGTCGATTTCGTGTTTACCTCCACTCCTCCAAGAATTCTCGTCGTACGTCTCCCGTCGTCAGCTCCACCGTATCTCCAATGATGCCACTCTTGACCTCACCGAAATGTGCCTCCCGACACAGCGACGCTCTCTGCACCCTATGTCCAACCAGGTCCGACTCCATACCTTATCGAGCCCAACTCTATTTGGGAACTCAATAAGCTAAAGCACAACCTCCGGCTAGCTACGCGATTGCGCCACTCCGACGAACCCTAGAACAGGCGTCGATGCGCTCTATCCCGACAATATCAGCCCCCAGTTGTAACATCACTGACCCTCCTACCACTCCTTCGCCTGAAAGTCTTAAGGAATTTCGAAATCTAAGTAGAAATTCCCTAATCAAATCAATTTCCCCTTCTGAATCCCCAAATCTCCTAGTAGATCAGGATTCAAGAACATCTCAAACCCTTGCCTTATCTCCGACCACCCCCGGCCTCCGTCGCCCTCCTCCCCTCCTCGACCTTGCCATCAAACCCACCTACACTCCGGCCAGTCCTCTCCGTCGCCCATCCACAGTCGAAATCAGACAGCCCACCAACACTCCGGCCACCTTGCCATCAAACCCACCTGCACTCCGGCCAACCCTCTCCATCGCCCACCCTCGGACGCTAACACCTCCAACCCATATGAAAACGCTTATCGTTGCCATCGGTTGCCATCCACACCGCCTCGTCCACGCTCCACCCTCGACGCCGCCACTATGTCACCCTACACCGCAACACCCACAACTCGCCAGCCACTCGGCGCCGTGGGTTGCGTCGCGCCGGCCGCATCTACGAGGTCCGAACTCTCAAAACCCTAGACGGAGCTCCGCCGACCCACTACTCTGCTCCGATAGCGGAGGTGGGGTGGGGGGGGGGAAGGGGGAGGAGGAAGAGGTGGCGAGAGACTCCTCCCCCCTCCCCGATCGATGATGCCATTGGATCTGTTAGTTTTGTTATTGTTTTTTAGAGTTTCTCTCTCTAGGGTTTTTTAGAGAGAGAAACTATTTTGAGAGAAGTTAGAATTCTGCTCAAATGATTAGGGAATGGCTCTTTGTGCTTTTCGAGTTAGAAAATGAGTTTTAACAACCAAAATGGGTTCTTTTCAACATAGAAGCTAAAGATGCCTACTATTAAAAGAACTAATCTTTTCTAACATAAAAGCAAAACAACCATGCTACAAAAGAACGACTCTTTTACAACTTAAGAAGCAAAATAAAACTTAATCTTTCACAACCTAGAATAAAAGCTTAATCTTTCATGAACTAGGATTTGTAAAGACTTGATCTTAACATGATAGGAAGCAACATACAACCATTTACTAAAAGACTCATCTTTTATGAACTAGAGTTAGTAAAGGCTTGATCTTTACCACAATAGAAAACAACACACAACCTTCTACTAAAAGACCTATCTTTTATTATATTTGTTGAGTTCTACAACCTCAAATTTGGTATGCAAACATTCTCAATTCACTAATTTTTTTTATATGCTCACAGCTTTCGTCCAAGTTGTTATAGATTTTGTTAACAAAATAACAACAATAACAACAATAATCATCACAATGCTAAAGATTCAATCTTTATGTATTTTTAGTAAGTTCTACCATTCAAAACTCGTCATGTGGTCATTTTGATCCACACTACTCATATGCACATAAAAATTAGTCCAAGTTTTTAACTTTAACATATAATGATAACAACAATTAACAACAACCATTAAAAGGTTCAATCTTTATGTTGGTTTGTTTGAGTTCTACCATTCAACTCCTTATGGGATCATTTTGATCCACACCACCATTCATATGCTTATGATCTTAGTTCAAATTGTTTAATCAACATATAACAACAAAAGAAAAATAAAAATCAACATACAACAAAAAGAAAATAAAAATCAACCTACAAGAAGAGAGAAACCCCCACCTTTGCTTTCTAGGTTAAAAGAACTAGTCTCATGCTGCCTTCTCCTTCCTTCTAGCTCCTATAGAAACCTACAAATGGAAAACTCTCAAGTTAGGATTTCTTTCTCTCTTTCTTTTGCTCTCAAATTTTTTTTCTCTTCGCAAATGAGGCAAGGGGTGAAGGAAGGGGGGGGGGGGGTCTTTATAGGGGGAATGGAGGGCGAGGGGGTAAAATGTGCACTAGGGTTTTTGCAAAAACCCCCTTGGGGTCTTTGTTGGCCGGCCAAATGCTAGTGATGTGGAGGGGTGAGGTGGAGGAGAGTGCTAGAAGAATTACACCTATTAAAACTCATTTGTATTTCCATTAATCCTAAACCCTATGTTTATCCCTCCAAATATATCCTAGCCATCCATTTTTTAATAATCATGACAAAAATGAGATATTTTTGTTCAAAACACATACTACATGATTTGTACAAATGTACGAAATCGATAAGATACGCATATGTATAAACTAATATATATACCGATAATTTTTGTTTGTTAAACCGTACAATCTGTATAAAAATAATTTAATTCTGACAAAAATAATAAAAATAAATTTTATTATCGGCTCGGAAGATTCCAGTACCAAAATGATATAACGCATATACATATGGACTGGTATATATACAGATGATGATTATTAATTAAACTAAGTAATATCCACCAAAAATATTTTAATTCTGGAAATAATAATAATAATAATATAATAATAATAATAATAAAATAATAAAATAATATTATTAATAACCGATCGGGATATTACAGGAAGGGAGACGAGTCTCCAGTGTTCTGACCTAGAGTGACGCTTACGGGATGTTTGTGCGATGAGGGTTCTGTATGGTCGGGCGGATGTACTCCGGGACTGGAATCTATACTCGTGGAATGTCTAAATCTTGTTTTTTCACTGTAGTAGGATTTCATATCGAGGGATTGAATCCTATAATGAGGAGTAAGTTAAGGGCTTGCCCTTGCACCTATGTAGTATGTGATGCATAGAATCCGAACAAGTGTGCTTTAGTGTCATCTTAGTGTAATGTCTACATTAGGCATTAAGTCATATCATACACTGACACGACTAGGATAGTCACTTCTCCTGATTGCATTCAAGTTTATGTTTGCTAAAGTAGAAGAATCGCTGTATTATAGCATTGCATCAGTTGTATGCAACTGACGTGCCCACAGTTTTCTAGTTACAGAATTGGACTTGGCATGGACTTGAAGTCATTATGATGAGTTGTTACAAGATAGAATAATTTTCATATTTGAAGATTGTATTGTATTCGTTTAATTTCGCTGTGCTGTTGTAAAGAACATGTTGTAAATAAAAAGTTTTAAATCTCTTGTAAATATGTACGAATTTGAAGTAAAAGATCCCGTATTTTCTACGAATTACCTGTGTTTGGAAGTCGGGGCGTTACAGGTGTAATGCTCCGAATTCCAACCACATGTAATTCATAGCACAAACAGAATCTTTTACTTCAACTTCGTACAAAAATATAAGGAATTTAAAACTTTTTCCATTACATAGCCATCATTTACAACACACAGCAGAAATTTACATTGAATAAATACACTTTATAACATCCAATAACTTCTATCTGGCAGTATCCATCAATATTAAACTCATCTCCACGTCGCTCACTAATCCAAGTCCTGCAACTTGAAAACGGTGAGCGCGTCAGTTGTATACAACTGATACAATGCTATAATACAACGATTCTTTAATTTAGCAAACACAAACTTGAATGCAAAATGAAAAGTGATTATCCTAAATATGTCAGTGTATGATATGAACTTAATGCCTAATACACACATTCATACTTACGATGCAACATTAATGCACACTTGTTCGGATTCTATGCATCCCATACTTCATAGGTCCGAGGGCAAGCCCTTAACATACTCCTCATTATAGAGTTCAATCCCTCAACATAAAATCCTACTACGGTAACAAAATAAAGTTTAGACATCCCACGAGGACGGATTCCAGTCCCGGAATCCATCGCACGATTATACAGAATTCTCGTTGTGCAAACATCCCGCAAGTGCCGCTCTAGCCCAGAATATATTGGAGACCTGTCTCCTATCCGCCCGACTATTCATGACCCCGGAATTCACCTCCAGATCAATCATAATCCCAGATTTAATTAAGGCTCGTCTCGCTCCGCAAGCAATCACAGTCCCAGAATTCACCGCCCGACTGGATTTATAGTCCCGAAATCCACCGCCCGACTATATAGAGACGCCCCACTTACATTTTCCCAGGTGTCATCACATCTTCTTTTCTAGTGCCTGTCCTTAATTAAATTTTAGTTTTCATGGCTTAGAGCAAGCTTACCCTGTCGAACTTAAACTCACTCATCAAAATTCTGGTCCATATTGACCATTTTCTCAAAATTTCATTTATCATAACTGCGAGACACTACAGGTCTTGCTAAGCTCCTAGAAACCACACATCTCAAATCAGAGATATTATAGGTTATTATCAACCTCTATAACAACATTTCTCATTCAGTATGAATCATTTGATTCTTTTTATTCATTCTCTTTTAATTCTTCAATCTCAAAACAAATATATAGCTTCTTATTCCGTAACACTTCAATTCAATAAAAATAAATCTTTTCAAACGCCATATGTTTACTTTTCACTTTTTTAATTCGTCATCTAAACAATTTACAACAATTTTTAATGCAAAATACATCCCTAAATTTATTACAACTATCTCCAAAATATTCCAAATTTTAGTTTGCCTTAAAACGAAACGATTATGGAATAAATCCAATAATCAATGGAACCATATTTTCAAAAAAGTATTTTAACCATAAGTTAAATCTTAAATGTATATTTAATTTATTCAAAATATTCCTTAATATTCTTAAATTAATTTAACCCCTTTTTCTCAAGGTGAAAATATAAGAAAATGTAATTTTAATAATAAAAAAATCCAAAATTGCTCTACCCAGCGTCGAGCTCGAGACCAGCTACAACCACACCTAGCGGATAAACCAGGGCACCAAACTCACTAGCTGTCATAATACTCTATATTAATTATTATGAATCCAAACGTCACTTGAATGGTTCTAAAAATAAAAGCACAATCAATTGCACTCAGTCGGAATCGAACCCACGACCTTCATCGCCATACACAACGACCAAGACCCGAGCGCCAAACCAGGCTTTCACGCCTCACTCTCTATCGATAACTCCTCAGGAAAATGAATAGTTTACTGCATGTTGCTATATTTATTACTATAACATCAAAATATAATTTCCTAACTTATACAATTCGGATTCTATTTTACAGAGAATTAACATGGGAAAATTCAGTATTCAGCACATTCATAATTATTTGAGTTAATTATTAATATGAGACATCACATTAATTTAATCATACCAATGTAGCAATGCAATTCGAAGACTACATCTCATCCAATTTCTCAATATAATGTGTGTTAATTCCTATTTAAAAATTTGGCTAACAAACATGATATTATCACATTAGCAATTCAATGAAATTTAACATTCTAATACATGAGAACAAATACCATTTTCTATAATTCCATCTAGTTTAATTAAATTAGCAATGCATTTGATTCTATAATTTATTCACCATCTTTAGATTGCATCTAACATGAATTTCTAATTTTATCATGGCATATAAAACAATTAGAAATTAAAAAACGGCCACCTCTTTTGTTGGAACTTGCAAAAGAAACTCCTAGAAATCTTCAAGCCTCCTCTTCCAAGACTAGAACTCCAAAGCCAAGAGTACAATTTTAGAAATGGAAAAATGAGAACTTCACCTCCAAAAATCGCCGGCCTAGGGTCTTTTTAAATGGGAGAGGGTGAGGGGAGTTTCTAAAACCACCCACAACTCTAAATAACTACCCAGAAACCCAAATGACTACCCATAAACCCCTTAAACTCATTTAAAAAAAATATTTCTTTTTCCCTCCATCTATTTGGTCGGCCAATAAGGTGAGTCTTGCAAGGGTTTTCTACGTATTCGTGTGTGCACATAGACTACACACAAAATATTAGAAGTTTTATACAATATAAATTCATATGTTACTCATGAATTAATCATATTAAAAATTTAGTGCACACCAACAAGTTAGGAATTTTAATTAATAAAATTTTGCATATGTTATTCAATTTTGATATGGATTCAAGTTAGTTTCATTAAAAATAGAATATACATTTATACATTTGTAAAATAGGAGAGAAAATATTTGCATAACTCAAAAATGTTTCTAATTGACACGTGCACTAAAAAAACACGCGGAAAAAATATTTAAAATAAATATTTTTGCGGCTGTTACAACACTCCCTCCTTAGAATAGTTCTGTTCTCAGAACTACGCTTAAAAGGGCGAGAGAAGAAAAGAAAAGAAGCATACATAAAATACAAAATTTAAACGAAAAGGTCGGGAAGTCGCTCTTCATCCGCTCTTCTGATTCCCAGGTTGCTTCTTCGACTAATTGGTTCCTCCACATTACCTTGACCATGGGCATAGTCTTGTTCCCAAAAAAAAATTCGTGGATCTAGGATCTCTGCTAGTCGTTCCTTGTAACTCGAGTTCAATTGTAGACCTTCTAGTACTTCTGGTAAGTGATGACTTAGATCTGGAATGTAGCTCCGCAACATGGACACATGAAAAACATTGTGCACTTGGGCAAGCTGTTTGGCTAATTCCAATCGATAAGCCGTCTTCTCAATCCTCTTCAGTATTCTATACGACCCTATGTTCCTTGGAGCTAATTTTCTCCCTCTTCCAAATCGGATCACACCCTTCGTCGGAGATTCTTGTAAGAAGACAAAATCTCCTTCAAACTCTAAGTTCCTTCTCTGATTATCTGCATAGCTCTGCTGCCTGCTTTGTGCCGCGACTAGTCTCTTCCGAATCAACTCTATTTTCTCTGAAGTTTGCTACACTATTTCTGGTCCGTACATTTGTCTTTCTCCCACTTCATACCAACACACCGGCGTTCAGCACTTCCTTCCATATAATGCCTCATATGGCACCATGCCGATGCTAGTTCGAAAACTGTTATTCTAAACAAACTCTCCCAGCTTCCTCTGAAATCCATCACACAACATCTAAACATGTCTTCCAATACACGATTTACTCTCCCAGTCTGCCCATCTGTTTGAGATGAAAGGCAATACTGAAATCAGTCTTGGTCCCCATAGCTATTTGAAGACTCCTCCAAAAATGTGATGTGAACCGTGCATCGCGATTTGAAACAATTGATACGAGAACTCCATGCAATCTCACTATCTCTCCGATGTACAGTTCTGTCAACTTCTCCATCGACCATGTGATCTTCATCGCCAAGAAATGAGCAGATTTAATTAATCGATCTACTATTACTCAAATCGCATCATTTCCCTTGGGGCTTCTAGGCAAACCCGTGATGAAATCCATACAGATGTTCTCCCACTTCCACTCCGAAATGGGCAACTGTTGCAATAAACCTCCAGATCTTTGATATTCTGCCTTGATCTGCTGACACATCGCACATCTAGCTATGAAGTCTGCTACATCTCTTTTCATTCCCGACCACAAGAAATGCTACTTAATATCCTTGTACATCTCCGTAATCCCTTGATATACCGATAGCAAAGTAGTGTGCGCCTCCTGTAGAATGCTCTCCTTCAATTCTGCCTGATCAGGTACACACAACCTCTCTCCGAACCAAAGCACTTCGTCTTTTACTCGGAATTTTGACAATTTGCCCTCGCCACCTTGCTCATTCATCTTCTGGATCTCTGAATCAAATTTTTGAATTTTGATAATCCACTCTTTCAGTGTCGGCTGAAGTCTCAACTGTGCCAGTGATGCTCCTAACCCTTGCAATACCACTTCAATTCCAGCACGATCGAATTCTTCTGCTAGTTCTTTCTGGGTTGTAATCAAACAAGATAAATTGCTTTTCTGGCTGAGTGCATCTGCCACCACACTCGCCTTTCCCGAGGGATATCTGATTTCTAGGCGAATATCTTCTAACACCTTTAACCACCTTATCTGCTGTAAATTCAAATCTCTTTGCTAATAGATTTATTTCAAACTCTTGTGATTTGTGTACATGTTGACTTTCTCCCCAAACATATATTGCCTCCACTGCTTCAAGGCAAATTTGATTACTGCCAATTCTAAGTCATGGGTAGGGTAATTTTTCTCATGGGATCTCAATTGCCTGGACCCATAAGCATCAGTACACAACCCAAACCTTGTTTGATCACCTTCTCCTCTTGCATCAGTACACAACCCAAACCTCGATGGGAAGCATCGCTGTAGACGTCATAGTCTATCCCCGCTCGTGGCAAAGCCAATATTGGTGCGGTAGTCAACCTCTCCTTCAGCTCTTGGAAGCTTGCTTCACATTGCTCTGTCCACTTGAAACTTATATTCTTCTTCGTGAGCCTTGTGAGCGGCACTGTGATCTGTGCATACCCCTGAATGAACCGCCGATAATAACCAATTAGACCCAAGAAACTCATAATCTCCTTCACTGATGTGGGTCTTGGCCAGTCTTTCACTACTTCGACCTTTTGTGGATCAGCGGTCACTCCCTCCTTAGAAAGGATATGACCCAGGATATGACCCAGAAATGCTATTTTGGACTTTCAGAAGTCACATTTGGATAGCTTGACATATAGTTTTTGTTCCTGTAGCTTCTTCAACACTTCAGCTAAGTGCTTGACATGCTCTTCTTATGATTTCGAATATACAAGGAAATCATCGATAAACACCAGGACGAAAGAGTCAATGAATGGTCGTAGGACTCAAAGAACACTTATGCTTCCACTTCCTCCACAGGATTTTGGTTCCATCCTACAATGAAAGCAGAAGAACAACATCAATGTATGTAGAGTGACATTAATGTATGTTAATACAACTATAACATTTAGACCTCTAAACTGATACTCACACATCTAATGTCCACCCTAATGTGTTTTCCTTATAATTTTTGTACTACTTATTGAAGTCGGCTCTGATACCATTTGTAATGCCCCGAATTCCAATCATAGGTAAATTCGTAGCACAAACAAAATCTTTTACTTCAACTTCATATAAAAATACAAGGAATTTAAAACTTTTTCCAAATTAGATACTATGTAGTACAACTGCCCACCACAGGCTGCCTCTCAAAAGGTGGTTAACCGAATTGGTGACTAATGATCATTGGCAATTATTATTTATATAGTATTTTATTTCTTGAAACCTACGGTATGGGATTATTTCCTTCTCCCATCCCGTTTTTTCTCAACCCGTGCACACCCGTTAGGGAATTAATCCCTAGGATGCCACGTCACTTCATACAAGAACAGCATAAGTGCTGTTCTCTTCTCATCAAGACCGGTGGGCCCCCCCACCTATTTCAAATACCGAATACAAACAAACCATTTCATTTTCAAATCAATTACTTTATAAATCCCTCCTATAGGAATCTCTATAGGACAAGTTTCAAATCCTTTTTATATATTTCAAACCATATATATATTTCAGAAATACGGGGTATTACATACACCCCCCCTTCAGAAATCAGCGTCCTCGCTGATGAGCACGGGGCATGCACAATCTAGTGCAGGATCTACTTTCTAGCCGATGTAGAGCATTTCTGTGAGCGTCACTCTCGTCTTTGGAATTTTGGAGACCGACCCCATTGGAATCCTGGAGACCGACCCCACTCTGGGATCATTCTGTGGATCTCTGTCCATCTGTCTCACTCCGCCGGGATCATTCTGTGGATCTCTGTCCATCTGTCTCACTCCGCCGATCATCCTGGAGTCCATAACTCACTGCTCTCACACCCTCGGCGTCGAAACCTGGCTCTGATACCATTTGTAACGCCCCTGCCCCGAGCTCGGACAATTTATACAATTTTATAGACAAATTAGATACTATGTAGTACAACTGCCCACCACAGGCTGCCTCTCAAAAGGTGGTTAACCGAATTGGTGACTAATGATCATTGGCAATTATTATTTATATAGTATTTTATTTCTTGAAACCTACGGTATGGGATTATTTCCTTCTCCCATCCCGTTTTTTCTCAACCCGTGCACACCCGTTAGGGAATTAATCCCTAGGATGCCACGTCACTTCATACATACATAGTCATCATTTAGAACACACAGCGAAAATTTACATAGAAGTAATACACTTTATAACATCCAATAACTTCTATCCGGCAGCATCCATCAGTATCAAACAAATCTCCACGTCACTCGCTAATCCAAGTCCTGCAACTTGAAAACTGCGGGTACGACTGACGCAATGATATAATACAACAATTCTTTAACTTATCAAACACGAACTTGAATGCAAAATAAAAGGTGGCTATCCTACATATGTCAGTGTATGATATGAACTTAATGCCTAATGCAGACATTCATACTAACGATGCAACACTAATGTACACTTATTCAGATTCTATACATCTCATACTACATAGGTCCGAGGGCAAGCCCTTAACGTACTCCTTAATCCCTTGACATGAAATCCTACTAGAATAACAAAATAAGGTTTAGACATCCCACGAGTACAGATTCTAGTTACGGAATCTACCGCCTGACTATACAGAATTCTCGTTGTATAAACATCCCACAAGTGCCGCTCCAGCCCGGAATATATTGGAGATGTGCCTCCTATCCGCCCGACTATTCATGACCCCGTAATCCACTACCCGATCAATCATAATCCCGGATTTAATTAAGACTCGTCTCGCTCTGCAAGTAATCACAGTCCTGGAATCCACCGCCCGACTATATAGAGACGCCCTACAGGTCTCATCACTTCTTCTTTTCTAGTGTCTGTCCATAATTAAATTTTAGTTTTCATGCCCTAGAACTAGCTTACCCTGCCGGACTTAAACTCACTCATCAAAATTCTTGTCCATATTGACCATTTTCTCAAAATTTCATTTATCATTACTGTCGGACACTAGGGGTCTCGCTCAGCTCCTAGAAACCACACATCTCAAATCAGAGATCTTCTAGGTTATTATCAACCTCTATTACAACATTTCTCATTCATTATGAATCATTTGGTTCCCTTTATTCATTGTCTTTTAATTCTTCAATCTCAAAACAAATATATAGCTTTGTATTCCGTAACACTTCAATTCAATAAAAATAAATCTTTTCAAATGTCATATGTGTACTTTTCACTTTTTTATCCGTCATCTAAACAATTTACAACAATTTTTAATTCACAATACATCGCTAAACTTATTACAACTATCTCAAAAATATTTTTGCTGCTGCTACAGGGGCGGTGCACATTATGCTAGTGCATCAGTTAGAGGGAATCACCTATCTATGGCTGAAACGTTACTGCATCCACCTCGCAAATATCGATACTCGAATTCCGTTAAACTTACTCCAGTCATCGAAGTAATATAATCTTAGCCGCACATAAAACAACAAAATCCAGATCGGTAGATTTTGCTGTGCAACATTTAAATGGGTCAGTGGTGCTTCCATTCGTTGTGCAACTTTGATGTAGTTTTCAAATTATCTGTTGATGCTTATTTTGGTGTGGGAGCAATCAGATAATGTGTATTCTTTTGAGGAACAATGAAGAACTGACCTTTTGACTTTCAACGATGTTAACTACCCTTGACTGCGATTGACTTTTCGATCTGACTCGTTTGCGCCGTAAAATTTGATTCGTGTGGTTACGATCGCCTTCGCTGACCTGCAATAAACCTGAAACACCGGAGTTAATCCCGGCGACAGACCCTCCGACGCTCAAGTTAGAAATCAAGAAGATTACGAGGGAACTCTTTGTGGAGAAAATATTGATTACCTATTTCTTGTGAAGGTAAGGGGTATTTATAGTCGCTTTGGTCAGTTTCAAGATAATGATTTATCTCTACTTTTCGTTGTTTTTGGATTAAACCAGTTATCTCTTCTTTATGAAGAGATAAGAGTGGTTGAGGAGAGTTTAAACTCCTCTCAGGATAAGAGATGTGGTTTTTGAACCGTTTTTTATAGATTATTATGAGTTTAAATAATCTGGACTCATTCTTATTGGGCTGGTAGGACAACCTTGTAAGACAGACCCGTTTTGGGCTGTTGGGCTTTAAAGAGACCCAATCCCCGTTTACGAACCCATTTTTAGTGAAATTACTGTTTTACCCCTAAGGGTTTTAAGATACGTGCCCAATTTGAACGGTTCCGATTGGTTCCATTTTTACCCTTATTACAAGTCCCCACTCCCGAAGACTGAGTTTCACAGCCTTTGCGGAGTAGTTCACCTGTTTTTAAAGATTTACAAAACTTATCGGAGTTCTCTGGGAGGTTTGGATCTTGCTCGTGGTGTAACGGTGTTATTCAGGGTTTGTAAAATACCCAGAATTATTTTTAGAATTTTCTTGATTTTTGGTGATTTTTCCAGATTCTCCTAAATTATTTACAATTTTAATTTTTTTAAAAATATTCTATTCAATTTCTGAAATTTAATAATTAATTTTCGAAAATTTTATTTAATTATTCTAAATTTAATAATTATTTTCAGAATTCAAAAATATTTTTTCAAAATAATAAATATTTTTAAAAATATTTTTTCGAATTAATAATTATTACAAGCCCCCACAATTAAATAAAAGAATTAATTAAATACCTGATGATGTGGTAAAATCTGGAGCACTGATCATGACTGAAGCGAAAATCACGGAGATCAAAAGGCAGAAAAGAAGTGTTGACCGTTGACCAGTCAACGACATTTTGCGCTCATTTTGATCGGGGGCAGGTTCGCTCGGGGTGCTGCGCCGAGCCACTTTGGTGCTTCGACAGGTCAACACGTGTCCAGTTGACCGTTGATCGTTGACCGGTCAACGATCAACGGTCAACTGGACACGTGTTGACCTGTCGAAGCACCAAAGTGGTTCGGCGGACTTTACTCCAATTTCGATAGGGGACACGATTGTTCGGGGCATGGATCCGAGCGACTTTGATGCTTTGGCAACGCAACACGTATCCCGTTGACCGTTGACCAGTCAACAGTTCCCTTCAAGCTTTGAAATAACAATTTTCCTTCGAGATACCCTTATTTCCTATATCTCCTCCCTTCACTACGAGGGCTGAGGCGATTCTCACGGAAGAGCACAAGAAGGTCTTCGTTTCGGACTGCCGAGTCATGAAGCATGATGGGTTCCTTGGGGACTCAGCGACTTCCATGCAGGCAGTTCACCATCTCGCGACCCCTAAGCACAGAGCTGCGATGGCTGCGGGGTCAGTTGGCGACTCTGCCTTGGAGATAGCCAGGGCCAATATAGTGGTAAGTTCTTTATGCATTGGACTCTTTATGATGTGATAGCAGCTGTTTTTCTCTTCGTGACTTCGAATCATTTTCTTCTTGCAAATCACTTGCCACTTCAGCAACTTGTTGAAACAAGTAGCAGAACAGGAGAAGGGCCTTCACATCGATGACCATGCTCGGAGGCCTATTCTTGAGCACGAGTCCAATGAGTTTGAAAACTCTATCTCCTCGTCAAGAGAAGTGGCTAGACTCGAGCTCTTCATATGGAGGGGATAATCGCCTCTATCCAAACACAGGGAAGTAAAGATAGATGAATATCTTGAAACTGGTCCCCCTCAACGACTATATATACCTCAAGGCCTCCTCATAAACCAGGTAATTGCAAACTCCGCTATCAAAATCCACCATATATTCAAGTTTCTGACTTAGGTGTCGGGGTGTCTGTTGCCGAGGCCACCCCTGGTGTTTCAGACTTGTTTTGTCGGTCCATGGGAGCGATATCAGCCATTCCTGATGATAAGATTTCACGGTGAACATTGACGAATAGCGAAGATTCGAGTTTTAAAATTTTTATTTAAAGAATTCACATATCTGTTTGCTCCCACACAGAAATAAGCAACAACAGATTGACGCTGTCTGTGGGAAATAGGAAACATCACCGATCCGAAACAACCTTCTCAACCATGCCTCCAAGAAGGAAGGGGAAGGCAATGACTACTAGCCAACAAGCCAGCCATCTTTCTTCACCTCTCCCTTATGTGGAGGACCCCCCTCAACAACTTCAATAGGTTCAGCAGTCTCAACCAGATCAACAACCTCAACCTGAACAACCCCCTCTCCAGCAGATTCAGCCTCCATCCAGAGGAGCAGCATCGGGGGGCTCCCACCGAAGTCGTCCTGAACAACCGCCTATACGGCTGTTTGTTAAAAACAACGGTTCAATATGTACCGCGACCCCTTCTACGGTGCCCCAGCCGCAACCAATTCTTCGTCAAGTAATCGTCAACCGCTAGCAAGGGTCTGATATCCAAATTTTCCTGAACGAGAGGCGAGCCCATGATAAAGCAAATCTCAGAGTCAGCAGCATTTTGCAACAGTCAGCACCGGTGAACATCGAAGGTTTGATCTTTATTGTTTTCATTAAAAGAATTCACATATCTGTTTGCTCCCACACAGAAATTAGCAACAATAGATTGGCGCCGTCTATGGGAAAGAGAAAAGATCTCTGATCCAAATTCGTCGGTCCAAAACTACCTTCTCGACCATGCCTCCAAGAAGGAAGGGGAAGGCAGCAGCCACTAGCCGACAAGCCAACCATCTTCCTTCACCTTCTTATGCGGACCCCTCCCCCCCCCCCCCCCCCCCTTCACAACCTCAATAGGTTCAGCAGCCTCAACAACCTCAACTAGAACAGCCCCCTCTCCAACAGATTCAGCCTTCGTCCAAAGGAGCAGCACCGAGGGTCTCCCACCGAAGCTATCCCAAACAGCACCATGTACGACAATTTGTTGAAAACAGAGGTTATGTCTGTACCTTGACCCCTTCTACGGTGCCCTAGCCGTTGCCAGACCTATGTCAAGTCATCATCAACCGACTGTAGAGGTCTGATCTCCGAATTTGCCTGAACGTAAGGCAAGCCCATGATGAAGTCCCCCATCCAGAATGCCAGGGAAGCAAGAGGATCCCCTTTCCTCGAAGACAGAGGTCCAGAAGAACCCCTTCTCCCAGGGGGCGAAGAAGAACCCCCTCTCCTAGGGGACGAACAAGGTCTCCTCCCTCTCGAGAGTGAAGAAGCCAAAACTACAACAAGTCGACCAGTTCACAGGACCAACAGAGAAGATGGGGTGCTCGTCACCAAGGCAAATTCCAAGATTTTAAAGAAGAGATCCTATGACCTGATCGGCACCACGGACGCCTACTCAACAAAACGACCGCCTAATTGCTTCTGACCGCCTAGACCACCGCCTATGGCAAAGGCGGTTCGTTTTCCTCCATCTGAGCGCCCAGGCGTCCGAGGCAGCCACCATTTAGAACACTGATAACACGTGTGAAGCACGTGCAATAAAAAGGAAAAATAAAAAAATAGAAGAGGGGCTGATGTGGCGATGGGGCCACGTGTCGGTGCCCACTCACTGATATGTAGCCCTCCCCGGTGCCATCTGTCAACAGGGGAATGGGGTTGCTTTGAGCGCTTTCGATCGTTGGATCTCCTCTGAAAACGTGCACCTCTCAATCGATGATCCAGATCACTTCAGGTTTTATTTAATTCTTTTTATTAATTAAAATTTTAAGAATAATAATTAAAATATTTGAAAATTAATTAAATAATCTGGAAAATTATTTTAAGAATTCTAAAATATAATTTAAAATTTGAAATATTATTTAAAAATTTTGAAAAAATATTATTATTTTAGAAAAAATAATTTTAATTTCCAGAAATTAATTAAAAATTCGTATTAATTAATTAAAATTTTGAAAAATGATTAAAAATTGGAAAAATCTAGAAAATTTCCAAATTCAGAAAAATCACAAAAAATCCAGAAAATTCTTAAAATAATTCTGGGTATTTTACAAACTCAGAATAACACCATTACACCCCGAGCAAGATTCAAACATCCCACAAGACTCCGATAAGTTCCATAAACCATTCCGAAGTCCGATAAGTGAAACTCATTCTTCAAGAATGGGGAACTTGTGATATGGGTAAAAATAGAACAAAATCGAAACACATCAAATTGGGCAAGAATCTTAAAGCGCACATGGGTAAAACAGTAAATTTTAGCAGATACAGACCCGATAGGAAGAGCTGGCCCACTTTCAGGCCCATCAACCCGATCTGGCCTGCAATATAGAGCTGTCAAAGCAGCCATAACACAAAGAAGTCCAGGTTCATCTGAAGAACCCAATTTAACTTTCAATGGTTGTACCAAAGAAAATGTGCGCTAGGGTTATGAGCAGTCAGAAAGGAAGGACGCTAGATCTAGTTGCAGGCAAGGGGCGGTGGAGTGATTCAAATGAAGGCCGGAACCACTCAACCCTGACTCCGAAAAACAATAGAGCCGGAACCTTATGAAAGTACAGTCGGTTCTAATAACATGTTAGATTCAGAGATATTTGCAAAATTAATGTGATATCTATATTAAGGCATTGAGCAAGTACTTACAGGATTACAAAAGTAAAGAAATAGAGGTGAGAACTACATAGAGATAAGGACTACGTAAAGAGATAAGAGAAAATAATATTAAAGAGATAAGAGTTACATAATTATATCTCTGAAAAGATAAGGGTGAAGATTACACATATAAAGCGCGTATATATTTAACACTCTCCAGATTTTGGTGGAGATTTCGCAAATGAGAAGTCTTCTGTGCCATGTCGTTCTTCTACATTCAAGCAGTACTCATCTGTTGGTTTAACATCTACTTCTATGTGCTTAAAGCTAGGGATCAAGTTTGTTGTCGATGAGGGAGAAGTACTATTATCAGCTTCTGTATCAGATAATATTTCCTGGTCTGAATGATATGAAGTCCTTGAAGGAACTATAGAAGATCTACCTGATTGTCCTAGGGTTCTGGATCGGTAGATATGGTGAAGAGGGGATGTGCTCGGGCTTGTTAGTGAGCTTGTGGTATGAGACAAGGAAAGGGAGTGTAGTGTTCCCTTCTTGTGGCGTTTCTTCACAGCTTGGTGCCATTTCTTGAGGGCTCTGGATGTTTCTTCGTCAAAGATTGATCTCTTCATGTGGGAGCCCATCTGAAATATTAAAGAACATGTTAGACAAATCATTTGATGAAGTAACGCAGGTACTGTGCATATATGATGTAATGGTACAAAAGTACGAAGATAAGTTATTGTCGAACTATAAAAGAATAGCAATAGGGAGCGCACATGGATGTGGGTTCAACTCCTTTAGCAATTACATGCATGCAACTTCAGTATATATTTGGTTTATGATTGGATGAGAAGTGATACCTGGTTTAAATGGTTTTTAAGAAACTTACGTTTATAAATTGTTGTTTCTGTTGATTTTTGCAAACTGATAGGAACAGGTTTCTCATTGTCCATGATTATTTGGAAAAGTAGATCATTGATGCAGCTTTGGGAAAAATATTTTCAAGCTTGGATATAATATCTGGGATTGCTTTGATCCGTTATTATCTCAGCCTTGATTACATTTGATTAAGAAGAATATGAAGATAAACCAACCACCCAAACATCAAACTCTACAAATTAATGTGTCTAACGAATTTCCCGAAATAAAATCAAAGTTTCCTTAACACAGCTTATTCTTTACCTTCCATCCAACTTTCGATAACTGTCTGGTAATGCAAATGTTACTATATTCTGAGCAAAAGAAATTTCTTTTAACTCAGTTTAATAAGAACACTTGAATTGGTAAAATTTGAAAGGGCAAGCTAACTGCCAACTGATATAATTTGAAGGATATTGATTTCTCCCTTTGTTCTCAACATGAATTGAGAAGTCTTCCCCGAGAAAGTAGGAAGTATTTCTTATGGGAAACAAACAGTCATCTTAATGAACCAATGCATGTATTTAAGGGGAAAAGATGTATGCAAACAAAATGCTTGGTAGTGTTGGATGATCCAAAACTAAAGCTGTAGAGAGCCATAACTGAAAAACAAGATTCAGTAGAGAGTTTTCAGGCCTTGGATTTAATAAACAAGTAAATGTTGCATTAGGTCAGCTTAAATAAGTGTAGATGCATAGATGAAATTAATGGTGATTACTAGGGTACAAACACGTCCTACCCAATTTTGTTTAACAATGACATTGATAACTTTTTACAGAAATCTATGTCAATTTCACAACGGGCAATTAACTAACAAGTGTCAATGAAATATATATACTGGTATGAGAAAATGAAATACATGTATATACCTGAGATACTAGGGCATAAAGCGGAAGTGTAATGTAGCTGCACAAGAATTGGACGGCTGCCCTGCAAATTGCGGTTAAGGATCAAATAATTAAAAACCATTGTATAAGCTGATGAAAAATAACTACAAGGGTTGTGTAACAACCAGGATTTTCATACGAATAAATGTATGTTTTGATAAGCATTAAAATGCTACAGTTATTTATTTATTTTTCTCTTTTGAAGCTTTTAGTATGGAATTAATTCCTAAGCTTCAACTAGACCCGATTGAACCCGAGTTAACCCTAGTTTAACTCGACACTTGTGGTGTACCATGACATATAACAAAAAAAAAGGACTTGTGCACATGCACAAGCCAAATCTGGCCAAGTTTTGAGAGGGAAAAGGAGGGATCTTTTGAATTCCAAGGATCTCATCATGAGTCTTTAGCTTCTCCTACACTCCACCTCCCAAACACCCCAATCTCTTGCATGATGGGATGTTTTCCCATCTTCCCCATCCACTAAAAATCCGGCCAACCCCCTCCCATCTCTCTTCTCTTGTGTTTTAAAACCCCCACTCTTCTACACTTCTCCTTTACAACTCCTAGCTTTTCCTTAGCCTCCAAACTTCACTCTTTACACTAATGCTACTGATTTGGAGTGTGAAGAAGAAGAAAACGCCAAGGAGAAGAAAAGAGAAGGCCAAAGCAAAAAGGAGAAGCAAGGAGCTCTAGAGGAGTCAAGAAGGAGGACCAACAAGAAAAGAGCTAGAAGGAGAACAAGCTACAAGCAACGGTGGGTGTTTCTAACCTTATGTTTGTTTTTATGGTTGAATGATGCTTGTGATGACTGAAAAATGACATGCATGCCCTAAGAATGAACCTAACCAACTCGTTTTGTGTTAAGTAATCCAAACCAGAAAATTCTTTTAAAAGACTGAATTTTTGTTGTCAGTCCGTAGCTCATTGCATGAACACTACTTGGTATTTTGATCTGAAATTTTTAGATGATGATCATATAGGTGTCGTACACCTTTAGTAATTTTTACAAATTTTTGTGATTTTTTCTGCTATTAAAATAAATTACGAACTTGCATGCTGGTCAGAATAGAAAGAAGCAGTTTTTATTGTTACTGTTGTGTAAAGAATCTGAAATTTTACACAACAGTAACAATAATCTGAAATTTTAGTATGTTATTGTTGGATGTATCTAAGACCTTCGTTTCAAATTTCATGAGATTTGGACCACTGTAGCTATGTCAATAAAATCATGCAAACTGAGCTAGATATTTTAGTAAACAAAACTGCTGTTGTTACTGCCATGTTTTTGGATGACATTCAAAAGAACATAATTGGAAATCTATTTGGTAGAATCACCTGATTTTTAGGAGTGTTGTAACATCATGTGTCAGGAACTAGATTCTAAAATTTCATGATGATCTGACACCATATGCTATTTTAAATGAATTTTATCCCATGACTGTGTTGATCTGATCTGCTGTTCTGGAAGTCTGTATACTTGTTAAAGATGGACCCATAAGAGCATCTGAACGGCCTTATTTGAAGAGCCTTATAACTAGGAACTTTTAGTAGACGCATAGACCTTTCTGGAATGACCAATAAATCCTGATTTGGACAAGTATTCGATTATATATGATTTTTGCAAGTGACGACAGAAACACAGTGAAACATAGAGCTCACTGGTTTGCACCATGTTCGTGAAGATGAGTTTGAACTTGTACTTTACTAGCTTAGAGTTGCTGTTTGAGGTCAACAATCATGTTATAAGTGTGAATATGAGTTAGGACTTAAGTGATCTAAAGTTTCTTGCTAAGAGCAGCCTATAGTTGCTTGCAGACCCCAATATGGACAACATTGTTCAATGTTTGGAAGTGAAAATTGTATTGGATGTTGGGGTATTGTTGTAGACCACTTTGAGATGAAATTTATGCCCATTGTGTGCTTGTACTTGCTGTCTACTTTGAGTAGAAGTATGGGGAGCGCCCGAGCGCAATTCCTCAAGGGAACGGGCCGGCAATGACTCCGTTTTGGCATAAACGCCAAGTGTGTGCTTACTGTTTGGAATCTTAAATTATCGTTTTTAGGGCTCTTAGAACCCCTTTTTGGGTATTCAAGGGCTAGGACTTACTCCTAGTGTGGTGTACCTTGTTGGGGTACGTTGGTTGAGTATTGAAACTCTAGGACTAAGTCTTGTTGACAAATCTAGACGGGTAGAATAGGACCCGTGTCGCATCGAACGCATTGGAGGAGACGACTTGTGCGCCGACGTACTCACCGTGCATGGATGGATTCCATGGTTGTGTTTGGAGCTACCACTTGTCGAGGACCGTAGAGCGTTAAGTTTAGCGGAAGCTACGTGTTGGTCGGGCCGAGGTTGCGATCGAACTCCAAGTGTAGATGGCGGTTGTGGCGATCGACGAGATCGATTCGTCGTTGGTTCGTGCCAAGTGTGGGCCGGGGCGGGTCAACCCTTGGGCCGGACTTGAGGGCTAGTTGAGTCCTAGTGTGGGATAGGTTGAGATCCATTAATGATAAAGGTGACTAACTAGGAAAAAGTCTACGAATAGAACTTAACTAGTTGTTCATAGCAAGCCAAGTTGATTACCGAGTTAGGGATTGGATATGCTAGATAGACCGCCTAACTAAAGGAATGGGTAACATGAGATAGCTCGCCTAGAGGTTCATACTTCTAATAAAAAGAAAAAAGAATTAGAGTTTGGCCAGAGTGATGGTTTTTAGTAATTGATCGATAAAACAAATCTTGAATTCAACCTTATTCTTGGAATGTGGTAGCTTTGATACTTGGGTAGGGCTAGTTCGAGTCTTGGTTGAATGTAAGGACAGGCACTAGCGAGGGTGTTCGCCTGTCCGGGGAATGCATGGCGTCATCACGTCCGACCGAATCCTAAGTTTGTTTAATGCGGACAGGGACCCCGAGCTGCCCTGGAGAGTCGGGAAGACTCTGTGGGGGCTCCGCTGTCTCGGCAGAAATTCCTTTATGATCCGTAACAACCTTTGAGGAGGTTTGGAGTGTTGACGTCGTCTCGACTGCAAGTTCTGTTCTAGTTCAAGGACGAGTGTAGCGGAGTTAGGAAAACCCTATATCCGTCAGGTCCTATGTTGATCAATGTGGACAGACGGATTAGACGATATCCCGGTGAGCTAGACTCTATCGGGAATCGCTCTAGTCACCCGCGGAGAGCCTTTGTGTCCATATATCAGCTTTTGGTGAGGTTCGGGGAGACGTAGATACAGCAACGTATCGGGTAAGCCGATTTAATTACAGTCACGCATGGTAAGCCTGCGACTGAGACCCCGGGCATAATGGATAAAACATGAGGATTGGACACCACTAATGACAGTAGCGACGGGTAAGCCGGACGACTGCAACCTCGCCATCACTGGAATCAGAAACAGGAGAGAGCGCAAGAGTAAGATGCATGGCGGAGGATCGAGCCCCATCAAACTGAAGAACATCGTTTGGTTGGGGGATGTGTAGTATGGGATGCATATCTTTCAACTAAGCGTGCATTAGCTTTAGGAGCATGTGTGCATAGTGTGCATTAGATTAGGCCATGGTATACACTGACACTTGCTTTGACACCACCTTGTTCTTTGCATCAAATACTATTTGTGATTGTTGAAGTTGGAATCGCTATATTATAGCGTAGAGAGGATAGCCGAATATAGTATTTCGCAGTTGTAATCAACTGACGTGCCCACAGTTATCAGTGCAGGATTGCCGATTTGGGATCGCGGGAAAGCTCTAGCAGGGGATAGCATCCAAGTGAAAGTTACTGTCCAAATTTATTGCACATTCTTGTTGTAACAATTAACTGTAATTGTTGTAATTATTGGACATTGTAATAACAATTTGATGTAATAAAAGCTTTTAATTTTCTGTGATTTTGTTGTGTTGTGACTCATTTGAAGAAAGATCCTGGAGTGTGTCACGAGTTCCTATGTTTGGAATTCGGGGCACTACGGTTGGAATACGAGATGCAATGGATGCAGAAAATCCAAGCAAAGGATTCAAAGCTGTAACGCCTCGAATTCCAAACACAGACAATTCGTAGCATAACATGATCTTTTACTTCAAATTCGTACAAATTTACAAGGAATTTAAAACTTTTTATTTACATGTTCTTTACAACAGCACAGCGGAATTAAACGAATACAATACAATCTTCAAATATGAAAATTCTTCAATTGTGTAACAACTCGTCATAGTGACTTCAAGCTCATACCAAGTCCAATCCTGCAACTAGGAAACTGTGGGCACATCAGTTGTATATAACTGACGCAATGCTATAATACAACGATTCTTCTACATTAGCAACCACAAACTTGAATGCAAACAGGAAAAGTGACTATCATAGTCGTGTCAGTGTATGATAAGACTTAATGCCTAACATAGACATTTACACTATGATGACACTAATGCATACTTGTTCGGTTTCTATCCATCCGATACTACATAGGTCCGAGGGCAAGCCCTTATCGTACTTTTATTATAGGGTTCAATTCCTCGTTATGAAAATTCTACAACGGTAACAAAAACAATGTTTAGACATTCCACGAGTACGAATTCCAGTTCCGGAGTCCACCGTCAAACTATACAGAATCCTCGTCGTGCGAACATCCCGCAAGTGCCCCTCTAGCCCCGGTAAATACATATATATTGGTGAACTGTTTCCCATCCGCCCGACTATTCATGACCCTGGAATCCTCTGTCAAATCAATCATAGTTCCGGATTTAATTGAGGCTCGTCTCACCCCGCAAGAAACCACAGTCCTGGAGTCCACCGTCAGACTACATGGAGGTGCCCCACTTATGTTTGCCCAAGTTTCATTACATCTTCTTCTAGTGACTATCCTTAAATTTAAACGTGAATAATAATACCACCTAGAGCTAGCTTACCCTCCTATTGGTCTTAAACAATATACCGAGAACGATAGCCCATATTGGCCACTTCTCAAATCTCAATAATCCCTTTCATAACTTTGCCGGTACCTGGGTCTCACTTAGCATCTAGTATTCACGATTCATGCTATAGCATCATGGGATTTTTATAATATTTTTGAGATTTTTAGAATATTTTGATATTTGTATCAACATTTGTTTTGAGCCTATTTATAGACCTTGAGATTAATGAGAAGTTATGTCATTCTTGATTAAAAATTATTGTGTTGAGTTTTGCTCTTCATCTCTCTTTTTGTGTGATACAATCGAGAACTAATTATTAGGGTTTGTGATAAATCCTAATAAACTTTTAGGGTTTGTGATAAACTCTAAAACTACTCCCAAATCCCCAAATCCAATACAAATTCATAACCCTAATTTTCCAAATTAAAAATCAAACCCTAATCCCCCAAATATAATTAAACCCAAACCCTTTCTCCCTCCTTCTTCCTCCCCCCATCTACTCTGAAACCCAATACCCAACCCCATCGCCAGCACTCGAACCCATCCCCTACCCCGACCTCCTCTTCCTCCCGTCTGCCATCGACGCCCAACTCCAGCATCCCTCTCTCCTCTCGCTGTTGATCACCGACACTCCTCGACCCCCCCTCACCCTCTCACTGGCCCCTCATCGACCGCCGTGCCACCTTCTCTTCCAACCAGCCACCCCGTCCAACTCCATCCTCTCACCCTCAATCGACTTCGTCCTCATCCCCTTCCTCTTCCATCAAATCCTGACGCCCCCACCTCCACCTGCCGCTTCACCGTCAGATCCCGACGCCCCACTTGCCGCTCCTCCGTCAGTTCCCGACGTCCATCCTTCTATCGCACCTCTGCGATGCAACCAGCGCCGGTCGCCTCGCGACGCAACCAGCGCTGCTCCTCGCCCCTTGCTGCCAAGTTGAGATCTAACACTAGTTGCTTCGAACCTCGGTATACTTTTTCCACTTTTCAAATATTTGTGTTATACTGCTTTATCATCTCTATTATATTATTTAATTTAACTGTCAACCACAAATATCGCGATTGAGTGTTCTACTTGCCTAATTAAAGTACGAATCAATATTGAATCTTTTACTTGCTAAGACGCTTAGGAATTTAATTATTGATTGTTAGAACTGAATTATTAATTGGCTTGTTAAACTTAATTCAATTCTTGAAAATCCATCAAACCGATTGATTGTTTAAAATTCTAACTTTGATCTGCATTACATGTTGGTAAAATTAATCTTCTAAGATTCTTGAAAATTCTTCATTTAGGATTACGTTTTACATTATTTTGGTATCAGAGCGAAGGTTCTTAAAACCCTAGTTCTTGGATCATTTAGGCATCAATTTTTGCATTCATTTAGGATCGTATAGTCTTTTATTTTTTCTTTCTTTATTTTAGATCATTTCAGATTTATTATTTAAAATTAAAAATTAAAAAAAACTAGCACACACATGACTCCTAGTTTTCCACTTTTGGTGAATGCGTCTTCGCAGCACCATCCCAGATCCTGAAGAGCCTTTCT
The DNA here is from genome assembly GCA_017893485.1 of Hemerocallis citrina. Taxonomy (NCBI): domain Eukaryota; kingdom Viridiplantae; phylum Streptophyta; class Magnoliopsida; order Asparagales; family Asphodelaceae; genus Hemerocallis; species Hemerocallis citrina. The sequence continues at coordinate 350,372,518 of CM030358.1, read as the reverse complement.
TATCCCTCCCAAATCATCCAACTAGGAACCCTAGACCTTCCCAAACTAAGATGGACAACTCTGATATTTTCGCTACTCTAACTGCCATTCAAGCAACTCTTGCCAATTTCAATCAGAGGCTTGAGAAAGTGGAACTAAATCAAACTATTACCCCTGAGCTTCATGCTAATCGTCAGATCTCTCAAGAGAATGTTCGTAACGATCGACGTCAAGAACGTGACCCTGACGAACAATATAAGAAGAACGTTAAGGCTGACGTTCCCCATTTTGAAGGCCACATGGAACCCTAAGCTTACCTTGATTGGATCCGTGCGATGGACCACTACTTCGTGTGGTTTGACATGAGCGAAGCCCTGAAAGTTAAATTTGCCATTATGAAATTGACGGGTAAAGCTCCACAATACTGGACCAATCTTAAACATGTCTGCAGAGGTCGAGGCCTGGCACCCATAGCCACTTGGGAAGCCATGAAAGAGAAGCTCACTGAGAGATATGTACCGTTATCGTTCCACACCCGATTGCTAGATTTATGGAACCAACTCTATCAAGGAAGCAAATCCACACAAGAATATGTTGATAAGTTTGATGACTTCCTTATTCGATGCAATGCCTTAGGTAAAAAGAGCGAAGAACAAACTCTCTCTAGGTTCAGGGCTTGTGTAACTCCTGTTTCCATTAATATGTATTTTCTTTCAAGTATTTTTCCGTATTTTTAAATCCTTAGTATCTTATAACTATTCTTTCTTAATTTGTTATATTATTCAAACTATTTTATAAAACCCAATTGTTTATTATAAGCCCATTTTCTTATTTTCATTTTATTATTTATTAATCTGAGCCCAATTGTTTATTATAAGCCCAATATCATAATTGATTTATTTAAAATGTTAAGCCCAAGTTTACAACCCAAACCCACATGTATTGGATCCCAACCCGTTAACCCATTACCCTACCCTACCCAAATTTAACTACCCGTATACAAAACCCCACATTCCCCCACTCTTCACATCCCGTAACCCCATAACCCCCACTCTCTCATTACTACCCATTATTACATTTATTATCATATAATTTATTATTTTATTTATAAACCCCCCACCTAGGGCTGCAATCGAGCCGAGCCGAGCCGAATACCTTCAGGCTCGAGCTCGGCTCGTTTACGAAACGAGCTTAATTTTGAGCTCGAGCTCGGCTCGAGCTTGGTTCGAGCCGAGCTTTGACCATATTCGAGCCGAATAGCTCGCGAACTTTGCCTAAAAAAAATCAAGCTCGAGCTCGGCTCGTTTACGAAACGAGCTCGGATTTGAGCTCGAGCTCGGTTCGAGCCGAGCTTTGACCGAGCTCGAGCCGAATAGCTCGCGAACAGCTCGATTCGTTTGCAGCCCTACCCCCACCCCTTTCCCCTGTTCTCTCTCCCGTCTCCTCCTTTCTCCCGCTCTCTCACCTTTTCCGTTTCGAACCCAAACACATAGAACCCAAAACACCCCCGCTCGTCGTCTTCCACCTCCCGCTCTCCCTTCCGCTCATCTCTCACTGCACTCCCCTCGCTTCGTCGACTTCCGCCTCTCCTCCGTTCAAGTCCCAGCAGCAGTCTGCACCCATCCCCCGACCTCCTGTACCCGTCTCCCTGCCGCGTCGACCCACTGCCTCGACTGCAGCAGCGAGCTCTCCCTCTCCCTGGTCCCTCTCCCCGGCACTCTACAACAGCACAGCCTGTGTGTGGTCCCTCATCTTTCCGTCAGCCTTGACAGCCGACTGCGTTACCCCTGCTCCCGTCCTCTCTTCCGGTGCTCTGCCCCTGTGCCCTCCGGAGCGCCGCTCCACCATCCTCCTCTCCCCGCCATCGCGCCACCATGGGTGTCTCCTCCCTGTCGCGACCACCTCGCGATGCACAGCCGCGACTGCAGCCACCAGCACAGTCCCTGTCCCCCCTACAGCGACAGCAACAAACCAGCGCCAGGCCGCAGCCACCTGCGGCAACCCCTCACGTCCTCCGCCTTGCCGCGCCATCCCGCCACTCGCCGTCTGCCACCAAGCCAGGGCTGCACCATCGATGTGTGCTGTTGATATTAGTCTTGATCATGGCTTTGTATGTGAGCCGTCCGATCTTCTTGATCATCGTGATCATCTTGTCCCCTTGGTTTTGATTCTGGCCGTCCGTTGGATCTTGATCATCATGCTTGATTGGATGTGGGCCGTCGATCTTCTCTTGATCATCCGATCAGATCCTAGCCGTTCGATCTCTTCTTGATCGCCACGATCATGATGGATGATCATCAACTTCCTTTGATCGCAGCCGTTCGATCGATCGATCTTGATCTTCATCATCAGGGAATCTGACCGTCCGATCTGATCCGATCACCTTGATCTTGATCTTCGATCTCAGTCGTTCGTTTGTGTTCGTGATCTCGATCGTCTTCATCTTGTTCGTGATCCTGTGTTCGTGATTGGTTCGTGATCCGTTCGTTGTGGTGGTGTTCGTGCCCCGGGATCTGTTCCCGTTATTCTGGTATTCGATATCATCGTCTTCGGTTATCAGGCAAGTATTCTCTTGTACAACTCGTTTGTTCTCGTACAAGCTTTCTTTGCAAAATACCGCAAGTATATATATTCTTTGGCTCTAATTCGTATTTTTCGTTCGAATTGAAATCTGTTGCTATACATAATCCATCGATCCCGTATTCGCATATGATCGTGAGTACTTTGTTACCACATGCATTGCATGAATACGATTGATACACACATATGTACTCTTAGGATTATACCTGATTATGTGCATGATTGTTTTACCCGTAATAGTAATCTCAATATGATATCTTGTTATTGTTGATTAAAATTAATAAAAGTAACAAGCCGGGGTATAAGGGTAAGGACCATAGTAGTGGACAATATAGGTAAGTGTACTCAGAAGGGGGCCCGTGTTCCCAGTACATAGTTCATAAACTTGTTGTATCTTGATGTATTCATGAAGCCATTACTTGGCTCATGAACTTGTTGTATTCATGAACCCACTGTGTGGTTCTTAAACTTGTTAGTATTCACGAACTTGTACTTGGTACGTGAACTTGTTACATTATTTTCGTATTCATGAACCATGATTGCTTGATATTTGATACCTGATTACACCGCCCTATAAAATCCACCACTAGACTTAAACGTAACTGATTGTATGTAGCAACCATATAGTAAAAGTATGGATGCATAAAGTGCTACCTAGATAGAATTAAACATTAGACATGAGATTAATACGTACACTTGCATGATCCAATTACATGTACATGTTCCTGTTGACTTGTTTACACACATGCCACTTGTTTCATAATGTCTTGTTCATGATTCTATTTACATGTATTTCTCTTATTACTTGATTCTTGATTCCTTGCTCTTTTCCTGCTTCTTGCTTTGTTTTTGTACCTATCCCGTTAGCTTGTACCACTTGCGGTCCGTGACTTGCATTAACGGGTATCTTCTTGTTTATTCTTTTTGTATTAATATACTTGCAGGCCTGGATGGAGAGTTACCAGAAGTGTTGCTGATCAAGTGTTTTAGTCTTGTTAATTATCATGTTATCTTTAGTTCATGTTTTATTCATGCTACTCTTTATTGTATTCCGGGCGTGTTTGACCCGTAACTACTTTGTATTTTCCAGCTGTTGATTATGTTATGGACTATGTCATGTACTTTTTTTATTCTACTGTGATTTTGCATGCCTGCATGGTTTTGTTATCTTGTTGTTGAGTTACCTGTACAGCTTATTAATGGTGTATTCGCATCATTCGCTAAGCCTCAGTCATGTGCTCGTATTCCCGTATTTTGGGAAGCGGGGCGTGACAGCTGGATTACGAGCAGATCTGAGGAACGAGTTAATTCATAGAAATGTAGACTCATTAGCGGCAGCTTATGCTCTTGTCCTCGATATGGATTCCCTTAAAGCCAGTTCCTATTACAAGTCCAGCGATTCGATGGATCATTCCTCCAGAATGAATCCTCCTAATCCCTCTAGACCTGAGCACTCCTCTCTTCAGTACCCTAACAAGTCTTACCCAAACAAGCATACTTCAAATTCCTATCCACTTAGAAATGACAACACGTGCAAGAACACTGAAAGAGACTATTCTAAGATTAATCCTCTCACTAAGTGCTATAAATGCAAGAGATATGGCCATGTTGCTGGCAACTGTCCCAGCCCCAGTAGAATCAATATAGTAGAGGGTACCGCCGTTATTGCTGATGAGCCCGACAATGAGTTTACCTATGAACCTAATGTAAGCGATGACTTTGATGAAAAGGGGGATGACCAGCCTCTCATTTGTATTCAGTCTGTTCAGTCACCTTCATTGAGTGTACCCGAGTCACCCATCCTTTTCCATGTCACTTGGCAACCCATAGATTTTACCCCTGTATTAGAGCATCACAGAGTCACAGAGTCTGCATCCACATTTTCATTCTGCATTCATGATTTGCATAGAGAAATTTTTAAGAAAATTAATGAGAATAATTTTAACTACACATTAATAGCAGATACAAGAAGAAAATTTAAAACTCTTGATGTTGGTGACGAAGTGATGGTTCGGATTCATCCGGAACGGTTTCCAGCTGGATCCGTTAAGAACTTGAACATACGTGCTGCAGGCCCATTTAAGATTCTACAGACAATCAATGATAATACCTATGTCGTTGACCTTCCTGAAGGCTGTGGCATAAGTAAGACTTTCAATATTGAAGATCTAGTACTCTGTGAAGGCTCAAAATTCCACCCTAGAAATTTTCTTATAGATGGGCCTACCCTACAGCCTAATGGTGAGATTCCCACATTTACCCCTCTACCTGATACTATTTACCCATCGACAGAATAATATTTTAGATGATCAAATAATCTCTACAAGAGATAGTGGTATGCACAAGTATTTGGTGAGGTGGAAGAACAAGCCGAAGTTGGATGACACTTGCAGTGATCGTGAGGAGCTCCCGCAACTGGATCCAAATCTTTTGGAGCACCTGACAGGATCACTGGTTTTGACTCGACTAGGTCGAGCTCTCTCCCACCGGGAGAGAATGAAGAGGACATCTATTTTGTTTAGTTTAATATTTTATTTCAGTACCATATTTGCTCTTGGCAATTATAGCCATATGTATTATTTCTTTTATGCATTAGAATATTTTTGAGATTTTTAGAATATTTTGAGATTTGTATCAAGATTTGTTTTGAGCCTATTTATAGGCATTGAGATTACTGAGACGTTGTCATTCTTGATTAAAAATTATTGTGTTGAGTTTTGCTCTTCATCTCTCTTTTTGTGTGATACAATTGAGATCTAATTATTAGGGTTTGTGATAAACTCTAAAACTACCCCCAAAATTTCCAAATCCCCAAATCCAATACAAATTCCTAACCCTAATTGCCGAAATTAAAAATCAAACCCTAATCCCCAAATATAATTAAACCCAAACCCTTTCTCCCTCCTTCTTCCTCCCCCCATCTGCTCTGAAACCCAACACCCAATCCCATCGCCAGCACTCGAACCCATCCCCTACCCCGACCTCTTCTTCCTCCCGTCTGCCGTCGACGCCCAACTCCCGCATCCCTCTCTCCTCTCCCTGTTGATCACCGACGCTCCTCGACCCCCCCCCCCCACCCTCTCACTGGCCCCCCCATCGACCGCTGTGCCACCTTCTCCTCCAACCAGCCACCCCGTCCAACTCCATCCTCTCACCCTCAATTGACTTCGTCCTCATCCCCTTCCTCTTCCATCAAATCTGACGCCCCCACCTCCACCTGTCGCTTCACCGTTAGATCCCGACGCCCCACCTGCTGCTCCTCCGTCAGTTCCCGACGTCCATCCTCCTGTCGCACCTTCGCGATGCAACCAGCGCCAGCCGCCTCGCGACCGCCCTGTGCTGCTCCTCGCCCCTTGCTGCCAAGTTGAGATCTAACACTAGTTGCTTCGAACCTCGGTATACTCTTTCCACTTTTCAAATATTTGTGTTATACTGCTTTATCATCTCTATTATATTATTTAATTTAACTGTCGACCACAAATATCGAGATTGAGTGTTCTGCTTGCCTAATTAGAGTACGAATCAATATTGAATCTTTTACTTGCTAAGACGCTTAGGAATTTAATTATTGATTGTTAGAACTGAATTATTAATTTGGCTTGTTAAACTTAATTCAATTATTGGAAATCCATCAAACCGATTAATTGTTTAAAATTCTAACTTTGATCCGCATTATATGTTGGTAAAATTAATCCTTTAAGATTCTTGTAAATTCTCTATTTAGGATTATGTTTTACATCAGTTACATTATCCTATGAAAAACCATCATATGTAAAGACAGCTAAATAACTAATTTTCCTTAAATCCAACAGTGTTGTTGAAGAATCTACCACAACTCATAGTGCTAACAGCGGGCAATCGAAACTACCGAAACTTAGATGAACCGAGAACAAGCCACTACGATATATGCAAGATCTCACAAGAACACAATCAATATGCAGAGATAACCAATACTTCTTATTCCCCAAGAAATACAAAGATTACAAAAGAGATTACAACTCTCAATCTTTCTCCCTCACCTTTGAAACACTGGGCACAATCCCTCTTGAAGTTGAACAATGATAATGGCCCACCAATTCTCTCTCATCTCAAAGATACAAACCCTAGAGTCTACATCCATATATATAGTCCCCAAGTAAACCCTAAAAGATAAACACAAATTCAGCTTATTAGGCTTTAAACTCGTCAACCCAAATAACACACGGCGCCGCAGTCGGTCGACCGCAACGTTTAAAGTTCACACCCGAGACATGCCCGATCGACCGTCCCCTTCTCTGTTGAACTTTGTACACTCGAAGAACTCTCAGCATCTTGGATCGGTCGACCGCACACCCGGTCGGTCGACCGCAACTCTTCAGCCACACTTCTTCTACATGTTGTTGTCTTCTCTTGCTGTCTTTGTCTCCTCCCTTTCTTTTCCAACTTCAAGTACTCAGTACCTACGTGTATTTAAGGCTACAATCCTAACAATCTCCCTCTTGAACCAAATACACAACGCTTCAAAGTTATTGTAATCTTTACCTCGCATTATCTCTGTAACACCCCTGCCCTGAGCTCGGACAATTTATACAATTTAGAAGACAAATTAGATACTATGTAGTACAACTGCCCACCACAGGCTGCCTCTCGAAAGGTGGTTAACCGAATTGGTGGCTCTTGATTATAGGCAATAGTATTTATATTTAATTAATTATTGTGCAATTCCCGATATGGGACTAAATTCCTTTACTCTTCCCCCGTAGCACACCTATACCGTTACCACGTCATCGGAGAGAGAGAGAGAGAACAAAGACAGCCGTTCTCTCCTCACCTGCACCCGAGGGCCCAACACCAAACTGCCACGTCACCTGAATAACGTCGCCCACGGGAGCAGCAACAGCATGTTCTTGCTATTTTAACCGTGGGCCCCACCTCCAAACACTATTCTTTTTTCATTTAATTGCACAAATGCCATCCTGCCATTATTAATACACACACACACACACACACACACACACACACACACATATATATATATATATATATATATTTATACTACTATTTTTTTTTTGAAATTACGGGGTGTTACTGATGTAAAACTGACCCTAAATAGAGAATTTCCAAGAATCTTAAAGGATTAATTTTACCAACATGTTATGCGGATTAAAGTTAGAAATTTTAAACAGATAATTGGTTTGATGGATTTTCAAGAACTGAATCACGTTTAACAATCCAAATTAATAATTTAATTATAACAATCAATAATCAAATCCTTAAGTGTTCTTAGTAAGTAAAAGATTCAATATTGATTCAACTCTAATCAAGCAAGTGGAACACTCAATCTCAATTTTGTGGTCGACAGTTAAATTGAATAATATAATAGAGATGATAAAGTAGTATAACACAAATACTTGAGAAAGGAAAGAGTATACCGAGGTTCGAAGAGCAGTTGCGACAATCAAGGAAGAAGCTACTATCAGAAATGGCTGGTGGCTGGATCTGGAGGAGCAGGGAAGCTGCTACTGTCCTCGGCGGAAAGCGACACAGGGAGGGCACTGACTGTCGATGCCACTGTTGGCTTTGCTGGCGTCGGGAGGAGCAGAGTCGATGGTGTCTGGTAGGTGTTCAGGGGTCGACGTGAGATAGGGATAGGGTAAGGAGGAGCGGTCGACTGATGGGTTCGATGGGGAATGAAGAGGGTGAAAATGGCGAGATCAGAGGTTGAAGGAGGGTGGCTTGACGGAGAAGGCAACGGGGGTCTGAGGCGAAGAGGCGATGGGGGTCTGGGGCGAGGTGGAGGAAGAGGATCGGGAGATGGGTTTCGGAAGGAGGGCTAGGATTTTTGAGAATGGGGTAGATGAAGATGAAGACGGCTGGGTTGTTTTAGGTGTATGATTTTGGGATTTGGGAAATTAGGGTTAAGGATTTGTATTTGGGGGATTTTTTAATTTGGGGGTAGATTTTAGAGTTAATCACTAACCCTAAAATTGTATTAGGATTTATCACAAACCCTAATAATTGGATCTCAATTGTTTTACACAAAAAGAAACAGGAAGAGCAAAACTTAACACAATAATTTTTTAATCAAGAATGGCCTGTCTTTCTCATTAATCGCAAGGCCTATATATAGGCTCAAAACAGATCTTGATACAAATCTCAAAATATTCTCAAAATCTCAAAAATATTCTAATGCATAAAAGAAAAGATTACATATGGCTATAATTGCAAAAAATAAATATGGTACTGAAATAAAATACTAAACTAATTAGAATTGATGTCCTCATCAGTTACACACACCCCACCTTCAGAAATCAGCGTCCTCGCTGTGCACGGGGCATGCACAACCAGTGCATGATCTTCTTTCTAGCCGATGTGGCATCGTCCTCGATCCCGATAATTTTGGAGACTAGTCCCACACCGCAGGTAATTCCGAAGACTTTCACCCACACCTCGATAATTTCGGGGACTATCTCACACCGCAGATCATACTGAGGCCATCTTCCACATCCGGTGTCGAAAGTCGGCTCTGATACCATTTGTAACACCCTTGCCCCGGGCTTGGACAATTTATACAATTTAGAAGACAAATAAGATACTATGTAGTACAACTGCCCACCACAGGCTGCCTCTCAAAAGGTGGTTAACAGAATTGGTGACTCTTGATCATAGGCAATAGTATTTATATTTAATTAATTATTGTACAATTTCCGATATGGGACTAAATTCCTTTACTCTTCCCCCGTAGCACACCCATACCGTTGCCACGTCATCGGAGAGAGAGAGAACAAAGACAGCCATACTCTCCTCACCTGCACCCGAGGGCCCCACACCAAACCGCCACGTCACCTGAGTGACGTCACCCACGGGAGCAGCAACATGTTCTTGCTGTTTTAACCAACGTGGGCCCCACCTCCAAACACTATTCCTTTTTCATTTAATTGCACAAATGCCATCCTGCCATTATTAATACACACACACACACACACACACACACACACAATTCCTTTTTTTGAAATTATGGGGTGTTACAATCTCTGCCAGTCTCCCATTTTCATGGAAGACCCAAGTACTCCCCACTGTCATGAAGAGCACCTCCGCCACTCCACCACGTGAAGTGCACCAACCACCCCTCATCGCCTCATGAAGGATGTGCTCCACCAATCGCATAGAGCACGAATACCGGAAAAACAACCTTCCGTGTCGGATTCCGTGTTACAAGACTCCAACTCGCAGAATCTTCATTAACACTGGACATGGTTCAAAGCCTCTCAATGCATCCTTTGCATTAGAAGTCTCCATGGACAACACACCTCCACAAAATCAGCAGACTGTACAATCCCTACAGTCCCATTTCGGTTACCCTCATCGATATCACCCTGCATATCGATACCAGTGCTCTCTACCTCATAAGAGCGACTTGAAGCTTTGACTGCCATATCGCAAAGTACCCTCACCGCAGCAACGCCTTGCCCTCTAGGATCACTTCCATGGCCAGCAGCTCCTACTAAATTAGTAACCTCCTCTCCACAACTGAAAGAACTCAGTTGCACCCCACACAACCTATTACTCGATTCCGGCTGAGAGTCAACTACATAAGAAACGCCCCTCACATCTCTAAGCAAATACAGCATTCCCTCACGCTTCCCTTTTACAGTCACTCTTGAACCTGCAGCTATACGCCACTCTCCACTACCAACTGTAGTAGACAACTCCTCTTTGTCTAGCCTTTCAATCGAGATAAAAATTTCCTTCAAGTCTAGAATATGCCTTGTCTCCCGCAAGACAACGCACTGATCATCATTGGCTTTCAGGCGAACAATACCAACCCCACGTACAGGACACTGGTGACCATTCCCCACGATCACATCTCCAAAAGAACCCTCCTCATAGTCATCAAACACCTCTTTACTCGGAGTGCAATGAAACGAAGATCCCGGATTAATACACCAATCTTGAGTGCCCAACTCCTCCCGAATTGATAAGCATAACTCTTCAACAAACCCCACTTGAGCTTCCTTTGGAATATCTCTCTTCGATTCCTCCTGCTGCTTCTTTATATAAGTTTTGCAACTGCGCATCATGTGACCCTTCTTGTGACAATACCAGCACTCAGGCCCATGTCCCGCATTGCTGTCAGTTGACCCACTCTCAGATGAACTACTATGATCTTTTCTTCTTCGACTGCTCTTAGATCTCCCACGTCTTCTCTCAACAAATATTGTAGAATCTCTAGAAGATGATGATAGATATCCCCCGTTTCTCACCCATCTCACCTCCTCGTTCAGAATGCCACTCACCATATCCTGTAGAGCCATCGAATTTGTCATAGTGCTTGTAATAGTCTATTCCACCGTACCATAACTATCGGATAAAGTAGATAGAAGTAACAATGACTGCCCCCTCTCTGAAAACTTCTGTAAGCCCTATTTTCAATTTTCATGTATTTTGTATTCTTTTGATTATTGTAATTGAATTCTTTTATTATGGAGTATTTTGCTTTTCTTGGTCTTTCTTTATTCTCTCTTGATCAATCTATACTCTTTGGCTTGATTCTGCTCTTTTGTAAATGTTGTTCTTTCTATTTTGAATTTGATTTGTTCTCCATTGTATTCGTCTCGTCTCATTGCCCTTGTTTGTCTCTTTTTTGGAGCCAAAACCGAAACCCAGAACCCACTAAATCTTAACCTAAACCATAATTTCCTGATCCCTATAAATACCCACATTAATTAACCTTAATTAATTCTCTCTCTCTCTCATCCGCCGCGCTCTCTCTCTCTCACCCCGACCCTCTTTCTTCCCTCTCTATTTTCAAACACCCCGACCCAAAACCCCATCACCCCATCGCCATTAACCCTGATCATCTCCGGCCATCGTCACCATCGTCATCCCCATCGTCATCCCCATCGTTCCCTCATCGTCCCCATCGTCGTCGTGTCCCCCGTGCCCTCGCCATTATCCGTTAACTCAACCACCGAAGTTTTCGTTGCCGCTACTCCTCATCGTCACCTTTTTCACCCCCGGTGCACTTTGCCATCGTGTTCCCTGTCCCTTTGCGTCGCCGCTTGTGCCCCCAGTCGAGCATCGTCATCCCCTGTGTTCGACCGAAGAACAGAGCCGCTATCGTCATCCCCATCGTCATCCCCATCGTTCCCTCATCGTCCCCATCGTCGTCGTGTCCCCCGTGCCCTCGCCATTATCCGTTAACTCAACCACCGAAGTTTTCGTCGCCGCTACTCCTCATCGTCGCCTTGTTCACCCCCGGTGCACTTTGCCATCGTGTTCCCTGTCCCTTTGCGTCGCCGCTTGTGCCCCCAGTCGAGCGTCGTCATCCCCTGTGTTCGACCGAAGAACAGAGCCGCTGTTTGCCGCGAGTAACGTCATCGCCGTCGCTTCCCGACTGTGGTATTGACGTCGCTCCGCCGCGCAGTCGCTGTGCCGCACAGTCGCCGTGCCGTGCAGTCGTCGAGTCGTGCCGTCCCCGATCGATCGCGCTCTCTCTCTCTCTTGCCGAGGTTGAAGACGATCCCCCATTAGGTGGATTTGGTGTACCGTGTTCTGCCCACACCGGATCCCGTTTTGCTGTCCCATGTTCTGGCCGATCCAGTGTGAGGATCTTTGATCGCTGAGTGGCTGGATTTGGTGTTCCGTGTTCTGCCCGCACCCTGATCCCGTGTTGCTGTCCTGTATTTGGCCCGATCTAGTGTGGAGTTTGGTTGAGTTACTGTTTGGATTTGCTTGGGTTTCTTCGCCGTTGTTCGCACGTGTTTGGGAGATTTCGCCCGGGATTCTGATCCCGTTATTCTATTATTTATATCTGCAATAACATGCAAGTCTCTTCTTGAACCCCTTTCATTATTTGTGTTCAAGATTAATTGATCCCATGCAAGTGATCCGTTCCTTTTTATTATCAAAAATCTATTTGACAATTCCGTTAAGATTATCTAGGGTTTACACGAGCTAACCTGACATACTCTTAACTTCGTGCTATCTCTTTGATCTTTAACCCAGTCCCCAATATTTCATGCATGTGCACAATTAAAATAACTAGATTTGTACTTAGAACTGCTTGATGAAATGGACATGAATGTACTGATTTGGTTTAATTAATAAATTGACACCATGACTATAATAAATGTACCATGAATCTTAGAAATTGCATGTTGACACATAGGATTCACTTGATTACAAATTTGCATTCTTTATATGATTATGTGAATTATTTAATTGCCAATTCATGTTTAGACATTTGCTGGACTGCTGTATGTTTAATTTTGAAATAGATTTTTGACCATGCTAGAGACATATTCTAAAAGAACTTACTAAACATAAAACATAGCCCTTGATGTCTAGATAATTTTTCCCTACTCTGGATTTAAATTCTAATTTACCATCTGTTAGATATCATCACTTTAATGCCGTTGTGTCAGTAAATTCAGACTCAGATTTTCATACGTTTTCTGCTGTTGTTTATTTTGTTTGACCCTGTTAATAGTACAAGAAAAATCTGAAATAATTTAGGCTGGACCTAGACATGTATAGGTATAACCCAGAATTTTTATAGATTTTAATAATGAATTCTCTGACCCGAAACAATTAGTTGAATACAACCTACTGCATGCTGCCTGGACTTAAAATCTGATTAGAACAGAATTTTCACCTTAGTTTCCATATCTTTTATTTACCTTAATTATACTCGCTGGAACCGTGTGAAAGTCTATTTTTCAGATCTTTCGGCAGATTCAGTTTTTCTAAATTGTAGTGCCCGCAATCCCTGATTTAGTACAGCAAGTTCATGCTGTCCTAATTTTGGGAAATGTGATTATTTGATGTGTTTGACCCATGCCTTGTCTGTAATGCTTAGAACTAGTCACACATAGTAATGAACAACATTGACACCCTCTTGCATGCTCACATAGGATGATATAAAATGATAACAAGCCGGGGTTATATGGGATGACTTGGTAGTGAACAATCGAAGACTGTACTCGGTCGAACCCTACTGTACTGACTGTACTGTATGGCCATAAACACTGCTCGAGAAAACTGACACTGAACATGATACCCTGATTTCTGGGCCGAGTACATGAACCGTGAATTCACCATCAGTCTAAAGCGTTCAGTGTGTTGTGCGGAATCTGTAGTATGGGATGCAGTAGTACGTGCACTCGATAGACTAATAAAATACTTAATAACCAGCATTTCCTGCTTGATACTGATATCACTCATTTCATGCGTGATTTACGGTACACCTTTGATATTTTGCCTGCTCTTTGTTTTGTTTCTTGTCTTTGACCATATCCTTATTCTTGATATCCATGCTTCCTTTCATTCTTCGTTTTCCCTACTTGCCGCCCACGACTTGCTTTAAGGGCACCCTTTTATTTCTTTTTAGATCAGGAATTTATAGGTGCTGAAGAAACTATCCCTGAAGGTATTGGTGAGCAACGTTTCTAGAGATGGATCCAGTTTCCGCTGCATAATTTTTCTTATTGCTATTTATTTCTTGAACATTGTTATGAACTTGTATTTGTTTGGGCTCTATGACCCGTAGTTTTGTTTTATTTTCCCAGATATTGGATATTCATACTGTTGGTTTATTTCATTATTATTGGAATTCATCTTGTTTCATGTGATTATATTTTCCTGCGTGGTTGTATCTTGTTGTTTTTTTGCTGAGTTAGCTGGTACAACTTATGGGTGGTGTTTACATCATTCGCTGGGCCTACGTTACGTGCTCGTGTTCCCGTATCCTGGAAAGCGGAGCGTGACAACTTCAAACCTGCAACTTCCATCAGGTTATAAACCATACAGTAATTATTCACATGCTCTACTACTGAACCCTCTTCCTTTAGCTTCATATTATGAAGAATTTGATTAGATGCCGATGGTTTATCATACATATTCGTGAGAATCTTCATAGCCTCCTTTGTGATCTTTACCTTCGAGATATGAAATAACACCTTCCTACTCAGCCCCAACTGAATCTGCCCTAGTGCCTTCTGTACCAAACGATTCCAATCCGCTAAGACCTTCGCATCCTTGTCTCCATCTTTCGGCTTCTCATCAAATAACAGACCATTAAGATTTTTTTAACGAAGATACGCTATCATCTGAATCTTTCACATCGCGAAGTCACTCCCATCGAACCTCTCGATCTTCGACTTGCTATTGGCCATCTCGAACCTAGTGCTCTGATACCACTTGTTGAAGAATCTATCACAACTCGTAGTGCTAATAGCAGAAATACACCACAAGCAATGGAAACTACCAAGATTTAGATGAACCAAGAACAAGCCACCATGATATATGCAAGATCTCACAAAAACATAATCAATATGCAGAGATAACCAATACTTCTTATTCTCCAAAAAATACAAAGATTACAAAAGAGAGTACAACTCTGAATCTCTCTCCCTTACCGCACAATCCCCTCTTGAAGTTGAACTGATAACGGCTCACCAATTCTCTCTCATCTCAAAGATACAAACCATAGAGTCTACATCCATATATATAGCCCCCAAGTAAACCCTAAAAGATAAACACAAATCCAACTTATTGGGCCTTAAACTCGTCAGTCCAAATAACACTCAGCATCGTTGTCGGTCGACTGCACCCCCAGATCGGTCGACCGCCCCCAGATCGGTCGACCGCAACGTGTAAAGTCCACACCCGAGACATGACCAGTCGACTGCACGGTCAACTGTCCCCTTCTCTGTTGAACCCTGTACACTCAAAGAACTTTCAGCAGCTTGGGTCGGTCGACCGCACACCCGATCGGTCGACCGCAACTCTTCAGCCACACTTCATCTACTAGTTATTGTCTTCTCTTGTTGTCTTTGTCTCCTCTTCTTCTCCAACTTCAAAGACTCAGTGCCTACGTGTATTTGAGTCCAAAATCCTAACAAGTGCTACATTTTTTATAGCTTAGATTTATGATGCACCAACGTAAAGACAACTAAATCATACTCATAAATATATTTTGCTTTTTTTTTAAAATCAGTAGCATAAAAAATTAAAAATTCAACGGTCCCTAGATTTTTGCTGATGAAGGATGGAATGGTAGTTTAGGAAATAGAAGTGAGAACTGACGAACCACAACTTTTTTTAGTTAAAACGGTGGTTCCCTTCCACATTTAGACAAGTAAATGTCTTACTGCAAGTTTAATAATTCGTATTGTTATTTTGAAGGGGAAATTAGTAAATGCCACTTAAAAGCAAATACGAAAAGCGAAAACAAAAGTTGGGAATATTTTTGGTAGTAGAAACTATCTTCAATAGAACATCGAACGAAGATGAAGCTTACCCGATGCAGACTCTGCCTATTATGAGCTTAAAATTGTCATGAAAGCAAGACCTTAGCCCAAAGTCGTACTGCAAGGGTGACAGAAAATTAAAATCAAACATCATGGAGAAAAATCTCACATGTCACAAGAATAAAAATGAAGATTAAAAGAACCTTACCCATATCCAGAAAAAGTACGTTATTTGAAATGCATTCTGCACATACCAAGTAAAATTACACATGAGATTTGGTAAAAGTTACAAAATAAGGAAATAAATAAACATTTACATGATTATCAATTACTACCAATGAAATATTCAGATAAAAGGCAATTCTTTTACATATCGCATTATCATTTGATGCATAATGAATTATATAGAATATGCGAAATTTAAGCTGTAGATAGGCTCCATAACTGTTCACGATAGAATACAAGTACAAACACTACTATCCTGGAGCCATATACTTTGGACACCCATGCTTCTTGGAAACTTTTGGGACATGTGTTTGATACTATTCATGCATTAATCATTAGCTTTAATTCATTCATAGTAATTAGACACTTCTCAAATATTTGTGGAACACACGATCAACCATGACCAAATACTTATACTAAATTTTCTACGCTGGTAAACTCATTAGTTTTGTCATGATTATGGAACTCATTTTTGTCATGAGTATGTAACTGCTCATATTTTGCATTTTTTTTCTCTATACAATCACTGCTATATGGAATAAGGATGTCTTATTTTACTTTCTAACACAATCCCTTAAACAGGATATGTTCTACAGGATAGTACAAGTGTACACCTGTATCCTTAATTTCTAGGGAAATTTTGTTGGAAGAAATTAAGCAAATAAATATTTCCTTCAATAAATAAATAAACTTTTGCACACAAATAAATATGGATAATTGTAATATAAGAAAATAAGTTTAGAAAGGGCTAGCCGGCCTTATGAGAATGTCGAGGCACTCTCTGCCAGGGCCAGTCTCCAACTTAGTGGCAATAAACACCCGGACTACCGGCGACCTCCACGTGCATGGACGGGTGGAGGGAGATCCCGATCAGTATCGAATGCTCAACTCGACTTAAGAACATTATATAAAATATATTATAGTTTTGGTGAATGAAAGGATACAAGGTTGATTGGAGGACAATACAAAGAGGAGGTTTTTCATCTTCAATTCACTTACTTCTTAAGAAGTCCTACTTTTTACAAATTTGATGTTTGATACTCGTATCAGTGTTGTGTTCTGTACCCTAACAACTATTATTGCTTCCTAGAACAAACATTGTTGTATGAGTTTTTAACAGTTTCATGACTAATAGAAAAGACTTCTTTAATTTCAAACCTGAAACAATGTGAAATGGATGAGAAACAAAATTAACTGTGGACGCCGAAACCAAAAATGACTGTCACAGAGTTTCACCATAGGAATTCCTTGAACAACTGTATGCTTCTCGTTGATCTCAATTGCCATCTTTGTGATAATAGCCTGTAGTTTTGTTCCAACAGCGAGAATAATCTGCATTTGTAATCAAGGTTAGTGTGGTCAGCAATAGTGAAAGGAAACATGATAGTGTTTAGATACCTATACTTACAACAGGGGGGATTAGTGTTATCCAGAACATTTCCTGCCATCCTGGAAGGAATTGACAATGTCTATGTTTATATTTTCTTGAGTTTGTCGACTAGTAAACAGATTAAAAATGAAGCACAGGATGTAGAAAGTTACCATGGACATTAAGGAGCAAAAATAGCACAGCTGAAGCCCATAATACAGGACTGTTCAATAAATTATAAACCAAAAAATAAATTAAAAAATCAGAAAAAGAACTATAGTTAAAATTTATACAGTACCAGACCACGTAATGGTTTTCAAATAAAGAAAGTTCAATAACTGAACAAATCAATACATTCAAGCGTGATATTTAAAAGAATTTCAGATGTAACAAGGATATTGCGATAGCTCATGAGATGACCAAAAAACTAATACAAGAAGAAATTTATGAACAATTATAGCTCTGACTAGACAAGGATCAGCAATAGATTAGAAAAAAAGTAGAATAACACAGTTAAGGGAAGTTGGGCGGATTACATATGACCCAAGGTGGCCAATTGACCACCTTGGATTTTAGAAAAAAACACTAGTAGTACATAAGAGGAGTAGCCAAAACATAGCGTAGGTACAAATTGTTGCGGTTGTGGCTCGAATAATAGTCTTACACTGAAAAATCAATTAGATGGGTAGATGGTTAAATTAGATTAGACCATAGACGGATTATCCCCCTTTGGGTCATCTAGGGCAATGAATAATTCACCAACTATCCTACTATCCATCTCCATCTGGACCATGTGGGCTGAAGTTAATGTGCATTTAGTTGTTACACATATTTGCCCACCTTAAGTCAAGAATACGTCCCACTGCAAGTAAATTTCCCAAATTTGATTTATTTTTCCATTTATTATACCTTTAAATTAAGATATTCCAAAGAAATTAAAATACTTTACATGATTAATTTTGAGTCAAGACATTATTGTATATGTTAATGTACTGATTAAGTTTTGTTCTTTATATGTTTAATATTGAGTCAACACCCTAGTTTGTGAATAAACTATTTTTTTGATCTTTCAAAATTATCTCCATTAATTTATATAAATTGCATAAGAATATGAAGATTAAAAATATCATTAATTTTGCCCACCTGACAAAATTTTCTTGCCTCCGTCACCGGGGGAAGCAAAAGGTAATAATATTAACTGGTGACTAGATGAGGATAACTCATTTGTGAGAGTAGAAGCAAGTGTAATGAAGAGTAATCAGTGAAAGGATAGATCAAAAGAAAAGGTGAAAGGGGTAAATGTTGTACATAATGTTCTATCGAGTCAAAGTAATTTCGACAAAAAACAATGATATAAAATAAAGGAAATAATAATCAGTCACCTGATTTCAACAATTAATTTAAAATCATCTTCCAGTGACCTCATTATATATTTTTGGAAGTTGAACTTGCTTCCTGGAGCCAAGTGAACCTATAGAACGACATGGTCAACAAAGCAGTGAACTAATCATAAGATGTTGAAGATGTTTCACTTTCAAAACTCACATTAATGAACCCATGCCGCATGGCCATGTAATCTGTCTTACGAACAGACCTAAAGAATTGACGAAAGAAACTAACCTGAAATTAAAGAATTGTTGTTTACAAACCAAATCAACGATAAAGGCACGTTTAAAATAAAGTTATATGATAAATACTAAAAAGAAGCTTGTTAAAACAGAGAAGTATCATTTTAAATCTTGGAAAATCTCTGTTTTTAAAATAGAGTAAGAGAATATGTGTCACGATGAATATAACCCAAAAAAATTGTAATTAGAAAATCTAAAACAGGTTCTGAAAGAGAATTATTTCTTACAATATATAGGAAAAAGGGGATCCTATTCCAGAAACTACTGTGTTGTCTAACAAACGATGTCTCACGAGCAAATCTGAATCTTGAAGGATCTGCATAAAAAACAAAAAGAATTCAGCGGCCAGGCCAATATTTGTTGAGATCTATATGAAGGATTACCTGGGAATCCGACATTGACATTGGAATGAAAAACATTAGAATGAACTACAAGTTGAAGTGTACTTAACAAAGTGATATGCAATGGTAAAATAAATATAGATGCAAAGGTGTTCAAGGTGCAGTACCATTAGAGAACTCATAATCAAGAGATTGTGTCTCTTTCTCCCACTCCTTCCATCTACGAATCTGTAATAAATTTTACCAAACAACTGTAAATAATAATCTATATATGAAATTCAATAATAAAACATTAATCTACATTTCTCATCAATAACATATACAGTACAATTTTCTACTTGCCTTTGCCCTTCCAAGGAACATTATGGCAGCACTATATGCTACATGAAAGATTGCCAAGAAAAATATGAAGATATGCAACTGATGAAGTCCATTTATTGAAACAAGTGGAACCTTCCCCTGTTGACAACAATTTCAGCATTAAGTGAAACTACATATTTTAATTATGAAAAATTCAAAAAAATTAAATTGTCACTAGTATTAATCAATCCTTTAACATCCATCACAAATAGACAATTCTTCTGGTTTCAAGTTACCACGAAAGTATGGTATGACTGCAGTAAGTCAACTGTTCATGATACATTTCTTTAAAATGTAGTCAGCTTGGAAACACTGACATGGATACGGGTAGGAAAAACAATTACCAAATACAAGGCAAATTTGTATAATGTACAACAGAAATTTGGCAGTAGTACTATTTGTTACATATCAAGATTATGCATAAATTGTCAGATGACAATGAACGATACAGGTGACTAAGAGATCATGAAAACTACAAACAGGATCCAAACTTTTGGGAAAGATTTACTCACTCTGGGACAGGAATTAGCTGCTGCGGAAGATAAGATTCTACGGCTAGAAGAGTTAGTGGTTGCATCCCAAAGCAGTCTCCTTTTGTGACTTCCATTTTCATCTGCCACTGTTGTTATGTCTTTAAGTTTGCATGGCAGCATTGAATCAGCTGCTTTCTCTGCTATGCAGATTTTGGCTATGTAACTTTGTCCAAAAGTCAGCAGTAAGGAAATGAAACCAAGAATCATCAATTCTGAATGGAAATAATTTAAAGTCAGCAGTAAGGAAGTTATTAGATTTCACAATAAGCGCAGTCAAAATTGGACTTAAAATCTATTTGCATAAATGTAAAAGGAAAGAGTGACCACAGAGTTGTAGCTCAAACGGTAAAATGGTGGGATGGGTAAAGGGAGGAAAGGGAGGTCTCAGCTCCGAGACGAGGCTGCTATGACATAGCCCTTTATTCAAAAAAAATAGAAGGAAAGAATTTCTTGGTATCGATCAAAAAAATTAAGCATACTAAGATCCCCAATAATTCAATTTCTATTAAAATAATTTGTTGCCGCTCATTGAAATAGGTCCTTTCATCAAGTAATCACTCATAAAATTAACCATGGTTTTTGTAAATCCTAGAATTTTTGTATTTATTGGTAATTATAGAGTACTGTCAATTTGGTTGTATTAGATTGACATAAAATTTTCTACTAGTTCAATGAAACAAAAAAAAGTACAATTTCCATGTTTAAAAGGGTTTTAATTCATTAACTCCAAAGATCTATTTCAATTAACAGCAATAACTATCTTGGGACTTAACAGAAATTAAATTTTTTGAGGACCTATATTAAAAACCACAAAGAAAATAAAACGGAAACGCATAAAGAGAGCAGGCCAACTATTAATGAAATGACAAACACAAACAATTAACAAAAACAATCAGTTGTGTAAAAAGGTTAGCACAAACAAAGAATCAAAAGAGAATGAAGGATCATAAAAATAAAGAAATCCCAGTAAATAAAAAAGAAAGAGATGTTTTTGAACCAGACCTGCCTTAACTTTCTCGAGTGCTTCATACATAGCATTCTTGCGTCTTTCCGTAAACCACTGAAAACAAAAAATTGTGATATCAGAACGTCTGGATGAAAGCTATCAGCTATGACTCTACTTCCATTAACAAAATGGTCATCAATTAGGACAAAATAAAAGGTTTAATATATGTAAAATAAAATATATAAAACAAAAGCAGACTTTGGGAACATTACAAACATGAATATGACCCTTAATTTGATTAATTAACGAAACAAAACTCATAAGAAACATCTGCAAACATTAAAAAGGGCAGTTTTTAAAAGGAGATTTTGGCCAAATTCCTCACAATGATATAAATAAAAGTTTGAGATTCTTGAAAACCCCATAAACAATATCATCATAAATAAAACCCAAAGAATTCCAAACGAATTAAAACTATGAACAAAACAAAAGAAATCTGAAAGAACTTCTCATTGTTTCTCCATTCTGATAAAACCCAAATCAAGCAAGCTAAAAAGCCTAAAAATTTTAGAAGATCACAATCTCTTGTACCAACAAAAGCCCATTTTAGATAACCCAAAAAGTAAACAAATAAATAAATCTGGAGTGGTACCTTCCCAATGTGATGAAGACCCTTTTCAAGCAAAATGGAGATTAAAACAATGATGGCACAAACTGAAGCAACAGCCCATGTGGGCGTTTGGTCTAGCTCTCTAGAGTTCCCTCCTCCCGCTGCCATTACTTACAGCTCTCTCTCTCTCTCTTTCTATCTTTCTTTCTCTCTAGGACTAGGAGTAGAGACTTTAAGGGGTATCAAAGAAGCATCTGCGAAACAGAGAGCAGAGTGACGAATGGAAGGAAATTAGAAAAAGATGATGGATGGTAGATGCTTGGTATATGTGGAATTTTTTTATATTTATACATTTATTATTTGATTTTGTTTTATTTTATTTTTGGAAATATTAGATTAATTCATTAAATGAGAGAGAATCAGAGGAAGAAGGAGATAGAGTTCCCATCTAGATTTGGGAATTCTGGGTTTTCAAAGTAAAGTCTTTATAAGGTTAAAGTCGTCGAGTTTTGTTTGTCAATTAAATGCATGCATTGATTAGCGGAGTTATAGAGTTTACTGAGAGGTCGCAGTTATGTGTGAATTTTTTGCTGTCCTAGGCAACTTTTTGAAAATATTTGCAATTATAGGTCAGTTTCGAAACTATTAGCACTTGTAAGTTACTTTGTGTCTGTTGGATATATTGGTATATTCTCTCTATATAAATATAGCACGTGCATATGTGTAACACGTGTAATGAACGTATAATTGATTGGATATTGGAACGCGGGTTTGTGGGCTTATAATCCGATACCCAAACCAGTATTTAGGAATAAATACTGGCTTGTGATAGCAGTCTAGGTATTCCAATCTTGATACCTAGGGTGAATATCTCAAGCAACTTAGATCTAGAGATAAACCCTAATCCCCAATTTTTAATTTCTCACAAAACTTAACAATCTTGAGATATTGTACAAATTAATTTGTGAGATTTGAGAGAAGAAATTTACCGGAACCCAACGTCGTCACCGTGCGCCGTCGAGGCCATCGTCATCGACGATCGCCATCTTGGTCGGCGTCGTCGCTCCCATAAACGAACGCCGAAGCTTGTCGCCTCCCTTGTGCGAGGCCATCGACGATCAGGCGAGGCGTCGATCTGGGTTTGTGATCAGATCCCGCCCTTGCTTCGACGATCAGCCACTGACCTCGTCGACGCTCGTCGACGTCGCCGCTCGCATACAGTCACACGTGTGCTGTCGACCCCCTTTTCTCCGGCCACCTAGGGTTTGTGTGTCAAACCCTGTTGCAGCGAATTTGATCCGATCCCGCCAAGTCGTCGGAGATTAAGGTGGTGGAAGAGCCATTGGGCGCTGTCGCTGGGGGTCGTCACTGGGCACCGCCGCTGTCATCGACGTCAATGCAGGCTGCCGCTGCCCCAGGCCATCCGTTGTGTCACCCACCTCTGTCGTCGACACCCATCTCCCCTCTCTCTGTTGGCGCTCAGGATGAGGGAGAAGAGGAGATGTAATGTTCTGCCAAAGCCAATGCAATGGTGTGTGCAATCAGAGATAGCCCACCACCTGTTTGTCATAATGCTCCACCGAACTACAGTGGTACTGATTCCGGAGTTCGATGGCAAAGTCCACATGAATGTTCGATGCTGGTCTCTTTGGCGCATAATGGTTTGTTGTTTGGATTTGTTCCCAAACAGACATGAGTCTAATCAATTGAAGGGGAAGAAACAGTGAAAGATAAGTTCTTTACTTTCCTCGTATTAAATTTCTGTTAAATATTTTGCTATGTGCTAGAAGTTCAAAACATTTGTTTTAAGTTTATGTTTTGAATTATCGAATTACAGTAATGCTAAGTGGTTAAGTTCAAGACTGTATTAATCATTTGTTTAATTAAATACAAGTTGAATAGTTGCTTTGGCTATGTGCTAAAACAAAATATCAATTTTGATAAGTTAAACTGTATGTTGACTATAAAATTCAGATCTCAAATTTAATTGTTGCTAGAATTAGATGCGCTAATAATTTGTTTAATTAGCTAATCTTTAACAATTTTATGAATGTAGGAACTTTAATGTTACCTACAAATTGTGTATGTTGGAGACGATGGATTTGCATCATGGTATGATAAGTCTGTACTACGCAGGCTTCTCCATCGAATTTGGAAAAACACTTCTAACTTGAAGTGTCGGTATAATCTACTATAATCTTTCTTAGTAATTTCATGTGATGAATGTGTTAACGTTTTGTGCGTTTGATTATATGATTGAGAGTTTTAGATCATAGTTATTCTCGTTTAGAAAACTAGCATGTTTAGGATTGTTAAGTATTTTATCATACTATGTGTACAAATATTTTAACAAATACATTGTTTGTAGTTTGTATGAGATTACATTTTTTCTTCTCTAAAATTTAAAATAAAATAAAATTGTATAAGATGTATAACAAATGTCTGTAACTTAGGAGAGAGCATCTCTTAATGTAGAATATGACTCTACTAGTTACGTTTTGTTCCCTCTCGTTCATTGTACTGTGTGTGCAAAGTTGAATTATAATATGTTAGTCATTATCTCATTTAGCGTTATGAAGATGATGAAGAACGAGTAAAGGAAAGAACTCTTTGCTCAATGTGTTTGAGCTAGTGGACATTGTTAGAACCATTAGAGAAAGCAAATAATTTTTGTAAAATGTGATAGAGTAATTTTGTATTAACTCTTATAAAGTGCATATATTGTCAATCGTATGTATAAGTTGAGTTTAACAAATGAGACAATTAATAATAATAGTTCTAATTGTGTTCTTGAACATAGCATAATTGACCAAGATTTGAGAACTATATATTCAATTGTTTGTGAGGAAATGTGATCTAATTATCAAAACGGTAGGGAAATGGAGTTAAAAGCTATTGAGTCAAAGCTTTAACATCCAAGTTGTTTTGAAATTTAGAATCACTATGAACTACATATTAAATTGTTTGTTCTTGTTAAAACTCATAACTCTACTAAATGACACTCTATTAAAATATGACAAATATGAAAGTTGTGCTCAGATTATGATCAGTAGAAAATTATTTAGTATGGTCTCTAGGAGCACACAACTTCTTGAGTCAATACATTCTGATATTTGTGATCTCAGTAGCTTTGTGACTAGATGAGACAATTGTTAGTCAGAAGTATTTTAATCGCTTTTGTAGTTGATTAATATAAATCTGTCATATATATGAAGAATGAAGCACTTGTTATTCTTAATGAATTAAAAATTATAGTAAATATTAAAAATCAAGAGTTCAGATTTAATAGAGGTGGTGAATATGTTTTAACAACTTTAGAGAAGTTTGCATTGGGCATAATCTCCATAGCACTCTATTTACAACAATCAAACGGTATTGATAAAAGTTAGAATCAAACACTTAGTGAAATATTGAATTCTATATTATTGACTGTTGTTTGTCTTGTGTAATTATAAGTGATGTTGTATTGTTAATCATATCTCTAATGTGTTACTACACTCTAAATTGAATACACCTTGTAAATCATGGTATGAAAACACAAACAGTTTTGTTAAAGTGAAAATATGTGTTGTGATACTTTTGTTAGAGTACATGATCCTAGAAGGCCTAAAGTAGGACCTACAACAAATATTTGTGTGCTTAGAAAGTGCAGAATGTAGCTCTGTGGACAGATGTTGGATCTATCTAATTTGTGTTAGAAGAATCTAGACCTGCAAAGTTCTTTGAGAATATGTTCATCAAAGATAAATGTATGAAATAATCTAGTCCTACAAACATGTTTAATGATTCACAGTTGGAATCTAGAACCAGCCTTACTGACACTTAAAAACCTAAATGACAAATGAGCTTAGAAGAGTCTTTAGTAGACAATGAGATGATTTTGTGTCATACAATAATACTTTAATTTAGTTGATCTGCCGAAAGGGGCTAAAACTATAGTTAGTAAGTGGTGTTTTGTAGAAGAAACTTAATTTTGATTGTTTAGTAGCAATTTTAATGTTTTTTACTAGCTAACAGATTGACTAAGAAAAATGGGGTAGATTTATTTGATGTCTACTCACATGTTTGTCATATTGCTACAATAAGTATTCTTCTTACCCTTACATCTATTGAAAATTTTGTCATTCATAAAGGATATTTAATAAGCTTTGTACTGAACAGTTTTGTACTGTAAAGTTTTGAACTAATATATTTAGTGAACAAGATTTACAATATAGTAAAATCATTGTATGTTCTTAAAACATGTATAGCCAACGAATAAATAATTTGACAAATTTTTTTTGAAAGAGCCTAGTATATGAATCAAGTAATTCAGATCAGTGCCTTCAACTTTGTGGTGTGTCAAATATAGTGGCTATTATTTACTTGTTCTGTTGATATGCATGTTTTTTGGAAGTGACCTCTCTATTACAAATAAAGTTAAAATTGTGCTATCCAAAGAATTCAACATGAAAACCTAGGTACTGTGGACACTATAGGTATAAGGGTGAGTTTTCAGTTGGCAAGGGATAACTCTTAGTCAAACTCATCAAATCAAAATGTGTTTCAAAAGTGGAGATATAGTGATTGAAAGTGTGTTTTGAAACACCTTATGATTATGATAAAAGGTTGACACCTAATGATGGTGCAACTATGAGACATGTAGATCATTCTAAAGGAATTGACAGTCTCATGTATACAAAGATCTGCACTAGAATAGACATAGCCTTTGAGGTAGGTATGATCTGCAGATTCATCAATAATTCCATACACATTTGAGTGCCCTTAAGAGGCTAATGAGATATCTGAGTGGTATTCAAGAGTTTGCTTTGTGTTACTCTAGTCATTCTTTGAATGAATGACTGATCTGATGCATTATGATGCTCAGAATTTAGTGAAAGTCGATAACTAGTAGATATGTGTTTATATTAGGAGAAACAGAAATGTTATGGAAATAAAAAGCAAACAGGCACTTCAATCCATGAAATCAGACTTCTATGTGTAATCCTCTGCAGGGAAAAAGGCTAAGTGGATTGAAGAAATTGTTGCTAATTATCCATTAAGAAGTTTAAATAACTCTTTAATTCTGTTATGCGACTATCAAGCTACAATGCACTGTAGCTCATAACTCACTCTATAATAGTAAGAGGGATATATATTAAGGCTGAAAGAAGCCTAGTTGAACTTTCTCATAGATAAAGTGCAATTACGATAAGTATGGCTAATGCTCTTGCTAAGAGACTTGAAAGTGATCTAATTATCAAAACTGTGGGAGAAATGGAGTTAAAAGCTATTGAGTAAAAAACTTTAACATCCAAGTTGTTTTGAAATTTAGAATCCAATTGGAGCCATAGAGAAGTTTCAAACTTAAGCATCAATTTTAGGCAGTTGACATGTTTTAAATAATTTTGATGATTCGACATAAATTCCACAAATATATAATGTCATTCCAATTTTGATGGTATTATATATTTAGGAAATTTACTTAGAATAATCATATTATTCCAATACGAAACATGAAAACTTGTCGATGTGTTTCCGATGATTAAATTATCGTAAATATCATTCCAATTTTGATGATATGTCTTTTATGGATACATGTTTCATTCCAATTTTGATGATTCAATGTTAAGCCATGATTGAAACGGCAGTCTTTTCATTCCAATATGAAACATAGTATGGTTCTTGTGTAGAAACTATAAAGTTCATGTACTTTACTTATTAAAGATACTTGATTGTGATGCTTGCGTTATATTTTTGCTAAGCCAATTATGAATTGTACTAAGTTCTTTTGTGGAGCTAGATACTTTGTGAAACTTGTTGGAATTCTTAGAGATGTGTCTCTTGATATTCTTGTTTTCTATAAGCTAGCAAAGATGGAGGAGTTGAATTTGTCAATATAAATTTCAAAAATAATGATTTGCTCAAAATGGAGGAGTAAACATAAAGCAGTGTGTAAGGATAGAATTTCAGTTTATTTCTTTCGAGAATAAATTAGTCACTTGCATGGTAAAACTTCTGTTGAGGTTAAGACTCTTGTGTTCATGATCTTAAAACTCATATTTTGTTCTTGAAGTTTATTTGCTTTGTTTGATTTTGAAACTATGACAGATTATTTCAGTTGGTTTAGTCTTTGTGAACTATTCTGAATTGGATATAGTTTGGAAGTAGTTAATTATATTGGTTTAGTCTTGAATGAACTATTCAGTTTTATAGTTCTATTGGTTCTTACGAAACTATACCTTTATGATGCTTTTCCTTTATGGACTGCTATCAGCCAGTCAGTTGTATACTGATCTGATCAGATAATCCTGTACTTTATATATTGAGAATATAGGACGAGATTGTTGGATATATTGGTATATTCTCTCTATATAAATATAGCACGTGCATATGTGTAACATGTATTATGAACGTACAATTGATTGGATATTGGAACGCGGGTTTGTGGGCTTATAACCCGATACCCAAACCAGTATTTAGGAATAAATACTGGCTTGTGATAGCAGTCTAGGTATTCCAATCTTGATACCTAGGGTGAATATCTCAAGCAACTTAGATCTAGAGATAAAACCTAATTCCCAATTGTTAATTTCTCACAAAACTTAACAGTGTCACGGCAGCAGCGCCGCTATTCCCATTAGCGATCTCTTCATTTTGAAAGTCACTAATAGAAATAGCGACATATATTTAAAAATATTTTGAATTTTTGTTTGTTGTTGCTAACCCACTAGCGACTTTAGTATATATGAGGTCGTAATGAGATTAGCGACCTCAAATGAATGTATTGAGATATAGCGATTTCTATAGAGATTTTGCTCTTTTGGGAGATTTTTTTTTTTGAAACTGAGACCGCTATTGGGAATAGCGACTTCGGTCGTTATTCGCAATAGCGACCTCAGTAAGAAACTCAATCTGCTTGTTCTTTGTAAAATTTGTAAAATAGTCACATAACTAAGGTCTCTATTCGAAATAGCAACCTTAGTACAACTAAGGTCGCTATTCCGAATAGCTGTACTAAGGTTGCTATTCCGAATAGCGACCTCAGTTTCAAAAATAAATTGATTGTTATTTTTTCAGAGAGCACGAGCTCTCTTGATTTTGCAAAGTGTTAGAATATAGTTCATTAAAAGTGGCTAATCCCATTAGCGATCTCATATATACTAAGGTCACTAGTGGGAATAGTGACAAGCAAATAAAAAATTTCAAATATTTTAATACTAAGGCTGCTAATCTCATTAGCGACTTCCAAAGTGAAGAAGTCGCTAATAAGAATAGCGACTGCTACTGACGTGACACAAAGTAGCCCACGAATGCTAATAGTTTTAAAACTGGTCTATAATTGCAAATATTTTCAAAAAGTGGGCCACTACGGCAAAAAAACTCGGTATGTATCCATATGATCCAAATAGCTGGTGAGCCAATCTGCTACGGATTTTTTAAATCTTTATGTTTTTTGGTATGCCTATAATTTTATAAATCTTATTTTCTAAGGGAGGATTTCATAAATCTGCTGTTAGTAAAATACAACTAAATAATCTATTCGATGAAATATCAAGAGTATTACTTAAAAGTAAAAAAAATAACTTTTTTTTTCCCATGGAAATCAAACAAATACCGAAATTTCATTTTAGTCCCTTACAAAATGATATTTTCAAATTAGCCATTTATCAACTCTAAAAATAATCAGTCATAGGCTCAATTGTAACATCAAGAAAATATTATGCAACAATCGGAAAAAAATGATGTAAAAGGTTGTTGTTCTCTTAAAATAGTTTTTCTACTCTATCGATCTTATTCCCTACTAGCCTAGTCCACATAAGATTTGTTTCTTTAAAAAATGGGTTCAATTGATCAGAGTTACATAATATTTCACTTAGATCTCAATCTGATCACTTTTGTAGTTGATCAGGGACTAATATAGAATTAGCATCTATTTTTCTTGTGGGCTGACCAGCAGCAAGACCTAGGAAACGTATTACAGATACCTTTAGAAGTAGACATACGAGGAAGAGGAGAAAAGATAGATCCCACTCGGCCTATCGCCAAGGTTGTTGGAGGGGTGTGTCTATGTTGTCGTCTCTTTTCTTTTATTAGTTTAATTTTTACTCTCCCATGAATGTTGGAGGTTTTATGTTATTTTCTACACTTTTCCCTGTTTCTGAATATGTTTCATTTAATCTGTATAGGAAAAACCAAAAAATATATAATAATACGACTAGACTAGTTTCACGTCTGTGTGGGTGTGGGTGTAGGAAAATAGGCTCTGGCCTTTATTTACAATTTATGTTCTGGCTCTGGCCTTTATTTTCTACACTTTTTCCAGTTTTTTGGCATGCTTCATTTAACTTGTACGGAAAAAAACTTTAAAATATAATAATACGACTAGACTAGTTTCCCGTCTGTGTGGGTGTGAAAAAATAGGCTCTGGCCTTTATTTAAAATTTACAAATGAAAGGAACATACATACAAAGTAAATTGAGAAAAGTAGCCGCGATCAAAATTTTGAACCAAATTCCAAGCTAGTCGGATGAAAAAGCCCCGGTGGTAGTATGAAGTGCTACCACATTGCTCCTCATGCGACTGTAGGTGTCATATAAATGACTAAAGCAACTAAGAATATCACATCCTTCATGAATAAGGTGAGAGATACACCATGGTGGAGCAGTTCCCTTCAGTGTGAGTCAATTCACAATGTTTGTGGAGTCACTGATAAACTTGCATTGTCCCGATACAACGAACCCAAAGTCGTGGAGCATGGCATCTGCTTATGCAAACTCCGACTCCAATACAACTAGATAAGTTAAGACAAAATATATTGTGTTCTAGTAGCTTTTATTTACTTTTAACTGATAAGTTGGCAACACAAGACATGTATGGAGATCAAACGAACATAAAAGCTCTTGAATTCTAACTGCGGAATAAACTCAACAACGACGACGAGATAATAGAACTATCGAATCAAAACAAGAAAAGAAAGAACAAGCAAAAGTAACACACAAGATTTTTATCGAGGTTCACCCAAACAATGGCTACTTTCCCGCTGTCACGCCTCGCTTCCCAAAATACGGAATACGAGTACATGACAAAAGCCCAGCGAATGACTAACGTCACTCATAAGCTGTTTAATCGATCAACTCAACAATATAAACAACACAGAACATATGCGCAGGCAATAATAATAATCTCATGAACAAATAATACTTGGAATGAAACAATATAATGTCCAAATACAATAATAATAATTCAACGTCTGGAAACAATAATAAAAATTCGGGACATAGGCCCAAAACAATAATAATCTCAATCCAAAAATAAATACAAATCTTAGTACATTAAGTTATTTAAAGCGATAGACAATTTAAAAGCAGAAATCTTCAAGATGTTTGTTCTCCAACTCCAGCAGGCAATTCTCCTTCATTACCTGTAAATACTTCATCTAAAAAGAGAAAAAAATAATTGTCCTTAGAGCAAGTCATGGACAGCAAGTAGAGAAAGCAGGGAACAATGGAATAACGGTATAACAATGAATCAATGAATCAATAGGAATCAATAAAATGGGACATTAATCATGATAGTCGATGAAATGGCTATAATAATGATGCAACATTAAATAACAATAATCAATGATCAATAACGGTAATACTTAGCCAATATTCGATATCAATAGGAACAATGATGATCAATATGCAATGTCGGTGTAGTGTGATCCTTAAGTCTATTAATCATTTTAAATCCTAACTAATGTAGCACTTCATGCATCCATCCTTTTACTACATGGTTGCTACATACAAACAATTTCGCTTTAGACTTTGTAGTGGGCTCTATAGTTCATGTACTCTTCAACATTAAACATTATTCACCTTTCGGTGTACGGTACGGTCGTCGGCAACGATACAATACACGATAGATTGGGTTACGGCCATAACCACAATCATCGATAAAACAATAGCCGGAACATTATTTAGGGAAACACGGGCCCCTCCTCCAAGTACAGTCCCTATATTGTCCACTATGAAAAGTCAACCCTTAAATCCCGGCTTGTTAATTACTTATCAATGCAACAATACAATATGCAATTAAGGACAAGGGATGAACAATAGTATCAATAAGGAAACAATTGGTTGATAACATGGATAAGATGGTTACAATAGTGACAAGAACATGTAATGCAACGTGCATTCATTAAATCATGCAATAGTACAACCTATGAATTATTAATCCATTTAAAAGTAGTATCTACAATTCTGGAATGTAGAAACACAGTTTCAGTAAAACGGGCATAACTCTTACTACAAAACTTGGAATTCGAAAATTCTGGATGCTATTGACATCTAGACATTCGGGGCTACATTTCACATTCAGAAAATATTTTATTTTAAGGTCATTTACTGCTTCGAAAACAGCGATCAAGTTCAGGTCAGCAACATGTATAGTTCATAGGATATATTTCTTGGACATAAATTAATGTAACATGATGGATTTCGATTCTATAGTCAACAATTTGTGTAACTAGCATCATAGGTGTCCAAACATGATAAATAAAGATTAGAACTCACACATATAAAAATCCAACATCAATCAATCATCAAACGACATACAACCTAACGAATGTCTCTACAATAAATTATTTATGTTGTGACTTGTATGAATAACACTATTAACAATTCTATATGCATTCATTAAAGATCCAAACTTTAGAGTCAAATTGGCACGATGTCAAGAATATTGGGGTTAGCTCGTGTAAACCCACAATAAACCCAACGAAAGGGATAACAAAGGGAAATACGATAACAAAAGATCTACTTGCAAGAATTTCAATAACACTTGAATTTGATACAATTAGCAATTCAAGAGGACGGTGACTTGCCTGTTAACCGGTGAAACGAATAGCGAGAATAATGGAATATGAATCCCGAAGCAACGAACTCACGAACTAGTTCAACCCACCAATAACACGTGCAATATACGTACACCCAAAGAGCCAACAATTAAAGAGAGAGAGCAACTACAACAACAATACAACACCACCACCATAAAGAGACAGTAGCTGCAACAGTCAAGGGGAGCGCCGGCCAGGGGCGACGCGTCGACGGAGGCAAGCGGTGCGAGGGAGCAGCACCGGCGGCGAGCGGAGCAGCGCTCTGGGCTGTCGGCGATCGAACAAAAAGGGGAAAGGGGAATCGAGATTTGGGTCTGTTGGGTTCTGGCTGCCGTCGATCGAGGGCGGAAAGAAGGAGGAGCAGGGGTTGGGGTTGAGCCGGTGGCGCGGAGTCGACGGGAGGTCAACTGGGGTCGTGGGAGATGAGGGCCTCGTCGGGGAAGACGACGGGACGGAGAGGAATTGGGTTTGGGCGCCATTAATGTCGAGGAGAGAGAAGAAGGGAGACGGAGGTGGAGTTCTGTGGTGGCTGGCCGTCGAAGAGGAGGTGGGCAGCGCTCAGGAGGGGCGATGGTGACGGGGGTCGCCGGAGTTGGCGCCGGAGAAGGGAACCAGTAGATGGGTTTGGCTGTTTAGGCGGGGAGAGAGAAAACAGGGAGGAGAGAGAAACGGAAGGAGAGAGAATAGGCGGCTAGGTTTCGATTTGTGTGCAGAAATTAGGGTTACAGTAGTGTTGCATTTATAGGATACAATTAGGGTTCAATTAGGAGATATATCAAAATCAACATGATTCAAATAAAAATACCTATAATTCAAATAAACAAAATCCACAATATAGATAACTCAATAAAAGAGAAAGATAGTTCATGAACGAAAATTCCAACCCAATTAAATAACGCAATTGAAATAATAAGAATTGGAATTAAAACAAATTGGAACTCGCCGAGAAGATCAGATCGGGTATAAAAATAAAATAATCCAATATATGAATTTTAAATAGAAAATCATGAAATAACAATTTATAATCATAATCATAATGGTGATAAATTATACAATAAAATAGTATTCGGGTTTAGAAATTTTATTAAAATAATCCAATAATAATAATATATTTGTTTTAAGCTCAAATATAAATAGCCGATCAATAAGATGTCGAAGATAAGATCAAAATACAACATTATTCGAAATAAATAAAATTTTATTTAGAAAATACTTTAATACAGGTCTAAAACGAATTTAACACAAAATAAATTTACAAAAGTTCAAATTATAGAAAATACGCAGAAAATGCTAATTATCGGAAACGGGGGTTACAATCCTACCCACCTTACAACAAAATTTCGTCCTCGAAATTTGTTCAGGCGGTACATAGGACAAAAGAAAAGCAAACCAATGAAATCAAAACAGGAATCACAGGGAAAGGAACCAAGTGGTGGCAGCACCAGAATAAGGTGGAGCATAGATAAGAATGAAGTTATCTAGAATGATTTCAAATGATGATTCAATAAGTGATGACAATGCAAATGGATGAAAAGGGAGTAAACAATACAAGAAAGAGAACAGCAAGAGAATCTTGCAACCTGCGGGTTATGGGCCCACCACGTTTCTGCTGCGCTACTCTGATGGTAAATCTCCAAACTGTAGACATGTAGCAGATCAAGCGATACTGGTCGACAAAGCAAACAGGAAGGAGAAGATCAATAGCACCAGAATCAAAAGATTATGGGTACAAAAGAATAAAATTATATCCGACAAGAAATCAATGAATGGAAGGGACAAAAGTTAAGGAGGAATCAAAAGAGACGAGTTTCCAGATTGTTGGTTATCAATTGTTCATGTGATCTCTGTATTGCAAATATTATTGAGTCAAACCGATATAAACCCGAATCTGACTAATATATCAATCAAAGGCAACTTTCTTTTGTTAGTCACGCTTGATTGATATAGTATCCAAACCTAGGCTCTGATACCACTAAAAACCTTGTCCAAACATGATAAATAAGGATTAGAACTCACACATATAAAAATCCAACATCAATCAATCATCAAACGACATACAACCTAACGAATGTCTCTACAATAAATTATTTGTGTTGTGACTTGTATGAATAACACTATTAACAATTCTATATGCATTCATTAAAGATCCAAACTTTAGAGTCAAATTGGCACGATGTCAAGAATATTGGGGTTAGCTCGTGTAAACCCACAATAAACCCAACGAAAGGGATAACAAAGGGAAATACGATAACAAAAGATCTACTTGCAAGAATTTCAATAGCACTTGAATTTGATACAATTAGCAATTCAAGAGGACGGTGACTTGCCTGTTAACCGGTGAAACGAATAGCGAGAATAATGGAATATGAATCCCGAAGCAACGAACTCACGAACTAGTTCAACCCACCAATAACACGTGCAATATACGTACACCCAAAGAGCCAACAATTAAAGAGAGAGAGCAACTACAACAACAATACAACACCACCACCATAAAGAGACAGTAGCTGCAACAGTCAAGGGGAGCGCCGGCCAGGGGCGACGCGTCGACGGAGGCAAGCGGTGCGAGGGAGCAGCACCGGCGGCGAGCGGAGCGGCGCTCTGGGCTGTCGGCGATCGAACAAAAAGGGGAAAGGGGAATCGAGATTTGGGTCTGTTGGGTTCTGGCTGCCGTCGATCGAGGGCGGAAAGAAGGAGGAGCAGGGGTTGGGGTTGAGCCGGTGGCGCGGAGTCGACGGGAGGTCGACTGGGGTCGCGGGAGATGAGGGCCTCGTCGGGGAAGACGACGGGAAGGAGAGGAATTGGGTTTGGGCGCCATTAATGTCGAGGAGAGAGAAGAAGGGAGACGGAGGTGGAGTTCTGCGGTGGCTGGCCGTCGAAGAGGAGGTGGGCAGCGCTCAGGAGGGGTGATGGTGATAGGGGTCGCCGGAGTTGGCGCCGGAGAAGGGAACCAGTAGATGGGTTTGGTTGTTTAGGCAGGGAGAGAGAAAACAGGGAGGAGAGAGAAACGAAAGGAGAGAGAATAGGCGGCTAGGTTTCGATTTGTGTGCAGAAATTAGGGTTACAGTAGTGTTGCATTTATAGGGTACAATTAGGGTTCAATTAGGAGATATATCAAAATCAACACGATTCAAATAAAAATACCTATAATTCAAATAAACAAAATCCACAATATAGATAACTCAATAAAAGAGAAAGATAGTTCATGAACGAAAATTCCAACCCAATTAAATAACGCAATTGAAATAATAAGAATTGGAATTAAAACAAATTGGAACTCGCCAAGAAGATCAGATCGGGTATAAAAATAAAATAATCCAATATATGAATTTTAAATAGAAAATCATGAAATAACAATTTATAATCATAATCATAATGGTGATAAATTATACAATAAAATAGTATTCGGGTTTAGAAATTTTATTAAAATAATCCAATAATAATAATATATTTGTTTTAAGCTCAAATATAAATAGCCGATCAATAAGATGTCGAAGATAAGATCAAAATACAACATTATTCGAAATAAATAAAATTTTATTTAGAAAATACTTTAATACAGGTCTAAAACGAATTTAACACAAAATAAATTTACAAAAGTTCAAATTATAGAAAATACGCAGAAAATGCTAATTATCGGAAACGGGGGTTACACCCGCGCAGAGGCACTCCTGCGATTTCCACTAGAAATATGAAGATTAGGTTTACAAATCTCTCAAGAACTCACCACCAAGGTGTAGGATTTCTCTCTATCTCCCTCTCTCTTAATGACGACCGGTAGATCTGTTATGTTATGACCCAAATTGTTTTTTAGGCCCATTGGGCTTTGTATCTTCATATATGTAAGAAGATAAGAATCAAATGAATCTAATCAACATTTTTGTGCTCTTCTAAAATAGCGGGCTGTCTCTCCCTCTTTCTCTTCTCTTCCTCATCTTCTCAAACCCTAACAAATCAAACCCTAACAAATTGGTATCAGAGCCAACACCAAAACCCCCACACCTCCAGCCAAGTACTCCTGCCCCCATTCCCGTCGTCGACAATCACTTCCAGCCGTCGACAATTACTTCCAGCCGCCGTAGTCGACGATCACTTCCAGCCACCGTCGATGATCACTTCCAGCCACCAAGCACCACTGTCAGAGCTTCTTGGTCTTCGTCGTCGCGAGCACCAGAGGAGGGAGGATATCAAGAAGGAGAAGGTTTGATTTTTTGATTAGAGTAATTAATTTTTGGGGGAAATTTTGGAGTTTTGTTGAATTGGGTTCAAGAAATTTGAATGGATATGTCGGGGAAATATGATATTGAGAAGTATGATGGGAAGACGAGTTTTGCATTATGGCAAGTGTGTATGACAACGATTTTTTCGAGCCAAGGCGTTAAGGATGCCATTTTTTGTCGAGAAAAATTGATTGATGCGGTGGCGGATAAGAAATGGAGAGAGATGGATGATAAAGTGCTCTCTATTATCCAATTGTGTTTGAGCGATTCGATATTGCAAGAGGTCCTATCGGAGAAGACCGCTAAGGCTTTGTGGGAGAAATTGGAGAACATTTACATGAAGAAGTCTCTCACCAATCAACTGCGGTTGAAATTGCGCCTCTACACCCTTCGCATGGTTGAAGGTACGTCAATTTCTGATCATATTACGGAGTTTACATCTATTTTGAATGACTTAAGTAAGATTGATGTTAAGGTGGAGGACGAGAACCAAGCCCTTTTGTTACTATGCTCATTACCCGCATTATACAAGGCTTTTAGAGACATGTTGATTTATAGTAGAGACAAAATTTCTCTTGAGGATGTTAAGAGCAATTTGCAAGCCAAGTTGCACATTGATAGTGAAATGACCAATAATGAGAAAGGGAGCCAAGGTGTTGGTTTGGTTGTTGATCGAGGTAGGTCATAGGACCGAAACTCGAAAGATATAAGGACCCGTTCGAAGTCTAAGCACAAGAATTTGACATATAACTATTTTAAGAAGAAGGGACACATTAAGGCCGATTGTTTCAAACTTAAAAATAAACAAAAGGCGGATAGTAAAGGTTCTTCTTCGGAGGAGGCCAATGTGGCCGAATGTGATACGGTTGATACTCTTTGTGTGATAGATACTAATGTTGATGATATACATTGTTGGGTGATGGATACGGGTGCTTCGCAACACATGACTCCGAATAGAGATTGGTTTGAGACTTATGAGCCTACGGATGGTAAGGTTCTCATGGGGAATAAAAATATGTGTAAGGTTGCCGGAATTGGTTCGGTGACAATTAAGTTCCATGATGGAAAGGTCCGAAGGTTGACGGGTGTGAGGCATATACCCGATTTGTCTACGAATTTGATTTCCTTGGGGTCTCTTGAAGAAAAAGGGTGTAAGTTCCAAAATGAAGGTGGAGTCCTTAGAGTCTCTAAAGAGGCTCTCACAATCATGAAGGCGAAGAGAATTGGAACTCTTTATTTCCTACAAGGTTCCACGGTCACGGGCTCGGCCTGCCATTGCACGTTCAGGTACTATCTCGGATGAGGATGCTACTAGGCTCTTGCATATGAGATTGGGGCATATGAGCGAGCGAGGAATGACCATTTTGAGCAAGAGAGGCTTGTTGTGTGGCCAATGCACGGGCAACTTGGAGTTTTGCGAGCATTGTGTATTTGGTAAGCATAAGAGGTTGAGCTTCTCCACGGCCATTCATTCGACCAAGAAAACACTGGACTACATCCATTCGGATCTTTGGGAACCTTCTCGTGAGCCTTCCAAAGATAATGGTTCTCGTTACATGCTTACTTTCATTGATGATTTCTCAAGGAAGGTTTGGGTTTATTTCTTGAATGAGAAAAGTGATGTGTTTTGCACCTTCAAAGAATGGACGTCACTTTTGGAGAACCAAACGGGAAGAAAAGTTAAGAAGTTGAGAACCGATAACGGTTTGGAGTTTTGCAACCGTGAGTTTGATAATTTTTGTAAGGCCGAAGGGATTGTTCGGCACAAGACGGTGGTCAACACTCCACAACAAAATGGTGTTGCAGAAAGGATGAATAGGACACTACTTGAAAGGTCTAGAAGTATGCTTTCAACTGCGAGTTTGGGTAAGGAGTTTTGGGCGGAAGCCATTAACACATCTTGCTATTTGGTAAATCGATCTCCTAACACTTCAATTGAGTTGAAGACACCTGAAGAAGTGTGGTCGGGTAAGACGGCCGATTATTTGAATTTGAGGGTGTTTGGTTGTTCCGCTTATGCACATGTAAATGAAGGAAAGTTGGAACCTAGATCGAAGAAGTGTATTTTTGTTGGGTATCCCGTAAATGTGAATGGATATAAGTTGTGGTGTCCCGAACCATCCAAGTTCCTTATTTCAAGAGATGTCATTTTCAATGAGTCGGCCATGTTGAAGGCAAATGATGTTGCACCCGAGCCGACTATTAAGGAGAATGAGACGGTTGAGAAGAAGGTGGAGTTTGATGTGCTAGTCCAAGAAGGTGATGATTTGATCTCACATGATGATGTCAATTTGGAGGAAGTCCAAGAAGAGGCACAACCATATGCATTGGCAAGGAACCGAGGTAGAAGAGAAACACGACCACCTACAAGATATGGATACTCTGACTTTGCTTATTGTTTAGCAATTGCAGAGGAAGTGGAGTATTGTGAGCCATCTTCCTACAAGAAAGTCATTTCTTCTAAAGATGCGGCCAATTGGGTTGCCACTATGAATGAAGAGTTACAATTCTTGCAACAAAATGAGACTTGGTCTCTTGTGAAGCCTCCGAGTGGTAAGAGGATTGTAGGTTGCAAGTGGGTGTTTAAGAGGAAGATTGATGGCTCAAATCCCACGGATTTTCAATAAAAGGCAAGGCTAGTGGCCTAAAGGGTATAGTCAAGTCCAAGGTGTGAACTTCAATGATGTGTTCTCTCCTGTAGTTAAGCACACCTCCATTCGAGTTTTGCTCTCTTTGGTGGCAATGAAGGATTTGGAATTGGAGCAAATGGATATGAAAACTGCTTTCTTGCATGGTGGTTTGGAGGAGCAAATTTACATGAGCCAACCGGAGGGTTTTGAGGTTGCAGGAAAGAAGGACCATGTGTGTCTTTTGAAGAAGTCCCTTTATGGCCTTAAGCAATCACCGCGGCAATGGTATAAGAAGTTCGACTCATTCATGGTGAGTATTAATTTCTATCATTCCAATTATGATAGTTGTGTTTATTTCAAGAAGTTGGATGGTGTGGATTTCATTTACTTGTTGCTCTATGTGGATGACATGTTGATTGCATCCTCAAACTTGAAAGAAGTTAGGAGGTTGAAAGAGCAACTAAGTTCGACATTTGAGATGAAAAATTTGGGGGCCGCCAAAAGGATTCTTGGGATGGAGATCACAAGGGATAGGTCCAAAAGAAAGTTATTTCATTCACAAAAGAGTTTTGCCGAGAAAGTGCTACGCTGTTTTGGCATGGAGAAAGCAAAAGTTGTTTCAACACCTCTTGCGGCGCATTTCAAGCTTTCGGCCGCTTTAAGCCCAAAATTCGATGATGAGAAGAAATATATGAAAAGGTTCCATATTCGAGTGCGGTAGGGAGTCTCATATACTTGATGGTGTGTACTCGACCCTGACATTGCTCAAGCCGTTAGTGTGGTAAGTAAATATCTCTCTTGTCCGGGAAAAGGGCATTGGGAAGCGGTGAAGTGGATCTTCCGTTATTTAAGAGATACTATTGATGCTCGTTTGGAGTTTGGTAATGGCAAGAAACTAACAGGTTTTGTGGATGCGGATTTTGCGGGTGATTTGGATAAGAGGCGTTCTTTGACGGGTTATGTTTTTACCCTTGGAGATTGTGCAATTAGTTGGAAGTCTACACTTCAAGCCACTGTTGCACTCTCAAGTATCGAGGCCGAATATATGGCAATTACTGAGGCTATTAAGGAGGCTATTTGGCTTAAGGCGTTTGTTGGTGAGATGTCTTCACTCGAGGGTCCTATTACGGTGTTTTGTGACAACCAAAGCACTATTCATTTGACCAAGGTCCGCATGTACCATGAGAAGACGAAGCACATTGACATTTGATACCATTTTGTTCGAGATGTGATCTCGGAAGGCAAGGTTGCCGTGAAGAAGATTGGTACCGAATCGAATCTGGCCGATATGCTCACAGAGCCTCTTCCAATTGCAAAGTTCAAGCTTTGTTCAAGTTTGATGTCGGTTTGTTTCTAGCTAGTTTGAGCTAGTTTTGTTTCTAGCATGTTTCTAGTATATCTTTATGTTTACCTTTGTTTAGGTTATGTTTGCTTTATGCATTTGCTTTATATTTTAGTTTGTTTTAGATGCAATTTGGTTCAAGGTGGAGATTGTTATGTTATGACCCAAATTGTTTTTTGGGCCCATTAGGCTTTGTATCTTCATATATGTAAGAAGATAAGAATCAAATGAATCTAATCAACATTTTTGTGCTCTTCTAAAATAGCCGGCTGTCTCTCCCTCTTTCTCTTCTCTTCCACATCTTCTCAAACCCTAACAAATCAAACCCTAACAAGATCTATATTTTCTTTTCTCTTCTTAACCCTAAAATTGTACACAATACAATATATATAGGATTCCACAACTTTCCATCCCAGCCGCTCATCAATCAGCGTCGGGACGGTCAACCACAACATCATGACGGTCGACCGGTTTTCTCCTTCGACTGCACGAGTTCCAACAGAGAGCTGGTCGGTCGACTGCGCAGTCGACCGGTCATCTTGCCTGGGTGCGGTCGGGGGGTGCGAGACCGCAACTCTGCTGTAGCCTCCAACTACTCTTGACCTCTTGCTCCCACTTCGACTCTCCTTCTCATCTATCTTCTTCAAGGTTATTATCGTGTATTAAATCCATAAACCCCAACAATCTCCCACTTGGAGACATATACACGAAGTATCTAACCTGTTCTTCATTCTTCCATTGGCCTAGTCTACGCCTGTGCCTCTGCGAATCTCCTCAACAATTAACCTGGAGACAATCCGATAGCGGTATAGAAAAACTGATGTTTTCTGCTATCCACCACCTTAGTAAGCATGTCCGCCAGATTCTTAGTGCCAAGAATCTTAATTAGCTTCAACAACTTCTTCTCAACCGCCATTCTGACAAAATGATATCTCATTTGAATGTGCCGAGTCCTAGAGTGATATGTCAAGTTTTTTGCCAAGAAAACTGCACTTTGGCTGTCACGCCATAGTTCACTTATGGGTTGCTTCCTGCCCAACTGTTTCATAAGCTCCGAAATTCACAACATGTCTTTCTTCGCTTCTGTAAGTGCCATATACTCTGACTCCGTAGTTGACTGCGCTACAACCTTTTGTAACTGCGAAGCCCAACTAACAGCTATTCCTCCAACTGTAAATACATACACTGTAGTACTTTTGCAATGATCACGGTCGCCCGAAAAAATCCGCATCCACATAACCATGTATATGCAAAGAATCTCCTCCAAAATAAAGAGAGTGATCTGAAGTACCTGCTAGATATCTAAGAATCCACCTTACTACATCCCAATACTGTTTACCTGGATTCTTCATGTAACGACTGACAACTCCCACTGTTTGTGCGATGTCTGGTCTTGTAGATACCATCGCATACATCAAACTCCCAATGGCTGAGGCATAAGGAATAGCAGTCTTTTCCTCCATCTCTGCCTCTGTCTTAGGACACAAGTCCATTGATAACTTGAAGTGAGCAGCCAAGGGACAAGTGACTGGATTTATGCCATCCATGTTGAATCTCTTCAATACCTTCTTCACGTAATCGCTTGAGATAACCAAAGTTTCTTACTTCTTCTGTCTCTACTAATCCTCATGCCAAGGATTTTCTTTACTTCACCCAAGTCCTTCATTGAAAACTCCGAAGCTAGTGCCTTTTTCACTTCCTCAATCTTCTCCATACATGAACCTGCTAACAGCATGTCATCGACATACAACGCCAAGGTAACTATATCATTGTCTTATCTACGAACATACACACAATGATCCGTTTCGCACCTGTCGAAACCTTCCCCTCTCATGAAGCAATCAAACTTCAAGTACAATTGCCGTGGTGCTTGTTTAAGCCCATAAAAACTCTTCTTCAATTGACACACCATGTCTTCCTTTCCTTTAGCTTCAAAACCTGTGGGTTATCTCATGCACATCTCTTCTTCGACATCACCATGAAGAAATGCTGTCTTCACATCCATCTGCTCTAAGTGCAAGTCTTCAACTGCCACAATACTGAGCATAACCCTAATAGAAGCCATCTTCACAACCGGTGCAAAGATCTCACTATAATCAACACCTTCTCTTTAAGAGAATCCTTTCATAACAAGCATTGCCTTGTATTACTGCCATCTGCCTCATCTTTGATTCTGAAAACCCATTTGTTCATAAGAGCGTGCTTTCCTGCAGGTAACTTGGTTAACTCCCAAGTTTGGTTCTGTTCCAAGGAGCTCATCTCGTCCTTCATGGCTAACTCCCACTGAATTCGAGCCTCATCCCTCAAAGCCTCCTCATGAGTCTCTGGCTTTCCTGAATTCGTGTACAGAATATGCTCGTGAACAACACTAGCCGATGGATCAAATATCTTGGTTGGCCTCCTCTCTCGTGTCGATCTCCTCAATGTGGGTACCGGTTTACCGACCGGTTCAGGTTTCCCAAACTGTTCTGGCTGTACCTGTTCATCTTGGATAACCTGCTCATTCCCAATAGGCTCACCATGAGCCTCCTGTGCTGCAGGTGGTACCTATACCTGCTGCTGCACTGTAGGGCCCCCACCACTAGGGCCACCTTCAGAATCTGAATCTGAGTCTGAACCCCAATCTGACTCTGAACTAGTTGTACTGTCTTGACCTGTGTGCCTGTCCTTATATAGGACCTCTTCATTGAACACTACATTCCTGCTGCGAATGACTTTGTTATCCACAAAATCCCAAAGCCTGTAACCATACTCATCGCCACCGTAGCCAATGAACACACACCTCCTGGACTTAGAGTTCAACTTCTTTCTTTCTTCCCTGTCAATTAGTGCATATGCCATATAACCATAAACTTTCAAATGCGAATAATTAACAGTTTTACCTGACCATAGTTCTTCTGGAATGGCCCCATTAAGGGCACTAGACGGGCAACAGTTAATCAAGTATACCGCTGTATCAACTGTAGTGGCACAATACTTAGATTTTTCTCTTGATACAGCGGTATACTTGATTTTTCTCTTGATACAACGGGTTGATTTTTCGAGTATTGATACAGCGGTATACTTGATTTTTCTCTTGATACTTCAAAACCCACATGAAATATCATGCATCTCGCTCTTTCGAGTATCGTGCGGTTCATTCTTTCTGCTACACCATTCTCCTGTGGATGTTGGATCCTGTAGGCAAGGCAAGAAACACTAGAGGGGGGGTGAATAGTGTTTTATAAAAA
This sequence comes from Hemerocallis citrina, assembly GCA_017893485.1. Taxonomy (NCBI): domain Eukaryota; kingdom Viridiplantae; phylum Streptophyta; class Magnoliopsida; order Asparagales; family Asphodelaceae; genus Hemerocallis; species Hemerocallis citrina. The sequence goes on along the minus strand of CM030358.1, from coordinate 350,328,432 downwards.
TTAAAAAAACGGAATTGAGAATTTCTTCTGTTCAGTCGACTTGAAGGGATAAACCAGTCGACTGAAGCGACAAAAGAAAAGTATTTTAAAGAAGTCTGAGAAGTTGATTTAGAGATGAGACAGTCGACTTGTCACACAAATTACTCAGAGTAGTACGAGTCTGACCAGTCGACTTATAGGAGTACACAGTCGACTGTCCAGACAAGTTTCACAGTAAAAATATAAACTGAGAGAATTGAAATGCAAGTAGAGAGATACAACCACAGAGTGCACACGATGTATCCTGGTTCAGTCCTCCCGACCTACATCCAGTCCCAAAGCAACCCACTTGAGATTTTCCACTATTCTTGAAAAAGATTACAAGAATACCCTACGGGGTTTAGACAACAACCTTGTCCAACCCGCAGTCCTCTCTCTCAACCAGAGAAAGCAACCCACTCTTCCACCAAGAGTGACAAACCTGACTTTACACCCTAGAGTCCTAATCTCCAACCGAGAGGAAAAAGAAAAAAACAATAAAATTGTTTACAATCAACCTATAGCCTTGTTGTGATTGTGATATTGTACGTGACTAAATGGTTGACTTCTAAATTCAGTCAAAACGAATTCAATGTTATGTTGGACTGAAGACAGAGAACCAAGACTTAAGTGAGTTTTGAAAGCTTTTCTCTTGAATGCACAATACTTAGATTTTTCTCAAAAACATGCTTGGAACTTTTTAAAGGTGATTCTTAGGCTATATTTATAGATTAAAATCCCTGGCTGTTAAAAGCAGTTACTCATAACCGTTTAATCAACGGATAAATAATGGATAAAAGTTTTAAATTAGAAAAACAGCTTTTGAAATCAGAAAACTGTCGAAATCACTTGAACAGTCGACTGGGTTGCCTCTATAAATCGACTGATCAGAGTTTGAATAAGATCAGACAGTTTTGTACAGACTCAGTCGACTGGTTCTAAAGAGCAGTCGACTGGTACTCAACAGTTGATCTAGTTCAATCTGTTTCGACCTTTGGATTTGTAAACACACAGTTATAAAAGTTATATGTGAGTGTATGTGTGTGTGACAAGGCTGTACATCATTCTAAGACTCAATTAAAGAAGGAATTACATTGTTTACAAGACACACAAATAGATAACATAGAAGCTGTGGTCTTGACTTGAGTCTTGAATCTTGAGTGAAGCTTTTAACCTTTGTCTTTATCTGGAGCTGTGCTTGCTCATTTGTTCAGCTTTAGAATATTGTGACTTGCTTGATCAATTAGCTTTGAGGCCTTTGTGTATCATATATGATGACTTTGGATACAACCTGCAATTATAGCATAGTACAGACACATTTTGCATTGTGTTGTAATCATCAAAATCAAGAATCAACAGTGGATTCTTAGGAACTGTCTTGATTCCTCTGATACCTTCCCTTGCCAAATAGTTAACAAACTCTTTGCTTGTGTACTCACCTCCGTAGTCTGACTTTATTGCTTTCACCTTGCAACCCGTCTCATTCTCAACCCTGGCCTTCCAAGCTCTGAATGCCTCTAAAACTTCTGGTTTCTAGCAAATTGCATAAACCCAAACCTTTCTTGTAGCATCATCGATGAATGTGACGAAGTATCTCTTACCACCATAAGAGAATTCCTGAGCTGGACCCCACACATCTGTATGTACCAACTCTAGCTTCGCATGCTTCTTCTCACGCCCACCCAACTGAAATCTGTTTGCCCATCACATAATTCTCATAAAAACCCATCTCAACCTTCTTCAGCCCCGACAAAAGATCCCTAGAACAAAGCTGTTTGACACCCTTTTTCACCAAGGTGCCCCAACCCGACATGCATAGAATTGAAGAGGAACTACCTACTGATGCTGTAGCAATGATATCACCTAAATCACCTCCCCTGAGTAAGTACAACGTGTCACCACACTTTCCTTTTGCCACCAACCTGGCACCTGTAGTCACCTTCCATTCTCCATACCCAAAGGTTGTTGTTAACCCTTCTTTGTCTAGTTTGCTAGTTGAGATCAAGTTTTTCTTCAAACTCGGAATATGTCTTGTATCATACAAGACCAATTGCCCACCATTGCGAGCCTTCACTCTCATAGTGCCTCTACCTACTACTGGACATATCTGCCCATTACCAACTAAATCTGCACCAAAATCACCTGTCATGTAATCCTCAAAAACATCCCTCACGGGGGTACAATGATAAGAAGCACCTGAGTCTATACACCAATCATCTTGCAAAATATTAAATCCAACAGATAAACACAATTCATCTAGACGGGGTTCAATACTTACCACATTAGCTACCTGTGATCCTGCTTGTGCTTTCTTATACTCCTTGCATTGGTCTCTCCTGTGTCCTGGCTTCTTGCAATACCAACACTCACCTTTGCGATGTCCGGTTCTTGACTTGGACCTGTGATTCCTGCTCTGTGACCTCCCTCTATTGTTACTTCTACCACGGTTATCAACTGACAGCGTGGTATTGCTAGGATATGACACTAAAGTCTCTCCATGTCTTTTTCTCCTTGCATCCTCATTCATAATGCTGCTTATAACATCCTTTAGGATTGTTGTATCAGTCATGGTGATAGTAATAGTATGCTCTACTGTGCTGTAACTATCAGAAAGACTGAATAGCAACAACAACGACTGTGCCCTGTCCTCAAACTTTAAACCCGATGATTCCATCTGATTTAAACCATACAGAAATTGTTGATGTGCTCAGCAACCAAACCCCTTTCTGACAACTTCAAGTTAACCAACTTCTTTAGGTGTAAGATCTGGTTCGCTGCATAAGGCTTCTCAAACATGTATGCCAATATCTCCATTGCCTCCTTTGCGATTCTTACCTTCTCAATATGAAATAGCGCCTTCCTGCTCAGCGACAACTGAATTTGCCCAAGCTCTTTCTGATCCAATCTATTCCAGGCTGCCAATGCAACCGGATCGGTCTCTGCCCCTTCTGGCTTCACACCAAACAACGGATCATCTAGATACTTCTGTCGGAGATACACAATCATTTGGATCTTCCATATTGTGAAATCTGTTCCATCGAACTCCTTGACTCTACTCTTGTCCCCCATCTCAATCAGTACTGCCAACCTGGCTCTAATACAACTTTGCTGAATTCTAATTGCTGAATAAACTCAACAACGACGACGAGATGCAAGAACTATCGAATCAAAACAAGAGAAGAAAGAACATGCAAAAGCAATACACAAGAACACACAAGATTTTTATCGAGGTTCACCCAAACAATGGCTACTTTCCCGCGCAGAGGCATTCCTGCAATTTTCACTAGAAATATGAAGATTAGGTTTACAAATCTTTCAAGAACTCACCACCAAGTTGTAGGGTTTCTCTCTATCTCCCTCTCTCTTAATGACGGCTGGTAGATCTCTATTTTCTTTTCTCTTCTTAACCCTAAAATCGTACACAATACAATATATATAGGATTCCACAACTTTCCATCTCAGCCGCTCATTAATCAGCATCGGGACAGTCGACCGTAACATCATGACGGTTGACTGGTTTTCTCCTTCAACTGCACGAGTTCCAACAAAGAGCTAGTCGGTCGACTGCGCGGTCGAGCGATCATCATTTCAAGATACAGGTTGAATCAGAGAGCGGGACGGTCGACTGGGCGGTCGACCGGTCGTCTTGCCTGGGTGCAGTTGAAGGGTGCGGTCGACCGCGGGGTCCATCGCATGGTCGACCACGTGGTCTACCGCAACTCTGCTCTAGCCTCCAACTATTCTTGACCACTTGCTCCCACTTCGACTCTCCTTCTCGTCTATCTTCTTCAGCCCATTATCGTGTATTGGATCCACAAACCCCAACAAAAGCCTACATGATTGTAATGCCCCGAATTCCAAAATACGGTAATTCGTAACTCAACATGATCTTTTACTTCATTTCGTAAAATTTTACAAGAATTTAAAACTTTTTCATACAATATTGTTCTTTTACATCAACGCAGCGAAAAATTAAAGATTACAATATAATACATGTACAAATTAAACATCAATATTTAAAACAGCCTTTAGCTTCAAATCCATCTTTAAGTCTTCGCCAATCTAAGCCCTGCATTGAATATTGTGGGCATGTCAGTTACATACAACTGACGCAATACTATATACGGCGATCCTTGCTATGCCATAATATAGCGACTCACCTACTTTAGCAACCACACACTTGAATTCAGATAAAGTGTACAAGAGTGACTATCCTAAGCATGTCGGTGTATGAAATGACTTAATGCCTAATGCAGATGTTTACGCTAAGATGATACTAATGCATACTTGTTCGGATTCTATGCATCCCATACTACATAGGTCCGAGGGCAAGTCCTTATCGTACTCCACATTATAGGGTTTAATCCCTCGCTATGAATATTCTACTACGATAACAAAATTAAATTTTAGACATTCCACGAGTACGGATTTCCGTCCCTGGAATCCACTGTCAGACCAGTCCTGAAATCCACCATCAGACTATACAGAAATCCTCATCATGCGAATATCCCGCAAGTGTCGCTTCAGCCCTGGTATATACATATATAATGGTGAACTACCTCCCATCCGCCCGACTATTCATGATCCTGGAATCCACCGACAATTCAATCATAGTCCCGGATTTAATTGATGATCGTCTCAACCTGCAAGCAACCACAGTCCAGAAAATCTACCGTCTAACTGGGTCTATAGTCAAGGAATCCACCGTCAGACTATACAGAGACACCCCACTTACGTTTGCCCAAGTTTTATTGCATCTTTTCCTAGTGTATGTCCTTAATTTGAATCATGAATGAAATAATACCACCTAGAGCCAGCTTACCATCCTACCGACTTAAACAAAATACCGAGAACAATAGCCCATATGGCCATTTCCCAATTCAATTAATCTTTTTCATTACTTTGCCGGTACCTGGGTCTCACTAAACCTCTTGAATCAATCTCGTTTCATGTTCAACATTATGGGTCATTGATACCCTCATTATTCATGCTTTCAATTTCATTCACCATATTCAATTCTTACATCCATGAAGTATTCAACTTTTATAATTCATTCATTAATAATTTCAAATCGAATTTCTCATAAACACTTTTTAGTTAAATAATCAAATCAATCACTTCCAAAGTTCTCTCAAAACTCAATTATTCAAAATCAATCACTTTCAAACATTTGTAGCTCTTTTCACTTTAATCTATTTTTCAATCAAAACTCATTTTTTTAATTCAATCATTATTTTTAGTACCAAATTTTCCTTTTAAAAAAATCATCATAGAATTTCTTTATTTCCAATTCGAACTTTAGCTTTAATATCATTATAATCAAACTGTTAATAATTTCAGTCGTATATACATATCTTCATTGTTTTAAAATAAACTCCAACTCAACCAACATATAAAATTGCTCTTTAAATTCAAAATAATATCCTTAAAATAGTGTAAAATAACTCCAAATTATTCTAATAATGTTTTATGAATTTTTCATGATTTTTTCCATTAAAAAAATACTCAAAATCCCCAAAAATATGGTTTAGAACTCAAATGTCTCTGCCCTAGCTCGAACCAGCGCCGGCAGACAGCGAGTCAAACACCCCACCGCTTCAGCCCCGGTATATATATATATATATATATATATATATATATATATATATATATATATATATATATATATATATAATGATGAACTACCTCCCATCTGCCCGACTATTCATGATCCTAGAATCCACCGTCAAATCAATCATAGTCCCGAATTTAATTGAGGATCGTCTCACCCCGCAAGCAACCACAGTCCAGAAAATCTACCGTCTGACTTGGTCTATAGTCCAGGAATCCGCCGTCAGACTATACAGAGATACCCCACTTACGTTTGCCCAAGTTTTATTACATCTTCTCCTGGTGTCTATCCTTAATTTAAATCATGAATGAAATAATACTACTTAGAGCTAGCTTACCCTCCTACCGACTTACACAAAATACCGAGAACAATAGCCCATATGGCCATTTCCCAAATCAATTAATCTTTTTCATTACTTTGCCGGTACCTGGGTCTCACTAAACCTCTAGAATCAATCTCGTTTCATGTTCAATATTATGGGTCATTGATACCCTCATTATTCATGCTTTCAATTTCATTCACCTTATTCAATTCTTTCATCCATGAAGTATTCAACTTTTATAATTCATTCATTAACAATTTCCAAATCAAATTTCTCATAAACACTTTTTAGTTAAATAATCAAATCAATCACTTCCAAAGTTTTCTCAAAACTTGATTATTCAAAATCGATCACTTTCAAACATTTGTAGCTCTTTTCACTTTAATCTATTTTTCAATCAAAACTCTTTTTTTTAATTCAATCATTATTTTTAGTACCAAATTTTCCTTTTAAAAAAATCATCATAGAATTTCTTTATTTCCAATTCGAACTTTAGCTTTAATTTCATTATAATCAAACTCTTAATAATTTCAGTCGTATATACATATCTTCGTTGTTTTAAAATAAACTCCAACTCAACCAACATATAAAATTGCCCTTTAAATTCAAAATAATATCCTTAAAATAGGGTAAAATAACTACAAATTATTCTAATAATGTTTTATAATTTTTTCATGAATTTTTCCATTAAAAAAATACTCAAAATCCCCAAAATATGGTTTAGAACTCAAATGTCTATGCACTGGCTCGAACCAGTGCCAGCAAACAGCGAGTCAAACGCCCCATCACTGAGCCAATTCAGTGCTCTGTTATGTAAGGCACTAGAGTCATTAAATACTCAACTTCTCTACACTCCTCCCCATTTAAAAAAGTTTTGAAATAAAACAAAGTGAATCCCACACAGCTCGAACCCGCGACCAACAGAGAAGCCCCGCCCTGCCACTTGCAGCGCATGTGCGCAGCGCGCACGTGCTAGCCACAAAGCCCAAACATCACTACTGTTTATATAGGAATTAAATTCTTTATCAACCAACTCTCTTTTTCCTCCATTTAAAAATATATACATCCAAATCAATTTCTATTAATTGTCTTAAATTTATTTGTTTATGTAACACAATTTAAAAACTTCAGTAACGAATTCTTATTGATTTTTCATGTAACAAAGTGATTCTTCCCAAATTGAAATGTAGATAACAATTTTAAGAACATTCATATACCATATGTCCTTATTAAATTATAAATACCACTCTACAACACGTACAAATATCTTCTTCTCTTTTCAATGACAATTAACATGATGAGAATTTCCTCCAAAATTTTTATAATTGATTCAAATCTAGCACAATTCAATTTTCTTTCACAATTTGTCTATAAAAAAAATCTACTTATACTAAATTAAAATTTGTATGTCCTCACATATAATAATTCACAACTAAAAATTTAGCTACACATTCATTCTACATTATAATTTTCTATTTAACATGCATTTTTCACAATTCATCCATCTCTAGATTTATAGATGTCCATACAATATGCATCACACAAAAAGCATTAGAAGTAAAACAATTCAATCACATCTAAAATTCTAACATGAATCTCCTAAAAATGCATTTAAAATACAATTAGAAAGAAAAGTAGAGGCACCCACATAGTAGAAGAGTATACTAGTAGCAATTCCCTTTAAAAAAGCTCCAAAATCCAACAAAATTCACCCAAAAAAGAGCCACCACCGAAATCCACAGTGAGTAACCCAAGCTCCTTCCTAGGCTCTGTTTGTTTTACTTTTGATTTTTTATTTATTTATTTATTAATGAATTGGTGTATAGAATGGTAGGGTAATTATAGGGTAGTTTAGATAACTAATTACCCATTACCTCATCCACTAACCCACTCTCTCTCTCTCCACTCACCACAAGAGCCGGCCCTCTTCTCTTTTGGAGTGTGCAAATTGCACGTGTGCATGTGCACGTGCTTTGTGTACACTCACACATTTAATAATTTATTTATTTTTTTGAAAAAATGGGTATTCTACATGACAAGTTGTGTGAGCTCTCATTTAAATAATTTTTGTGGATTTTAAAAGAAATTGTAGGTCCATGGGTTTTTATAAAAATAATACAAAATGTAATAAATAAAGTCAGAAGAAAATCATGTATCACTTCTTAGAAAATTTTAGAGACAATCATGTATATAAAATTTTACGTGCAAATGCATGTGCATAAATATAAAAAAATTATTTTGAAAAAGAATACAGCTAACACGTGTACTGCAAACACGTGCGTCACACGTAAAATATGAAAATACGAAATAGATTTTACCGACGGGAAAATGTTTATAAATAATCGAAATAAAACATACGAAAATATATTTTGTTATACATATACCATAATGTAATCAACACGTACATAAAAAACATGTACACCACACGTATAAAATATTTTAATCAAAATAGGAGAAAAATGAATTTCCGTTTATAAAATGAATCCGAACACATCATAAAATGAATAGAAAATATTACACGTAGCGATGAAAAATATGTAATACGTGCATCGATAACACATGTAATGCACGTAAAAACACAAAGATTGAAAACTAATATTTGAGTTGGCTCAAATAGGATAAGAATAAATTTTAAAAAGACGGAAAATGCTTAAATAGTCGAAATACAAAATAAGTATAATATTTATACTGAAATGCGTTACGGATATCACCCATAACGGTATAAAATATACATGCGTAACACACGATGGGAAAAATTGTCATTTTCAATTTTGCGGGGTGTTACAATGATGCACCAAGAAACTTTTATACAGGGTTTTGTGGAACCGGTGATCTCTTTGATAGTCTGCAACTCCTTATCAAACTGCTCATACGGTGGTGGATTTTATAGTTCAGAACCACACAAAGTCATTGGCCTTCAATACCAAAGTTCCATAAGGAAGATGAGTATGAAATAGAGCAACAAAGAGAATGTCTTTCTCTTTGCAGATTAAATTAAGAAACAAAGATAACGTCTTTCTCTTTGTGGTAACTTGAAGGATTAATATGGAGAAAATATGTTGTTTCTGTTGTCTTCTACTATAGTCTCAACCCATCTATTTATAGGGAGAATAAGGGAGTCATATAAGGTAGGGATCTACATTTCAAATGAATCCTAGATGCCCTTGTTTATGGCTCTTTACATAAGAGGTTGGATGACTACGGGAGGATTATTTACTTGGAGCCTAAACAACCCCTAGGCTACAAAGTTGTGGGTTGGACCCAACTTGGGTCCAAATCCAAATACGACTAACATCTCCCACCCCCACTCTTAGGCAAGAACATCCCACATAGTTGCTCAAGATCTTCTAAAATACAAATCACTTCTGCTCTGTCTCATACTTCGTTATGGGGACGATAGCCATGTTAAGGAGAGCATAACTTCCACAACCGTTTTAAGTGCAATAAGAGAGCCAACACCACCAAGCGAAGTGAAAAGGATCATCATCATCTTCTTTGTCCAAAGTCTTCCATGTTCACATAAAGCTAAGCATGCACCTTATACCCAAGAGCCTTACTAAGGGGTGATGCCTCAAGAAACTCACTGAAATTTTGCGCCAAATTTGCTCAATTTTTGATGAGGCAGCAAATAGTCGTATTTTGAGATGTGCACAAGCATACCTATCCATTAGCAAGAACCATTGTGTCCATAGTCTCGTTGCTTTCCTGACTAGCACTAATGGCAGCATTTGGAAATTATAGCCGAAGTAGCAAGCATATTATTATGGGCTTAATTTTCTTCTACTAAAGGATTAAGATGGTGTTTCAGTTAGAAAGATTGGTCGCGTAGATCTTCTCTATGTTCGAGGTTCCTTCCTTCTCAGTGCAAACTGACACTCAATACGCCTGGTCAAATTTAGCACACACTTGTATGAGTTAGCATGTTATAAAGGAGCATTCACATCCCATAAGAGAAGGGTGCAGGTCATTTACCACTTCCACATTACATCCATATATAATTGTGTTTCTCCTAGCGTCCCCCCGGTTTGGAATGCACGTCTTAGGGTGGATGCCTCTAGAAACTCACTTAGATGTTGCACCAAAAATGATCAATTTTCTATGAGCCAACAGACGGTCATATTTTGAGATGTGTACAGACATACCTAATTATGAGCAAGAACCATTGGGTCCATAGTCTCACTGCTTTCCTAACCGTCACCGCTGGAAGCCTTTGGAAATTATAGTCGAAGTATCACACACGTGATTATGGGTCTAATGTTCTTCTACGAAAAGATTAAGACGATGTTTCAGTTAGAAAGACTGGTCGCGTAGAGCTTCTTTATCTTTGAGGTTCCTTTTCAGCACAGACCTACACTAATTTGCTTGGTTGAACTTAGAACATGCTTGTAAGAGTTAGTGTGCCATAGAGGATCATTCACATCCCTCAGGTTAAGGTTATAGGACATTTAACACTTCCATTGTACATCCATAATTGAGTTTATCCTAGTGCCCCATCGGTTTGGAATGCAAGTCTAGCTCACAAAGGTTCAAAGCAGTTGTTATGCATCAGGTTTGGTACTCACCAGAGCACGGTCGCACAATGTGATCTTCTTCTTGGCCAAGCCAAGACGATAGCCACAATTAGTTAATTCCAGATTTTCTCGTGTATCAATATGTCCACTTTAATGAAGAAAGACCAAGTATCAACTTATTGGTTTTCAAGAAGGCGCCAAGGAGGTATTCAAGAGTAATTCACACCATTGTCCTTGCGACAACTTTTATGTGTACAGTTCACATATATTTTCAAACCTCAAGTAAGAATAAGAGAAGCAAAAATCATCTTTGTGAAAAACCAAATATATATCTTAAACTCATATTTGTGCCCTAAAGAAATCAATGTATCAAATACATGCACTAGACCAATAGTCACAATACGCTAACATGATTGCAATCCATGGATCCCATGACTACCACTTTGTGCTTGAACACAATCTGATCTAATACTTTTGTGAAAAAATGTGCTACCATCTTCTTAATTGAAAAGAAACTGAATCCGCCTTCTTACTTTCACGGAGTGTTCTTCAAGCGGTTTCTCTACAAGCTTTGACTTGCCTTGATTCTTGATGTTATAGAACGACACACTGTCGAAACCCTCCAAAAAGGAGATGTCTATGATTGGATACTTCCAAAGGATCTCGACAATGTGCTCAACAAGGCCTCTCTAACCTAACAGCTAATAAAGTCGTAGTTACACGAGCTATGCACTTTTTCTTTGCAAAATATGATGTGACGCTGGACTATGTCTTGTTGCACCAATAAATGTTCTATTCAAAAAGGATCAACGCATATCCTAAAGTGGACTTGTGTGTATGTAAGTCACTATCTAGTCACCATATTGATACCCCTGCAAGGTGTTGCTCCCCTTTTTGGGAGCACAAGTGGTATTGCGTAGTCACTTGTAAATATCTCAGGTGTGTTGCACAACTATAGTTCTCTAGCACTGCTACTCTTTGACATGTCCCTAACTCTCAATGCTTCAAGCAGACATCCAGTGAAGTGTGCAATAAGGCAGACACTAGACTTTCAATTGCTCTCTTAGCAAATGGAATTTGGTTATCTCCTCTTTAGATCATTCTTTTTTACAAAAAAGTATGACATCTTAGGACGACTCTTTTTGTAAGGGGTGTTCATTGGCCTTACTCTCTCTATGGAGACTTGCATTTCCACGATCCTTCATCTCCAAGATGAAAGACTACCACTCTTAGTGGTGACAATCTCTAGTATCATTCCTAGCTTAATTTGTTGTACTTAAGATTAGATACTCTCTATTATTTGCAATAGTATTCCTTAGTCACAAAAAGAAAAAAACTCAATAGTAGTGTGACGTAGGAAAAAAGCAATCTCCAAGATGATGCGTCTTATGATCACAAAGCTAATTCTTAATCAGCGTGAAATGGTTACCATTACTAGACTATTGTCTGAAGTCAAAGATTCTTTGATTAAGCTAGCATACTTTGCGCTCAAACTTCTTTCTCTCAAAGACTATGAGTGATCCTACTATTGGGAGCTCCAGATGGAGTTCCAAACCAAGTCGCGCAAACAAAAACTAGGATTAGGCAAGTGAGCGCAATTCTCACCACTTAGGGATCATCTTGATAAATTTCCTTGTAGGGCGAGCCTTACGTCAGACATGTAGACTTCGAAAGAAATGGATAGCCACCTGTGTTTCACAAGTCATTATGAAGATTTAATTGGAAACTTCAAAATCACATTCTAAATTTTGTTAATGTTCTAGCTCCCCACATAGGAGAATGTACCCAAAAGTAATTCCCAAGAAGCTGTATGATTGGAATATTGATAGCAATATTTGTAATGCCCCGAATTCCATAAACTGAAAATCCGTGACACATCTAGAATCTTTTATTCCCATTGAGTACATAACACAGTACAATTCACAACAAAGACTGAAACTTTAGTTACATCACAACTTATTACAATGTTCCGTAATGTTACATATAAAATTTTATCTTATTGACATCATTCAAAAATCCAACTTCCACTAGGATGTGCAACAAAGCTCGAGTCCACGTACCCAATGTTCAACTGGTCCTGCAAAACTACCGATTGTGGGCACATCAGTTACTACAACTGACGCAAAGCTAAAAATAACAACAATCTTTAACTTTCCTCTCCATGATGTGCGCTCACTTGTTTGGGTGTCCAACGATGCCTCCGATACAGTCTTGACAGCGCCTACTATAAGGCTATTGAGCTTCCTTCACTTTAGGCCACTGTCTCGTAACAGCATCGCCTCTTTCCTCGTTGGGAGGAAGAGTCGAGATGAGTCTGTGTGGTGAGAAATCGCCTGAGAGAGCAAGAGCGTGAGAGAGGTGAATGTATCCTCTCCACGGCTCTCTCCTGAAACGTGTTTTTTGGTGGGGGAGAGAGATAGTTGTTTGGTGAGAAATTGCCTGAGAAAGCACAATCGTGAGAGAGGTGAAGGTATCCTTTTCACGGCTATCTCTTTGGTAGCGGCTGTGGGATCTGTTGGCGCGTTTGTAGGTTGAGTGGTGGAGATGGTAGGAGGGTGCGGTTGCTGTGCTTGTGCCGTGGTGTCATATGTCGGCCTGCGGGGCTTGGGCCCAAAGATGGGGTCCCCCCAGCGAGGAGAAGGCAGGGATCGGCGGGTGATAAAATCCTGCCAGACTAGTTTCAGGTAGGTGTGCATCTGCTGTGAAGGCAGTGTACGAAGCTAAACTGACGTACATTTAATTCTGCTGGACCGAGCTTGTTTGTCGGCCCACCCTCCAGGGTTGTTAGAGAGATTTGTTGTTTGTACGGGTCATGTTGCTTCATGTATATTTTATTTCCTGTCTGTAGGTTGTATTCTGGCCCGGTTCTCTGGGTTTGTATCATTAATTTCTTATTAATGAAACAGGGTGGCCATACTCCACCTTTTTCTTCTAAAAAAAACAATCTCTAACTTTCTCAACAATCAAACTTTAATGTCAAACCATGTGAAAATTAAGAATAAATTATTCACATATTCTTCTGTGTTCCTGACATTTATCTAGTGACTGATAAGGTTGCAGCTCTCGGTGGTCTTTCTTTGCTACTGCAATCAGACCATGGTAATTTCCACTCCGTCCAGGCCCTGCGGTCTTTCTCCGCTCAAAATCTTACCAAAAGCTATCACAAATGTAAAGGAAACCCTGAGGTCTTTCTCCGCTCACCGAGATGCCCGGAGTTAAACTTCTGCTCCCCATCTGTATTCGATAACATAGAATATCGTCAGACACTAAGGGGTCCATCCCCTAAGTTCCGAGAGGAGCCCTTGTTGCATATGCATGTGCTTCCTGTCCCTATCACTAGATTCCATAAATTAACAATCGAGATAATGCCACATGTTTTCCCTTGACAGGTGAATACAACTTCCAACTAGTGCATATCCTTACAATCTTTAACAACACGACCTAGAGATAGCATCACCCTACCAGACTTAAGTCAACAACACCAGGGGTCACTTGCCAGTAACTAAGCCTTATTCAAACTCTAGATATCACACTTTAATTTATAGAACTTAACCACGAACTAAGTTTCCCAAAAACAACCTAATCATTTTCTAATGAGAGTAATGAGATTAAGGGTACCAATCACCCAAGAATGTCTAGGTCAAGTTATATACTAGACTACACTAACTTCCATAATATACCTTCTATATGAATTTATGCATTTATGCATCCCACAAAATCTTGCACAATCGAGACAATATTCGATTTGGCTCTATTACACTAATTCAACTTATTCTTGCATAACTCGTGGTCTCACAACTTATTGAGATCACATTAATATTCGATTTGGCTCTATTACACTAACTCAACTTATTCTCTAAAGTTGACCAGTACTTCAACACGTAATCACGTGTAAATCAAACTCCAAGGATATTGGACATTCCTAGCCTACCCCTAGCGCACACACATGGATTTACTGGGTGTATCCTCAGCTGTGAACCTCAGCGAATCGGTCTTCCATAACTACGGACCTTACCAGCCTACCCCTTGCCCACACACGTAGATTTACCGGGTGTATCCTCAGTCCCGAACTGTAACCTCCGTTCCTGTAAATACATATTTTCTAATTAATTTTATGTATTTCGATTATTTATAAATTTAGTTTATTTTAAATTTGATTTGGATTTTCTATTAAAATCTTTTCTGATCGAAAAGTTTATTTATTTCGAATAATAGTATATTTGAACTTATTTTCTACTCCTAATTGATCGAATATTTATATTTTAGCCCAAATCTAATATGTTATTACTATTTGAATTTTAATGAATCTGCTGAACTCAAATCTTATTTAGTATTCATATTATTATTATTGTTACTATTATTATTATTTTTATTGTCATTATTATTATCGTCGTTGTTACTAATATTATTATTATTTTTAATTTTTATTATTGTTACCTTTGATTATTTATTGAAAACCCAATTTTTTTATTATTATTGTTATTCTTATTGTTATTAGTATCATTATTTTGTCAGTATTATTGTTATTATTATTGTTATCAGTATTATTATTTCTATCGTTACTATTATTATTATTATTATTATTATTATTATTATTATTATTATTTTGTTTTAAGCCCGAACATGCTCCATTTTATATGTATTTCACTATTTGATTTAATGTATATATGAATATTTTATAAACCCTATAACCCTATTCTCATTCCCTAATTAGATCCTATTCATCCACTATCCAAACCCTATACCCAAACCCATTTCCTATTGGATCTATTACCCAATAACCCAAACCCGCTTAACCTATATAAAAACCCTAACCTAGCCTAAACCCTACCCTAGATCCTGTTGAACCCCGCTGCCTAAACCCCAAGCCCTCCACTGTTCACCCTCCTTCCATCTTCATCTTCCTCCCCTGTCTCTCCCGCTCTCGTCTCCTTGCCGCTCACCTCGATCCTGCAGCTCCCCTACCTGCTCATCTGCAACCTCCGCCCCAGTCAACCTCCCGCATTCTCTCCACCCTTTAAGTGACCCATCATCGCTAATCGACCTCACCGCCCTGTGTTCTCCTCGTCGCCACTTTCTCTCTTTGCTCGAGCCCCTCCTCTGATCCTCCACCCATCCCAGCAGTCGACCCTGCCTCCAGTCCTCTGCCCTCTTCGAACCCATCTGCTCATCCCCTGTCCCATCGTCTTCCCCTATTCTCCTTACCACTGCTCTTTCCCAGTCGAGCCTGCCTCCCTGTCTCCATCCCTGTCGAGTCCCCCCCGCTCGACCACTACCACCCTGAGAACCCACAGAGCTTCCCTCCTCCTTGTCCTCGTTCTACCGCAGTCAAGCTCCGACCTCGAGCCTCGCCTACACCCGTTGAGCCACAGTCACCAGTCGAAGCCCTTGACCATCACCCCGGTGCTCCCCGCCTTCAGTCTCGCCCAATGTCGCCGCCATGGCCACCGTACAGTACCCCCCCTCCCCCCCACTGTTGTTTCCCTTGTTGTTGTGCATGCATTTGATCAGGAGCTCATCCTGGCCGTCCGATCCCTTCCCGATCGTGATTTTGATCACCATCATCATCAGCCAGATCAGAGCCATCCGATCGATCTTGATCATCATCAAATCATCATCATCAGGTGCCCTGCAATCTGGACCGTCCGATCTGATCAAGATTTGGACCATCATCATCTTTGTCATCAGTGGGTGGATCTAGACCGTTCGATTCTTTGATCATCTTGATCATTAGATCAGAGCGATCATGGCCTTCCAATCTCCTTATGATTTGGATCATCATCATCATCATCAAGTCAGATCATATTCATCATTCGCTCCAGATCAGATCTAAGCCATCGATTGTCCTTGATCTTGATTGGCGTCAAGATCCATGTCAGATCCGATCCATTCGATCTCGATCGTCGATCAACGTTCTCATCCAATGAAGGCAAGTATCTTTTTATACAATTCGTTGTTCTAGTACAAGCTTTTATTTGAAAATACCGCAAGTAGATTATAGTTGTGACTCACCTTTGGTTTATCATTAATGATATCATTTTTACTCGTTGCCGTCTTATCAATTCCATGATCATGAGAGTCACAATCTTTCGTTGATACACTCGTTTCACAACAAGTTAGATCTATTTATTATTTAATTATTTAAACAGATGAATTTAAGAATCACCTTGACTTGTAGGCTTATGTTTGTATGACGCATGTGTTGATTTTGCTCTCTTTTAAGTTGAGAATAGCCATGGACGCTGATTTGATGCTTGCGAACCCTTGATTTGTATCACACACTAATTTAGACTCATAATAATTATCAATCTGACACTTTTCATATAAAAGAACCCACTTATGTTGTTGTTCCAGTTTTTGCTTGCTATTTTGATCCTGATAAAATCAGAATCTGGACTTGAGTTATAAACATGAAATGTAGCCCCAGATGTCTAGTTTACAACCCTTTTAACGGAATCGAATTCCAAATTATAGTTTGTGAATAATCACTGTTTTAGTGCTGCTGTGTTTGAAATTTTAGATTCATAAATTTACTGCGTCACTTTGTTTTACAAATTAAATTAACTATGCTACATGTAAGATAATGACTTGAAATTTTGCACGCTGAGACTAGACACACTAGAGGACCTTCCTTAATTTTTCTGGAATTAATTGATGAAGTTCCAGACCTGTTTCATGCTTCTAAACACAATTTTATAAACTATGGCTGAACATGAATTCTGTGTAGTTGCTATTTTGATACCAGTTGCTACAACTTTTATGTATCTTGTTTATATGTGCTGGACCCGGAAGAGAGTCTAGTTTCTAGATTTTCTGAAGGATCAAATTTGCATTCTTGTAGCAACGGGAATCTCATCTTTGGTGCAGCAACATCCTACTGTCCAGAATTGGAATTCTCGTCGTTTTTGATAATTTTAATTTGTTTTGACCATCGAATATGCTTCCTACCTAGCTTAAACTTGTTCCCTGTTCTTGATCATGTTTACTTGCTCTGTTTTGCACACTTTTATACTTGTTTGATAATAATAATAAATAACAAGCCGGGGTCAAGGGAACGACCATAGTAATGGACAATATAGGTAAATGTACTCGGAAGGGGGCCCGTGTTTTCCATGATTTTAAGTTAAATGGAACTAAGTGTTACGTAGAACTAAGTTCCACGTTAGGGATTGATGGGGGCCACCTCTAGTATCTGCGAGGTTACCTCTAGTGCCCATTATATGATTACATGATATGTGTTTGCAATCAGATGGAACTAAGTGCCACGTAGAACTAAGTGTCACGTCAGGGATTGACGACGGCCACCTTTAGTGCCCATGGTTTGACCACATGCTCTTATTTTATAATGGACCTGAGTACACGGCCCTATAAAATCCACCACTCGGTCTAAACGTAACTTGTTTGTAAGTAGCAACCATGTGGTAAATAAATGGAACGCATGAAGTGCTACCTAGATAGAATTAAACAATAAACTTAAGAATAACTTTTTACTTGTACACTCTTGACACCTGCCTCGCATGCTACTTGATACTTGCTACTTGATACTTGTTACTCGATACTTGAACAGATTACATGCTCACTTGTTACCTATTCCTACCACTTGTATTTGTTACCCGATCCTGTTACTTGATTTGTTTCACTTGCTAGCTAGTCTCTTGAACTTCACTACTTGTTGCATTCTTGTCAAATCATGTTGTATACTCTTGATTCCAAATCTTGTTTCATATCTTCTTGCACTTGTTTTCATACCCCTTGCTTGTACTACTTGTGGCCCGTAACTTGAACTAACGGGCGTATGTTTTTGTTTCTCTATTTTTTTCTTCTACATGATATATATACAGGTTTTGGAGATCAATTGCATGCAGGAGTTGGTGAGCAAATATTTTAGGCTTCTCCTGGAAAAACTTGCTCTAGTTATTTTATATTTGAGTTTATTTAATTCTTTTTGCTACTTAAAACTTGTAACAATGTAACCCCTGTTTTCCCAAAAAATGTATTTTTGTGTAATTCCTGTATTTAAAATTTTTCCCAAATTATTTTTCGATTTTCAAATTCTTTTGTCAAGATGTATTCTTGACTCTATTAAAATCTAATTTTTAGATCAATAGTTTTATTGTTACTATTTTCTATGAATTTTACATTTTTAATACAAACCTTATTTTCGATATGGTACTTTGATCTCTGGTATTATTTTTATTATTGTTATTTTTATTATTATTACTGTTATTATTATTTATTTTTTTAAAGTCCTAATTGTATATTATTATTTTATCCCTTATTGGATATTTTTCCTAGATCTTCTAAAACCCATTTGCATTATTATTAGCCCAAATACCCATTGGATATTCCCTATACCCAATTAAACCCCTATATCCGTTACCCTGTTTTAATTAAACCTACCCAAACCCCATCTGTTCACAACCCGAACCACTTCAGCATAAAACCCTACTCTAATACCTATATATATGCACCTAAACCCTATGCCTCTTCATCTTCTCCAATACCCCCCAGCCGCTTTCTTCCTCCCGAAACCCTAACCTGCTGTAACCCAACTCTCCATCCCTCATCCCTGTATATTTTGAATCCCTGGTGTGCCTCCACCTCCTGCTTGCTCTCCCTGCAACCCATACAGTCGCCAGCCTGGCTGCACCCCCACCTCGGTAGCACACCCGACCCCCCATCCACTGTGCACCCCTGCGGCTCTCTGTCCTGCTCTCTATCCCTGCACTGTTCGGCCACCATAGCAGCAGTGATTGACGGCGCCACCAGCACCGCCAGCGATCCCCGAGTCCCCCGTGCAGTGCCTCCCCCTGTGCGCACTGCAGCAGGCCACCCTAGTTCCCTCCCCTCTAGTGCTGGCTCCCCCGACTGCAGTGGACAGCGGCACATCCCCTCTCGCTGTCCCTGTTCTGGTGTGCCAACTGCAACAGCCGCGGGTTGTGGTTCCCGCCATGCTGCGTGCCTCGCTCTCGCTTGTGTGCGGGTGTTCCTTGCTTGGTTGCTCGATAGTTGGGTGTGAGTGGCTTTCGTTTGATCATGAGGGTTGAAGCACAGTGGTGTTCGTAGGTTGTAAGCATTGCTATCGGTTGTGTGTTCGCGAGTTTTGGTTGTTCGTTCGTTCGTTATTCTTGATAGTTGGTTCTCGTTCTTGGTTCGTGTTTGTTCAATCTTGGTGGTGCCTTGGGAACCCATTCTCGTTATTCTTGCTTGTTGGTTTGTCGTTTCGTCGTCTCTCAGGGAAGTAACTTGTACTCCAATTCCTTTGTTTGATACAAGTCAAAAATACCACCTATAGAGTAGTTGGGTCTAGAGACGACTCTTGTGTGTTATCCTTAATGGGTTTTTTTTCTATTGTGAAAACTTGACCATAGTTGCCTCACGAAACAATATGGACATGAATTAACTTAGGTTTTACCAGTTCTTGATTTGATCATGTATGTGGGACTTTTGTGAGAATTCGTGAATTATGGAGAACCGTGTGATAGATTTGTTTTAGATATGTTAATAACCCAAATTCATGATGTTTGGATACTTGGTAGACTCGATTTCATGATTGGTTGTGCTTTGAACAAGTTTTGTATGATATATGTTGAGTTGTCGTTAAAGGAAAAAATCTGTATTTTGTCGCTGATCTGTTTTGTTTGCTGTTTTGGACTGTCTTGAAGTCAGTAACTTAATTTCGATATAAAATATGAGTTTTAGAGAATTTCATCTATTTTCCAACCCCTCTAACCTTGCTTGATTTCGTTTTCGTATGAGTGACTTATGACTGTTTTACTGTTGAGGTGTAGATAAATTCCAGATTTCGTTCTTGTTGATTTTGATAACTAAATTATTTTGATACTTGTGCTACCCATATTATTTTGATCTGAAACTTTGTCTTTCTATACTTATCTAGGGATTACCCAGAATTTTGGTAGATTTTATTGACGAGTTTTAGATGCCGTTTCACGCTTGTTTATAAAAACTATACTTTGTATTTTGTTTGCTGTTCTGTAAAGAATCTTATTTTCACCCCAATTCCTTTTACTGTATGAAAAATATTTGTGAAATATGAAAGTTAAATTATTTTGTCTATTTTCATCTCCCTTTGGCAGAATTGGATTTCATTTCACGGCTTGTGAGATATTTCAGTTTTCGTACAGCAGTGTTGGGAATTCCAGATTTTCCAAAGTATCGTTTCTTGATATTTTCTTATTTTTGATGACTAAACTAATTTTACTGGAATATTATAAAACTTTATGTTCTGATTCTAGGCATATAGGGGAATACCCCAGATTTTTTCTGAATTTATTTGAGAGGTTTTGATGCGGTTTTCCTGACTGAGAATTCGTTTTACTGATTTCTGTCTGTACATATTTTTCTGGATTCAAACCTGTTTTGAGTTATGATGTTGTGAATTACTATATAATTATTTATATTCATTGGATTCGTGTGGGAGTCTATTTTCTAGATACTTTTACGGATCCATATTTGGATGTTTTTAGTAGCAGGACTCACTGTTTTAGTACAACACTGTCTTGCTGCCCTGAATTTGAAAACTAGTTGTTTTACTCTGTTATATGTTATCTTGTACCTGTACTTGTTTATCTTGCACCCTAAACCTGATACATGTTTATATCATGTTATCCCTACTTTGTTTTGTGACACATACATGCATGCCTGATTATGATAATAAATAACCAAGCCGGGGTTAATGGAAAAGATCTAGTAGTAGATAATTCAGAAATGTGTACTCGGAAGGGAGCCCATGTTTCTCATATTTGGAATTTGGTATATGATTTGGATTATTTGAAATTTGGTATATGATGTGGATTATTTTGAATTTGGTATATGATTTGGATTATTTGGAATTTGGTATATGATTTGGTTAATTTGGAATTTAGTATATGATTTGGATTACTTGTCCCTGAGTACACTACCCTGTATGGTCCCCTACAAAATCTAAAATGAAATTACATTGACTATAGCAACCATATAGTAAAAGGATGGATGCATGAGGTGCTGACTAGATAGTAATAATACAAGACTTGAACATGATTACTTGACACTGGATACTTGATCACTTGAACATGATTACTTGATTCTTACTACATGACACTTGATACTTGGTTACATGATACTTGTTCACTTGACACTTGATACATGCTACTTGTACTTGTTCACCTTACCATGCTAGTTGTTATGTTTTGTTATCATGCTTATGCCATGTTATTAGTTAGTTTTCCCCATGTACTTGTATCCTACATTATAAGTGACCTGTAACTTGCAATTGACGAGTACTTGTTTGTCTTTTTCCTTCTCCTGCAATTTGTCAATTGCAGATTTTGGTGATCAGCTGCCCGATAGAGTATGTGATCTAAAGTTCTAGTTGGCTGGAGCTTTTGCTATCTTTATTTATTTCTGTTGCTCATTTTAAACAATGTATCTTGTACTTAGATTCTTTGTGTTTGGGTAGTATGACCCTAGGATTTTTGACTTGTTCAGATCTGATTTATTTGAGATTAATACATTTTGTTTCAAGTAAATTCTGTTGGTATCTTATTTCAATTATGCATGCCTGGTTGTATCTTTTGCTTCCGACTCTGATTATCTTGTGAAATATTATAAAGATTCTTGAACAGCTTATGGATGATGAAAATTATTCACTGGGCTTTTGTCGCGTAACCGTATTCCGTATTCTTTTTGGGAAGCGGAGCGTGACAAACGGGCTTGTTGTCTCGAAGTTTTACTTGATCCAGATCTTGTATTTATTTGGGATATTTATATTTGCTTCAAATGATTTCTATTGATTAATAAATTATTCATGCATGCGTGGTTGAGTATATTTTGTTATATTCCTTGCTATGATATTGAGTCAATCCTATAGCTTATGAATGATGAAAATCATTCGATGGGCATTGTCACGTACTCGTATTCTGTATTCCTTTTGGGAAGCGGGGCGTGACACGAACATTCGTAAGAGCCTCAGCTCTTCACTGGCCATGTCTGTCATTGTTTAGTCATATCATCTTCTAATGCAAGTTGTCCACTAAGTGATGCAAAATATAATCTAGACTTAACGATTCATATTTTCGGACATACATTTTACACAGACTGTGATCTTGATCATACCAATCCTATTTCACTCCTCCGTAAAAGTTCTCTTAACTCTATCGAACTCGGGCCTTGCCTAAGTCACAATCATTCTATTTGATTTGACCAAGTAATTCTCTCATGTTCATGGACCTTACTGGCCTACCCCTAGTCCACACATGTGGATTTACCGGGCGTATCCTCAGTCCCATAAATAGAATCCACCGTTTGAATATTCAACTCTGTATTTAGATAGCAATATATTAGTCTTGCAAAAACAATATAAATTTCAATACTTATCAGAAAAATGGATTTTCTTAGTTTCATATAAAACCTGAATGAGTTTACTACAACATTATAGTTAAGAATATCTCAATTTGACCACAATTTTTTTGGGTCTAAATCCACATGCAAGACAGTAGGTCCTGCTATTTATAATAATCACCGAAAATCTCACACTTCATGGAAATTTGATTTATTAGACTAGAAAGAAAGATTAATGATTCTACTTCAAATTCTTCGTTTTGAGTTTCCTCAAAGTACTACATATAAATAGGTTAAATTGTCAGAAACTAGAATGTGTACGAATTTTCAAAACCAATGCAAAACTGTCAACCAGTCCTAAGTTCGGATTTGTTTAAAATACTAAACAATATTCAAACCTCATTACATTTTGTGAACCTATTATAGACATATACGGGATACACATATGAAAATTTCAGCTTCAAATTCGATCTAGTTAGAGATATGATTTTCAGAAGTAAATCCAAAATTTAGGAACAAAACTGTAAAAAGGTTCTAAGTTAACCTTAATGTAATTTCACACAATTAACTGAAAACCATTTACAGTCAAGTGGGGAACTCCTCCAACAAATTTGAAATCCCTCTTTATTTTGAAGTTTGCATTATGTTTGTATCTGCTACTTACTACTTACAAAAATAATGAACATAATTCATCAAGAAAAAAAATTGTTCCTCCAACAATAAAATTATTTAAAACATAAAACAATATAAAATGTGTAATTATATTTAAACTAGTAATTTGCACATGCGATGCACCCCTTTTTTTTTTAAATTTCCATTCTTCACGAATTATCCCCAATGGCATCACCATTTATTTTATATGAAACAATGTCGTAAATAATTACGTTGTAAATAAATGTGAAGTTTGAGGATATTATGACAACTGAATAATTAATAAAAACTTGATGGTTAGTATAACTCCACTTAAAAATGTATAGTTGAGATTAGATTAATTACATTAGTTTGTCTACAAATTACAAAACTTCAATTCTTGAATTATAGTAATAAAGATGTATGTAGTATGCAGTAAGAACAAACAAAATGCAAACTTGAAAATAGAGATGGATTTTAACTTTCAACAAATTTGAAATATGAAATTCATCTATATTTTGATGTTTGCAATATGTTGGAGGGAGAGTTGAGAAGCGCAGAGACCAAGACCCCAAGTGATACTTGTGGAGGTATAGTTGTAACCCATTAGTGAATATTTTATGACTTTTAATGAGTTGAATTAATTCTGGAGTTTCAAAAGATTGTTGGTAATCAATAGCGGTGAGAAAAAAAAAGTTACACAAAGAGCACTTGCAATAGGGATATCTTGGAGGGGGTATCTTCAAGTGCCACATCACTTACCTGCCAAATTTTTTGAATCGATAGATACCCACCACTATTTCATCGATAATAAGGTGAGTATCTTCCCACTTATAATACTATTATTGATATTATTATTATTATTATCATTATTGTTATTATTAGTGGTGCCCACCTAAAGGGGAAGGGGAAGTGGGAAGACATGGGGCCCAAGTCTTGACCAAGACCCAGTGATGTAACACCTTTGGGGCTTTTTTAATATTTTGGGGGTATCTTCCCCATTGGGAGTGCTCTAAGAGTCTTACGACCAGCATGATACCAAATTAATTATATTAATAGGATAAGTTTCCAAACTATTTGCATAAATGGGCCAATGTCCAAACTATTTGAAAATAAGGGTTACTTTTCAAATACAATTCTATACTTCCTTTTCTATAATATTTTACATAGGATGTGTGAAATTTCTACAATTTAAAATTTTTGTTTTCAATATTTTCTATTTAATCATTTGAATTAATTGTTTGTCTACTTATACTATATATAAACTATTACTAAATATTTTGAGAAAACCAGGTAAGAGTTACTTACTTTGAAACAAGGCTCTAAAACTACTTTTATGTGCACCGCGTAACTGTGATTGAGAGAGTTGTGATTGTCTGCAAAAGAGAACAAGAGAGTATCAAAAAATTTTAAAATTAATATTCTTGGAAATAACATACATTATCATTCTCTCAAATATCAAAATACTCAAGTATATCTTCAAATCATCTCATGATTTCTAATTCTGGATCTGAAAATTCACTATCACTATCATATGGAGGTTCTTCTATATGTTCGTTTCTTCAAGATATTGCATATATGTTGTTGTATGACTAAATATATAACTACTAAATTCTCTATTCAAAGAATAATAAATATCTTTCATGAAAAGTTAGGTCATCAATTATTTGAATATTTATATTATTGATTTGACTAGGATTAACCTGAATTATTGTTATAATTATTACTCGTTCTATGTTAAAGAAAAATAATTTAAACTCATAACAATCAACTGGGCTCGTTAAACTTTGAGGATAATAAACATAAAAAACACATATTCTATCACTTCCATGGTAGTTACCCAGTAATTCTTGAATTAACTCATGATTGGAACTATTATTATTATCCATTTTTTTAATGATTGTGATGAATTAAAGATTGAAGCAATAAGTAAGGAAATCAAGAGTAAAAAGAGGTTTCCAAGGGCACCAAAATAATCAAACAAAATGGCCCAACATGCTTCTGACTTGGCCAAACCTCTTTGAGTTTTTCTATACCAGTTACTACCAGTGAATAAAATACCTTTGGTATGCACCCCAATTTTAGTGCTCCTTTTACGTTCCTCCCATCCCCAGACTACTATGCTCTTCAAGAGAGCTTCATCCGAGGGATACGTCCAGAATAACTGAGTAACACTTCAGTACATGCAACCATAATCTAGCTCGTTTCCTACCACTAGGTGTATAGCTCAACTATAGAAGGTTGTACAAGATCTTTTAGGTAGAGTCTTACAAAGATCTCCCCGAGGGAAAGAGATTAGTTAGTCATACCTTATATTAAATAAGAAATGATCGAGAGATAATCTTTATTGATTCAAAGTTTCTTACAAATCAACTCTTCTTACAAGATTATATGGAATTTCTCCCTTAGATTATCTTCCCTCTTTCTTACTAAGCCTGCCCTTTTATAGAAGAATCGATGGCTTTACATTCTTCAGATCTTACATCATCTCATCAGTGATTTCGTTATTGTTCTGATTACATCAGTGCTTACATCATGGGGTCCATAATTTAGGTTAATACATCACTACATTCGTTACTCTAGAAAAAGAGATTACTCCTGGACAACATCTTCACTCCCTCCACATTTATATTGGTGTTCTGTCTTCATCAGGTTGCAGTAGTATCTAGCTTTTTGTTCTGTCATTGCCAATGCTCCTATAGATAGTATCTGGTACCAGTTGTCAAATAGCTCACGTTTATCTTGTGCTTGCTTTGTTTTTGTTAAGCTATACATTATTATTTTCTCTGGATCTAGGCTGTCATAGATTCATATGTTGCTGTCTCTCAATTTTATGTCTTTTAATTTGCAATAGATATTTCTGAATCTCATTGCCCTTCTTTCTGGGATTATCTTCTCAAATTCCTCAGCTTTGTATGACACGATGTTAAATGCTCCATATATTACCTGGGTAGTCATCCCTATTTTGATGAGATGATCTGCTGGAAGTTCTTCATTTTCTTCAAGATAATCAAGGATTGCTGAATATATTATAACATATATTTCTAGGTCTTTGTAAGACTAAAATAACTCTTAGCTGCTTTATGTATTTCTCTTGACAATTGGATAAGTTCTTCACTTCTCTGGATGGATGGATACAATGAATAAGTCATCTTTCAAATAGTGCTCGCGTTGTTCTTGGATTAGCACTTGGTAGAATGATGGCTTTATTCATATGCTGTTGTGATATGCTCTTGATGAATTAGTCCACCTCGATTACTTGACATAATTTTTTAATATATTGTAAAAATAATATTTTCTTTGATACTTTGGTAAGAGATTTCTTAGTGAGTAATGTCTCATTGTATGTAGTTTTGTTTGAAGATGTATTTACTTCTTCTTTTACGGAATGGGTAGGTTCGCTAATTTTACTCATTTTTTCACTAACATTCTCCACCATATTTTATGTAGATGCATGCTTATTTATGTGCTAGTAGAACAGACTTTGGAGTTCGGATATTTGTAATTGTAATTAAGTAAATGTTGCCTTAATATGTTCCACATTTTCCTTGAGGAAAGTTATGTTCTCTTCTATTTGTTGAACTCTACTTTCCATTCTGCAAAAATAAAACGGTTAATTAGCTAAAACGTTATCTTTTCCTTTTATATTTTTATTGTAAAATAATGATGTGCTAGTTACATTTGTCATCTTATCAATCTTTTATTTGCTATAGTTGGATTTATTAATTTATAATCCAAGTCTTTGCTTGGGTATTATCCGTTTTTACTATAAATTTTGTATGTAGTATGATTAACTCAAACTTTTGTATTGATTTTATAATTCCTTTTCATTTATGTGGTAATTTTGTTGTGTTTGTGTGAATGAGCCACTAGTCTATCTGGCTAGTCTTTCTTCTTTTTCATCTTTTTCTATAAATTTTAATATTGCTCACCAATTATTTTCACTTGCATCTGTTTCTATTCCATGTGCATTCTTTAACATGTAATCTTAGTTTATTTAATTCTGAAGTTTGTTGTTTCAATATTTAAGTTTTGTATTCATCCTCTGTGGTCCATTCCCATTTCTCGAACTTTCTCAATTTTTGTTGTAGCCAATTTATTTTTGCTGATAAATTTGGTATTTATCATTGTATTTGATTTAGTAGTCCAATTATGGCTTGTACTTTTCTTTTGAGTAGTCCAATTTGGTATATATCATCGTATTTGTGAATGTTGTTATTTTTTCTGATTTATATGGTTGTAGTTCTATTCCTTCGTGTGATAATTTTGTTCCTAAGAATTCTATCTATTTTGAATAACTCAATTTTTTTGATAATATAATTCTTGTATTTTTTACTATTTTTATGAATTTTAGTAAATGTTCTTTATGTTGCTCTTCCTTTTCGGATCGTATTAAGATATCATCTACATATACTAGTATAAAATTATTGTATTTTTTACATATCTTATCCATATATTCATGAAATATTTCTGGACTATTTTTATTTCCGAAGAGTAATATGTTCCATTCAGAAAATTCTTGCAGTGTGCTGAATGCTATTAATAGTTTTGATTCTTCTGTTAGTTTTATGTGGTAAAATCTGGATTTGCAATCAAATTTGAATATATTTTTTTTGTTATTGTGTTTAGTAGTATTTGTATGTCTGATAGTGGATATCCAAATCTTTTAGTACTTTTATTTAGTTCCTTATAATTTACTACAATTCTAGATTTACCTCTTTTTTCTTCTGAGTGTTTTCTTACTATGAATGCTGGTGATGAATGTGGACTTTGTGACTTTTTTATGTAATTTTTTTTCCATTAGTTATTTTATATATCTTCTAAATCAGTTGGAGTATGTCTTATAGGTTTAAATTTTATTATTTTGAATTATATATTACCTCTATATGAGTTGTGGGTTTAATTAAGTGTCATTTTTCTAAAGGGTTTTCTCCATGCAGATCTTCTAATTATTTTTGTAAAACTTCTAGTGTAATTGTTTCATGGACTTGCTGTATTCTACTTTTATTTGATAAGTACTGATGCCATGCTGGGTTGAAGAAACTCCGATGTGTAGTAGATCTGTCCTAAATAGGATTGTGTTATCTTAATTGCTATGACAGGTTGTTTACAAGGTGTTGTAAATGTAACTGTTCTGCGTGATATAGTCATGAGATAGTATTGTTGTAAAAAAGTTATTTCCTAATAAGACATCATTATTCATTTTCATCAAATTGGTATATTATTGGTAATTTTATAATATGATTTCCTACATATATCATAATATTTTGTTGATATTTGTCAAGGATAATGTTTTTTCCTGTAAATCCAGATATTGTTCTCTTATTAGTTTCATCTTGTTTTCATTTTGGTAGTATATTTTCATTGCATAAGCTTGTGTCTGCTCCAGTATCTATTAGAATGTGATAGTTTCTTGAATTGTATTCTTTGTATACAATTTCTGTTAGTATGTATAATGTATTTTTTGTTGCTCTTAATGGATTCAATTAGACAATATTCTATTTATTACTGTACTTTCATTATTTACTGTTATTGTTATTTTTCTTCTTGTTTTGAGTATGGTTGCACTGATGTTATTCATTAACATTGTGTTCTGCGTCTACAAGTAGATGTAATAGTATTTCACTTCTACTGTTTATTCTTAAAGGTAATACTATTTTATGGACAATTGGATGTCTATTGGTTTTTTTTTTTGAAGGAAAAGGTAGAAATTGGATGTCTATTGTTATAGTTGTCTAAATAGTTTTATGGATTTTCTAATGGTATTAATTCTGTTGTTTTTATATTGGTTCGTTTAATATGTGAATTAGTAGCTCTTATCTACAAGGGCTATTTGTTTGTTCCATTTACCATTGTCATAATATTCTATTTCTATCTTAAATTGATAATTATTTTGGTTATCTAATGTATTTATTATTAG
Organism: Hemerocallis citrina; assembly: GCA_017893485.1. Taxonomy (NCBI): domain Eukaryota; kingdom Viridiplantae; phylum Streptophyta; class Magnoliopsida; order Asparagales; family Asphodelaceae; genus Hemerocallis; species Hemerocallis citrina. Next base: position 350,299,081 of record CM030358.1, on the reverse strand, counting down.
TATTAGTTTCAGCGTATGTTTTTTGTTTCTTATTGATGGTGATCTTTTCTCAAACATTATTTGTGGTACTTTTCCTTTTGCAATATCTTTTGCTTTTTTAAAGCCAAATTCTATATAATTTGGTATGATCATTTCAGAGTTTTCTCTAGCTGCTTTGTATCTTATAATTTTTCGGAATAATTGTTCTATTTTAAAGTTATCAGTATTTCTTTTTTTTATAACTTCATGCTTACTTGTAAAAGCATAAATATTTCTTATTTGCATACTCATAATCTTACTCTTCTCTATCATTTTTATTCCTGATCATCTATGATACATGATCAAGCTTTTGTCCTTATTTTCTTCTGCAATACTAATAGAGAAATTATGTTTTATTGTAAATTTTATTTTGTCAGTATCTCCTCTCTCCACTTCTTAGTCGGGCGCTTTAAAAGAACGTTCCGCAAATTCTCCTCCTCGGGGCTCAATCCTGGATCTGTCCTTACCCTGTTGGGGAACTCTCCTCCAAATAGTAGGAATCCCCCATGGGTCACGACTACGGATGATGAAGTATTTTTCCCTCCAAAACTTGATCGAATCTGGATTATCGATCAACTTCACGCCCGAGCGAGGGGTGAGATAGTATCTAAACTCCATCTTAATTTTCTGATGAAGCTTGTAGAGCCCCCTCAACACATTCAACCGTGGCTCGATCCCCGCCTGACAATGCAAGATGAAGTTGTTCACATGCCTCCACATGTTTCATGTACTGAACAGGGCTCAGAGTGTACCATCTCAAAACGTCTTTAACAAATGGATGAAGAGGTAGGCAGAGTACCATATGGAAAGCATCAAACAGGAAGAAACACAACTCGGGAGAGATCGGAGAACAAGTTCTAACCCCGAGGCCAGGCAGCATCAAATCGAACTCCCGTGGGATCTTGTAGCAATCCCATATGCGGCCCAAATCCTCCTCCGTAAGAATCGAAGATACATTGTCTGCCTCAGAAGACTCATGATACACGGGCTCCTTATTCAGAACACTTTGCTCAACTCGATCCCTCAAGTTAGCGGGATACTCACGAATGCGGGTGAGACCCGTTAAGGGGCCCGTATATCTCCCAAGATCTCCCGTTCTCCTATACTCCTCTACTATAGTCTTCACAATGATCAGAGATGACCCGACTACCCCCTTCCCATTATCTGCTCTAGTAGAAGGAGGAACAGATGACCGCTCTTCGCCGCAGCTAGTAGGGGAAATTCATTGCCCGAAGAAACCCTAGACATCTTATAAAATATTATGCAAATTACCTTTGATTTTACCTGTACGGTCGGAAAGATTGTTGGAGAAAGAAATTGGCTACCAGAACACTTTTAGAGAAGAAAATGGTCAGGAAGAAGAAGAAGATAGTGAAGTGAGAATGAAGAGGAGGAGAGGGGAGCGAGAGGATTTATAGAAGCTCAAGCCGACTCTTGGGCTCCCGAGTATTGGGCCCCCAACCATCGAGGAAGCCCAACAGTTGGGGAAGCCCAAGCGCCCAAAAAAGAAAAAAAATGAGGAAACCAGCGAGTTGGCCAAGTAAGTCAACGTTGATCAGATCAAAATTGCCATGTGGACGTCATGTAAGCGCCACATCACTGCCACGTCAGATCAGGAGCTATCCCCAAGCAGACTTTCCCCCGACCAGAGCGAGCATGGAAATGTGCCACGTGGATTCCATGTGGCCCCACATCATTTGCCATGTCGGATTAAGGACTACCCCTGAGCAGATTTGCCCCCGACCAGAACGGGCGTGAAAATGCACCACGTTATACCACATGGGTACCACGTCATTGCCACATTAGATCAGGGGTTGCCCTCAAGCAGACTCGCCCCCGACCAGAATGGGCGTGAGACGCCACGTGGGGCCACCTGGGGTATCGCGGGGGGGGGGGGGGGGGTGGAGGGCGGGGGGAAGCACCGAGCAAGTCTGCCCCCCTAAACAAAACTGACGCGAAAACCATCTGATCTCCCAAATCTTCACCGTGAATCTTCATTAATGGCTGAGATTTAGTTAAGTAATTTAATTTTAATTTAATTCATTTATTTAATTATTAAATTGAATTAATTATTTACAAATTCCAAAAAATAATTTAAATTCAAAATAATCAATTAAAAATTCTAAACATAATTATTAATGTAGAAATATATTAAAATAATCCGATAAAATAATTATAAATTTAGAATAAATAATAAAAAATTAAAAATTAAATTATTAAAATTCAGAAATTAAATAAAATTTTCAAAAAATAATTTAAAACTGTAAAAAATTCAGAAAAGTCTGGAAAAATCTCAAAAAATCTAGAAAATTCTAAAAATAATCCTGGGTATTTTACAAACTCAGAATAACACTGTTACACCTCGAGCAAGATCCAAACATCCCAGAAAACTCTGAAAAGTTCTGTAGACCATTAAAAACGGGCAAACTACACCTCCAAGGCTGTAAAACTCAGTCTTTGAGAGCGGGGGCTTGTGATATGGACAAAAATAGAACCAAATCAGGAATGTTCAAATTGGGCACGAATCTTAAAGCTCTCAAGGGTAAAACAGTAAATTTCACTAGAATTGGGTTCGTAAACGGGAATTGAGCCTCTTTCAAGTCTAACGACCCAAAAATGGACTTGTCAAACTGGATTGTCATAACAGTTCAACATAAATGAGTCCATAATTATTTAAATATGATTTAAAATCATAATTATCCTTAAGAGATTGTTCAAAAAACATATCTCTTATCAAGAGAAGAGTTTTAACTCTATCTCCACAACTGCTCTTATCTCTTCATGAAGAAGAGATAACCAACTCTATCCAAAACACTGGGAAGTAGAGATAAATCATTATCTTGAGACTGAACCCCAAAGCAACTATAAATGCCCCATGACCTCCATAAGAACTTGGTAATCAGTATTTAGTCACTAAAAGCTCTCATATCTTTGCTGAGTTCTGATTTAAGTGTCGGAGGGTCTTTCGCCGGGGTCAACCCCAGTGTTTCAGACTTTTGCAGGTCAGTCGGAGAAATCGTCACCATCCAGATCAGATTGAACAGTTCAAATGAGTCAGATTCAAGAGTCAAAGATCATTTGGAAATAGTTAATATCAGCGAAGACTAAAAGGTCAGTTATTTTTATTGTTTCAAAAAGAATTCACATCATCTGTTTTCTCCCTCACAGAAAAAAGTAGCAACCCTGGGCATCCTTCACCCAAATCTTCCAACAGATCAAACGAGTTTGAGCCGAACAGTTCGGATGAGCTTCGCCAAAAGTTCAGGGATAGCCTCCTTCAGATGAGAAACTTTCAAGCTCTTCTTAAGAATTACATTCTTCAACTCATACCTCTCAGTTGTAGCCGCTAGCAAAGAACGACGAAGAGATTTAGTTTCTAAGTCCTTTTCAACAATTCCCCTACAAGGGGGACCTCCCCACCATGCAAACCTCCCTCTGATTCAAGGAGTGTTATCTCATGCAGCCTATTGCTAAGACGCTCGACTTCAACATTCCTCTTGGTTAGAATTATCTTAAGGTGAGCAAGCTCTATTTTTGGACTGGATAACCTTTCTCGCAAATGAGTAAGCCCTAGATCTACCATGTGCAACCTGGTACGGAGGTGGGCAGTCTTTTCGTGTCGAGGATCTCCCCCGCTGTATACAACGATCTGTCAATGGGAGAGAGCAAAGGGTCACTATGGTGATAGTAAACAAGGCCACATGGATAATAAGACTCAAAAGCTTGAAGCCAGCATATCAAAATAAATTATCAACGAAGCCAAATACAAACGTTGGACACAAAAGAGTTTTCATTCATGCAAAAAGGGAAGATAAATCAAGCGGTGGCCAGTCCTGCTATTAGCCACATACACAAAAAAAAAGCAAGTACAAGAGAGGAAGTCAGGGATCCACCTCAGCAGACGGAGTCGGAGGAGAGGAAGTTCCGATGACCTCCTTCCTCTTCCCTCCTACATCTCTCTCAGGGCTCTTTGCCCCCCGCGGCTGCTATTGCTCCCTGTGCTGTCTCCTCTTCCCCATCGTCTTCCTTATCATCTAGCTCCACACCTGGTGCGAACCCCAGGCATCCCATCAAAACCAGGAACATGCTCGACGATGTCCTGGATGGCCTTGCTGTACGCCTTCTCCATGTTGGCGAACTCATGCTCCTCTGGTCGGCAATCACCTGGGCCACCACGCCCTTCTTCTCATTAGCCGTCGTCTCCTTCACCCTCTTCAATTACACCTCCAGCTCGTCGTTCCGAGCCCTAAGGGCATCCCCCTAGTCTCCGACGCATCCAACACCTTTACCGCCTTCACCTTCTCCAAGTTGGCTCTGTTGATCGCCACCTTCCACTCCTTCTCCTCCTCCTCCTCTGCCATATGCTCCAACAGTTTTCCAAAGTGAAGGTGATCTATAAAAGAGAGAGAGAAGGACTCTTGGACTTGGAAATATATACCAAAAAGAGAACAAACAAAAAAAGGATTATTATCACAAGACTACCACCACATTGGCCCGAGCGATCTCCACAGAAGAGGAGTCGATTATCTCCGAAGCCATCTAGCTCCGATCTTTTGGGGTAACAAGGTGCCGAATATCTTGAATGCAGCTATCTGTGTCCCTGAGAAAGTCGTCGTGCCACTTGATGGTCCATTCTGGCATAGTTCGACTTGTGCTGATCGGAAAGCACCCTATCAGTTTTAGCAGTTAACAGTGGAGGCTTCCTCTCAATGCGTTCCAGGGTGTACCCAGATCTGCCACAGGAGTAGAAGTCAAGGAGCTCTTGGCCACCTTCACAGACCCGTACATGAGCACCGCCTGCTTCTCTTCTTCCCTTCCAGCACTTTGGTGCTGAGCCCGACCCTCTTCCACATGATCTCGTCGAAATCCATACCGTCTACCTCTACAAAAGGGAAACAGTATATGATGTAAGAGCATAATAAGAAACAAGAAGAATAGAAGCAAAACAAGATAGTTAAAAGCTATTCCGTACTATGGTCCATCAGGCTCAGACCCCTTGCGAAGATGACCTCCTCTGTAATCCACCACCACTTTAACAGCTCACACTTCTAAAGGACTTCACACGCCTTCCTCTCGCTCTCACTCAAAGCCGGGTCAGCCCTCACTCTCTTCTCCACGATGGTCTGCCACTTGGGAAGGATCCCCCATGGCTCCAAAAAATGGATAACGAATAACTTCTCTTTCTAGTGTTTAATCGAGTCAGGAACCTCAACTATTTTTCACTCATTCAAGGGGATAGGAAGTATTGGTATTCTGATTTGTTCTTCTGATTGAGCTTGAAGGTGCTCTAAACACGCTCAAATTTAGCTCGATCCCAGCCCCTTGGCAGTGCAAGATCAAGCTGACTACCTGCCTCAACATGTTCGGCATATACTGCACTAAACTGAGAACCATCACAAAACCTCCCTCATGATCGAGTGCAGAAGAAGACGAAGTTCGGTGTAGAAAGCATTGAAGGGAAAGACGTTGTACTCATTGAGAAGAGCCAAACAAGCCCTGAGACCGGGATCAGGCGTAAGAAGCTCAAAGTGAGAAGGGATCCCGAATGGGCTTCGAATCAACGGTATATCATCCTCTATCAAGATAGAAGAAATAGATTTTGCCACGGTAGTCTAAACGTAACATGTGCTTAACAAGATCTCATAAATCTTTGGTGTACTGCGTAACACGAGTAAGATTCAAAACAGTGGAGGGGTACATCCCAAACTGACCTGCCCTCCTATCTGTCCCCTCAATCGTCTCCACTTTGACCAAAGATGACTTGGACAATCTCTTCCCCTTCTCTCTTCTTGTGGGATGAGAAGCAAATACTCCTCGCTAGTAGATAAGTCATCGTTCGATGAGACCCTAATTATCTCTAAATTAATATTAATTACCTGACTTTGGCTCGATTTGACCTCTATAATCGAACAGAGCTTCACCGAAAAAAGAGAAGATGCCGGAATTGCAAAAAAAACCATCGAAGTTTTAGAGAGAGAATCGCATAGAGAGAGAGAGAGAGAGAGAGAGAGAGAGAGAGAGAGAGAGATGGTGGAAATAAGAAGTGAGAAGAAGAGGAGAAGGGTGAGGGAGATATATAATGGTGTGGAGAGTTAGTTGGGTTCCCAACCGTTGGGCCCCCAATGGTCGGGAATAAGCTCAACTACTTCATACTCGACAATAACAACAAAATCCACGTGCGCGCCACATCGATGCCACGAAGGCACAAAATTCAGCTCCATATAGCGCCACGTAGGAGCCATGTAAGCACAACATTACTGCCACATCACCGCCAGTTCACGCCATAAGCGCTAGAAGACAAAAGTGCACGGTAGACACCACCTCTCCGGTACTAGAACGTCTACTAGAACTTCCAACAGTTGGGCCCCCATCAGTTGAGGATAAGCTCAACCGCTTCATACTCAGCAACAACAAAAAAATCCTCATGCGCACCACATCGATGCCACGAAGGCACAAAAGTTCAGCTCCATATGGTGTCACGTAGGAGCCATGTAAGCACAACATCACCACCAAATAACCGCCAGTTCGCGCCATAAGCGTTTCAAAAGTGCATGGTAGACACCCCCTCTTCAGTACTAGAACGCCCATAGAAGAGATTGACAAAAACAACAATTTTTAGCCGTTGGATCTCTTCAAAAATTGGCTCAACGAGAAGAACATAGCGGATCACCTCATTAATCGTGCTACCCCCTCTCTGGTGCAACGCACCAGAGAAGTGAAGCACCAGAGCACTGTGCGCTTGAGCACTTCACTTAGACCCATCGATCTCTTCAAAAATTGCATCCAGGAGATCGAACGAACCTGATAGAGTGTGTGCGAGAACGACCTGAAAACCTGTAAAGCCCTCCCCTCCCCCCCCCCCCCCCCCCCCCCCGAGCGCTACGCGCTAGAGCTTGTCTCCTAGCCCTTTGACCTTCCCACGAAGCGTCTGCAAAGATCAACAGCCAAGATCGCGCGAAGGCATGATTTATTGTTTTTTATTCATTTTATTTATTATTAATTTGAATTAATTAATTTAAATTTCAAAAAATAATTGAAATTTTGGATTAAATAATTAAAAATTTTAAAAATAATTATAAACTAAAATTTTTTTTTTCAAAAATAATTATGGATTTAGAATAACTCATTAAAATTTCAAAATCGATTATAAATTTCAAAAAATATATTCTAAAAATCCGAAAAAATAATTAAATTCTACAAAAATTTAGAAAATCCAGATACATCTTGAAAAATTCCTAGAACTCTACAAAACTTCTAACTTCTTCAATCGTCCCTGAAAGCCACAAAGTTGTTCAGATCACTTGAAACGAGTCAACTACTCCTAGAGGGCTGAGAAACTCAGCCTTCAAGAGTGGGCGGCTTATAATAAAGGTAAAAGTTGATGGAAATCAGTGCCACACTACTATTGAGACACGAATCTCAAAGCTTCTAGAGGTGAAAAAATAATTTTACAGCGAATATAGGCATGTATGGAGAACATGGGCCAATTTCCGGTCCATCAGCATAAAACAGTCCTACAAGCAAGGAGTAATCTACAGTTCAATAAATGAGTCCTGATTAGTCAATTTTTTTGGACCAAATCCTCAATCCAAAAGAGAGTTATCAACTAAACTTATCTCCTAACTATGGGAATAAGCATTTTAAATACAAAATAAACTCTTTTAAGCTAACTAGTTGAAATTTGCACGTGTCTTGGTGCACGTGCAAGTTGAATAATTTAACAATGTTTTATGTTGTTGAGAAAATCAATCATAGAAGAAATTTCATTAAGAACTCAAATGAATATATAGTATAATCACTATATATTAATTATGTACACAAACTATTAAATTTTTTTAACTAATGACTCTAAATATTATCATGAGTAAACAAAATAACAAGTAAATAATAGTTTCATCTAAAACAAAAAAGATGTTAAAAGAAAGATATTAAAATAAAAGAACAAACTAGTAAATCCTAGACTGGATATCATTGTATTTTTCATAAAATCAATAATCATTTTTGACTTTAACTTTCTTCAACTTAAAACTGCTTGTAACTTCTTGTTCATCTTTTTTTTATTTTGCATCCAGTCAATGCTCGTGTAGTTGTTCTTCCATAACTTACATCTTTTGCTTTGGTAAAAAAAAGTATACTCATCTCCAATTCAAATCTTCGTCATTCTATTAAAATTTTCAACATTTTGTCTACGTATAGAATTAAGTAATTAGGTCTTAATTATTTTCAACATTATGAGAATAGCATATTATACCTTATTCTTTATATGTTCAAAGACTTTCGCGGAACAGTTGATGATGCACTTTGCTTCCTCATCAAATAAAATTAATTCTTCTTCCGCACTTGTATCATTTATTGTGATTTTGAATACACATATGAAATAATTTATTCTTAAATAAATTATATATATATATATATATATATATTTGATTGAAGAATGGAAGAAAGAAAAACAAACAATATGGTGTTTTGTATACCTTAGTTCATATTAAACATTATTCTTTTTACATTTTCGACAATAAGATTCATCATTTTCAACACTGACTTTGTTGAACATGCTTTGCATGCAATGTACCATGGATCTCTCACATCTTTGACACTTTTGATCAAAACCTTGCAAAAGTAGTATTTTTCATTGAAATATTAAATAAAATTAGAAGCCAACGAAATATTTCTAGACATATAGAAAATTGAATAAAATATTAAGCACAAGCAATGCAAAATGACATAATTATTTTAAAAACTGAATTTTAAAAATAATTTTATTATTTTTAATACCTAATAATAATAGCAGTTTGCACAGAGAATGTCAGTTCTTCCACATCCAATACTTTTCTTTTATTTATCTGCAGGGAATTACCTTTTAATAAAATTTCATTACAACTTATCCTGAAACAAAGAAACAAATTATGGTAAATGATACTTCAAAAGGCAACAATTATACAATTAATATACAAAATAAATTATATAATTCTCGAATTTGATTTGCTTTAGGTTCATATGAATTTATTTCTACTGTAGTCTTATTTGTTGATGTGAGAGAGAACCTTTTAAAACAATCAATAAAAAAAACATTAAAAAATATATAGTAAATAGCATTATTAATTTCACTGTATATAATTACCTCCAAAGTTTGAGGTTTTTATAAAGGTAATTGCAATATTTGGCATGTTGGATGATAATTATTTTAGAGCTTTTTCTTCCTTAATTGCTAATTCTCCCTATATAATTAAGCAAAATTATATGAATTCCAAAATAATTTCATAAATTATTATACAATTTAATTAATCGATATTACCTGAATCTTACAGCTGTAAGATTTCGCTTCTCTGCTTCATTACCATATTTTGAGTCTACCTTCTCTACGTCTCATGCATTAATTACTGCTAAACAAAGATTAATCAATTTTTCCCTTTATTCTATTTTTCTATCTACATCTTTTACACAGTCTACATCTAGCCATTCTCCATTTCCTGCTATTCTTTTTTTCGTAGTTTTCAGTGGATTCATATTTTGGGGTCTCTTTTCTTTTTCTTTTCCTAACTTCCTCCTTTCTCTACTTTGTCATTTCCATGATAGGTGATAAGGCTTTTTATTAGATGGTGGTCTCAAGTTTTCGTATATGTTAGTTGAATTTTCATTAGGTTTTGTTATAATCTTGTCTCCTTTATCCATTTTTATTTCTTCGTTTGTAAAATCTAGATTCTGTAAGGCTTCTTCTACTTACTCTGAATTGGGATTTTCCATTAAATTTTCTATTTCCAAAATATTTATATTAAGTTTTGTTTTAGCTTCTAACTTCTTCATACCTTCTTCTGTTATGCCTAATTCTTCCTCTGAGTCATCTGTCATATACCTGTTTAGTTCTTTTATGTTCTTATTTATGATTTTTAGATATTTTCTTATATCTCCAACGAATTCTGGACCATTGTAATTTTCTTCTAGTTTTTGAAGGTTTATCATATAAATTATTAATTCTATTTTTGAATTTAATTTATATATTAATGTTTCTACTTTTGGACTATTATCCATACCAACTTAATTCTTATAGTTTAATAATTTTTGTGCTAGTAGGTGTTGGCAATACTAACTTGCTTTTTCATTTCTATAATCTAATAGCTTGTATGCTATTATTTTTTGTATTTCTTTAGGTGATTTTGCAGTTGTTCTACTTGTTATTACTAAATATTCTGATATTTTTTTGTCAGATATATGTTTTTTTATATTAATATTTTATCAACATATCTTTTTTTAATGTTTAAAATGTTCTTCTTCTGATATTTCATTCTCAGATATATGTTTTCTAATCTTTTATCAAAGTATCTTATTTTAATGTTTGAAATGTTTTTTACTCTTAGTTACTTTATTTTCAGTGAAATATCTAGTTTTTAGATAGAGTAGTAATTATGTAAATAATTTAGTTTTAAGGTTGCATAAGTAACTTCAAATGTCTGGTTCTTTTTAGAAAATTATCTCCAAGTGGCCTGTTATTGTAAATAGTTGGGGAAGTGCCCTATTGTTGTAAATAGTTTCAAAAATTGGCTTATTTTTGCAAATCACTCTAGGATACAAGTAGCAATTTTTTTTTCTTCTATTTGTTCCATTTATTAATATTAATTAACTTATTATTGTTTATACGAGAAATTGTAAAGATTTTGTTCTTTTACTTTCAAAATTGATGATTGTACATTGTTTTATTTTCACGTGTAACCTTCATTAGGTCTAATGTAAAACTTAGGTTAATGGATAATCTGGTAAGCAGAATTTAAATCCAAAAATTTAGTGGATGTGGATCCCAAGTGGATCGTTATTTTTCTAGTGGGTAAGAATCTACACGTGGATCCTATAAAATTTTAGTAGATTAACATGTAAATCTTATAGAATTTTACTCAATTTGATAATTTTTTAAAGTAGATCCTACTCTTTTTTTTCGAAGATATAGTAGATCCATTTTTTTGATAGATCCATTTTTTTGATCTGGCTGGAGTCTTTCGACTCTATCCGCTTACATAAAAAAAAAAAAAAAGATATAGTAGATCCTACTCTTTTTATGCATAATACATTAGCCATACAGTAAATCCTACTCTTTATTATTTTAATTTTTTTTGCACTGTCATTTTCCTAGAATGTTCCTTCACCTTCAAGATCCATCTAATGACAACACGGGCAACATCCTCTCCCTTGTAATCTTTACAATATGATTAAAGTTTTACTCTTAGGCGTTCCCACTTTTATAAGTCGTTCTCAAGTCTCTATAATTTTCGTTTGGTAAAGGGTATGACAAAAGAATGTCAGTCAAGGCATTCGAAAATAAAAACATCGATAGGGTGTATGATGTGGGTATAAATGGCGTGTCCCAATCAAGACCAACAGGTCTTCTCAATATTTGCTCATCTCAGATCATTAGGTCAAAAGGTCCAACGGACCTTTTGCAGCTTCAAGCCCACAGGCAAACGGGTTTGACCCGGTCCATTAGAGTCAGATATCTATTTACTCTGCCTATAAATACCAGGCCCCCTCCTTCTTGAGAGAGGTAATCCCAAATTTCTCACATGAACCCTAGTTTCCTTCACATTTTTCATTGACTGACTAGATCGTCGGAGGGTCTGTCGCCGGATTTTCTCCCGGTGTTTCTAGGCACTTTGCAGGTGTTCCGGTCGGCCAGCCACCAGCTACTCTTTCGAACCGACCTCCATAAACCGACCGAATCTGCAGTTGAGATCTGTCCCTTCCACTTCATAGATTACAAGAACTCACACCTGTTGCTTCCGCACCGAAAACAACAACATCAGGTTGGCACCGTCTTTGGGAACGGCTTGACAGACCCAAAACCAGATTCATCTCTCCAGACTCTACCCCTCCTATGGCCTCTAAATCAAAGTAGGCGGCAACAGCGGGGCGGTGTGCTCGCATCATCACCGGACCCTCAGTCAAGCAGGCACACAGGGTTCCCGAAGACACCGACCCGAGAATCCCCTGAGTCAGGGTCCGAGCATCTCACGCTCAGCCGCTGGGCAGTCTGGAACGCCAAGAAGCCGATGACCTTTGGAAGATCATCAACCATCAGAAACCTGAGGACGACCTCTGGAAATAGCTCGATCGTTCCAGGAGCGGAGCTGCCTCCTTTGTCCAGGTTCCGACCCATAGCCTACAAGACAGGAGCAACGACGCAGTTGCTCACCCAGAGATCGACGACCTCTAACGGTCCAATTCCAAGATGTCACGGGCACGAGGATCGAGTTCCAGGAGTTCAAGAACGAGGTCCTCCTAGCCATTCAAGGCGCACCCAGGGCCGATCAACCAGTCGATGACCCAATCCAGGAAGAGAGAAACCTGGGTAGCGAGTCACACGGCTCGACCCGACCACCGAGGAAAGATGATGCTGTTCTTAGGTGACTCCAGGAGATAAAGAATTGCCTCCCTCGGATTGGCGAGGGTGGTGGCCAATCCAGTCGGGGGGGGGTACCATCCTACCAGAACCCCATTCTCTACTCGAATTCTTGACGCCTCAATCCCGAGGAATTTCTGACCACCTCAGTTTGAGACATACGATGGAGAGAGTGATCCAGAGGATCACATAGAGGGGTTTAGAACTTTCATGATGATTCACAGTGCCTTTGATCCTCTCCTCTGTTGAGCGTTCCCTGCCACTTTGCGTGGCCCGGTGAGGGAATGTTTCTCAAAGCTCGCCCCAACTCGATCTTCTCTTTTGAACAGCTCCAGGTAAAATTTCTCACTCACTTTGTGACCAATCGCAAGGTCGAAAAGATGAGCGCATCTGTAATGCCCCGAGCCTTGCTTAAACAAATTCTAACAACTGCCCACCACAAACTGCCTCACGAAAAGTGTTCGGACTATTTGGTGCCTCTTGATCATAGACTTCCTATTATATACACACAACCGCAACTCACCTTCCACGTGGGACTAAGTCACCACCACCTACCATGAACACCATGACCCAACAGTAATTAATTCATTTTTTCTATAGGTTCTATACACACACAGCCAAATCTATATGCCCATCTAACCATGAATTAATTACTAATCCCACCATGAAGGCCCATCTCATACGGGGTATTACATACACATCACCTTGAGATCTCAGCGTCCTCGCTGAGTCTGGGACCCGCAAGTTGATACAGGATCACCTTTCTAGCCGATGTGGAGTGGAGTACCCTACTACTGCCCCTAGTCTCTCTACCATCGTACTGTCCTCAGCTAGGCGTACATCTCACTCAATCTTACCCATAATCGGTGTCGAAAGTTGGCTCTGATACTATTTGTAACGCCCCGAGCACTGTTCAAACAACTGCCTACAACGACTGCCTCACAAAGGTGTCCGGACTATTTGGTGCCTCTCGATCATAGACTTCCTAATATATACACACACAATCCTAGCTCACATTCCATGTGGGACTAAGTCACCTCTAACTACCATGAACACCATGGCCCCAAGGTAATTAATTCATTCTTTCTATAAGCTATATACACACACTACTAAATCTATAGGCCCATCTAACCATGAATTAATTACTAAGCCCACCATAAAGGCCCATCTCATACGGGGTATTACAGCATCACTTTTGGACCTCAAACAGAAGGAGGGGAATCCCTGCTGGACTTTGTGCGGAGGTTCACCACTGAAGCCAGGGCAGTCTCTTCTCTCGATGCTGTTGTCGCATCTGATGTGTCTAATTTTTATATAAATATTGTAGATTCTTGATTTTGATAACTACAACACAATACACAATTGTTCTATATTACATATTTTTTGCAGTCTGTATCAAAAGTGTTTAAGGCCAATACAATGTGATGAAGCTTTCAAAAGTATCAAAAGTGCTCAAACCATAAAGGCAAGATCAAGTCACAACGACTCAAGTTCCTTTCAAGAGCTTTCAAGTTTCAAGTTCAATACTTTCAAGAGCTTCAAGTGATTAAGCTACATTTGAACAAATGTCTTGTAATATTGTTTGTATGATTTGTGAGTCTTAGAATCTTGTAAAAGCCTTGTCACACACACACTCACACATTCCCTAAATAAAGAAAAAGTTTTACAAAATCAAAATATCAAAACAAAGCTTGTATAAGTTCAGCTGATTGAGTACCAGTCGACTTACTCTTGGAGGCAGTCGACTGTTAGAGTACGAAACTGACTGAAGTCACTCAAGCTATGACTAGTCGACTCTTATGGCAACCCATTCGACTGTTCAATCCATTTTTGACAGTTTTCTGAATTTAAAACTTGTTTTTCAAATTCAAACCTATTTACTGCCGTTGTATGGCAGTTGAGATACGATTTCTCAACATTCAAGAGTTTCTAACTCTATAAATAAAGTATAGTTTTCAATTGGGAGAGGTTCCCTAACTCCTTAACTTTTATTTTCAAGTCTTTTGCTTTTAAGAAGAAGAAGAAAACGCATATACTTTCTTTAAGACTTTGTTCTCTGATTTTCAGTCTAGTATAACATTGAATTTGTTCTAGACTGAAGTCAGAAGTCGACCTATAGCCAATATACAAAAAACACTTCCACATACAAGGCTTTAGGTTGTTGTAAATCTCTTTTTGTTGTTGTTTCACTCTTGGGTTGTGAGAGTGGTCCTCTCGGTTGGAGAGTAGGCCTCTTGGTTTAGATTTGGTTTCACTTTAGGGTGTAGAGTGGGTTTTGCTCTCTAGTGGTTAGAGAGGTCTATGGATTTGATATATTTGTTGTCAAAGGCCGTAGAGTATTCTTGTACTTTTTTCAAGAATAGTGGAAAATCTCAATTGGGTTGCGTGGGGACTGGATGTAGGTCGGGAGGACCGAACCAGGATACATCGTGGTGTTTGCAGTGTTGACTCTCTGTGGTTGTATTCTCTAAACTTGCATTTTCAATTTCTCTGAGTTTCTTGTGTAAATCGAGTCTGGTCAGTCGACTGCGTTACTCTCTAAGTCGACTTAACAGACTTGTAACTCTTCAGTCAAATTACTCTTCTAATCTGACGCTTCAGTCGACTGCCTTCTATTTTCAGTCGACTTAACAGTGCAAAAAGTTTAATTTATTGGTAATTTTTATACAACACTATTCACCCATCCTCTAGTGTTATTTGCCTTGCATACAGGATCCAACACTTGGTATCAGAGCTTGGTTGAATGCAATGACATCTACTTCAAATGCAAGTCAATACCATGAAGGCCAATCCACAAAAAGGCCACCTCTCTTTGATAGAATAAACTACAACTACTGGAAGTGTAGAATGAAGATCTACCTACAGTCGATCAACTATGAGATTTGGAACATGACCGAGACAGAATATGTCATACCTACAATTCTCTATGCACAATGGAACGATGACATGAAGAACAACACCATAAACAATGCAAAGGCGATGAATGCTTTCTTTTGTGCACTTACCAAAAAAGAATTTAATTGTGTGTCAAAGGCAACAATGGTAATCAAATATGGCACACTCTTGAGGTAACACATGAAGGTATAAATAAGGTCAAAGAATCTAAAATATCTGTTCTTGTTCACAGGTTCGAGATGTTCCGTATGATGGAGAACGAAAATGTGTCGGACATGATAACAAGGTTCACGGATATCACAAACTCTCTTTTGGCTCTTGGAAAGACATATTCACAAGCAGAGATGGTGAGAAAGGTCCTACGTGCCCTAACCCCCGAATGGGAGACGAAGACCACCGCTATAGAAGAAGTCAACGATTTAACACAACTCTCTCTTGAGAATCTTGTGGAAAATCTAATGGCATACGAAGTACAACTAGAAGAACGTAAGAAGGATCTAGAACCTCAACTAGCCAAGAAGAAGACTCTTGCTTTCAAGGCCATGTCCGATTCAGAAGATGAAGAAGAAACAGCCATGTTCACTAGAAACTTTAAAAAATTTCTTTGAAAGGGTAAATTCAATTCTAAGTTTAAAGATACTAATGATCTTCCCACTTATTTCAAGTGTAACAAGATAGGTCACATGAAGGACTGTCCGTTAGAAAATGCAAAATCAAAAGGAAAAGTTCCTAACTTCAAGAAGGACAAGTATACAAAGAATAAGTACATGAAGAACAAGAAGGTATATCAAGCAACTTGGGATGATAGCGACTCATCATCCGAAGAAGAGAATGAAGAATCAAATGAAGTCGCAAATGTGTGCTTCATGGTTACTCAAAATGATGTAAGTGACAATTTTGATTCAAATGATTTATTAGAAGCATTTAATGAGGTTTTTCATGAACTAAAAAAGGAGAAGATAAGAGTTAAAAATCTAGAGAAAGTTAATCAAATACTTTCTCAAAAAAATCTTGACTTAAATGTTGAAGTGAAGTCTTTAAATTCTCGTCTTTCAAACTTGGATATAGATCTTGTATCCTTAAGAAAAATTATGAAGAGATATCCAAGAATGTATCTAAGTTCAATAAACGAAAAAAGAATTTGAATGAAGTTCTCCAAAACCAAGTTCAATCTAATAAAAAGTTTGGACTAGGTTTTCAAAAAATTCTTGAAAAACATCATTCTTCTAATATTACTAGTAGTAATAAGATTGATTCTGTTTCTAGTATGAAAAAGAATTTATATGATTATTTTGAAAAAACAAAAAATATTTTTGATCATGAAAAGAGTAATCATTCTCTTCAGACCGGTCGACTGACCCAAAAATTCGGTCGTCTGCCCAGAGGTTTGGAGTCTCATTAAAAAAACAACAACCTCATATAGGTCGACTTGTTTCACCTCCCAGTCGACTGACTTCACAGTACAGTCGACTGAAGGGTACATTAAAGTCGACTGGACAGACTAAAAATATTTGGGTTCCAGTCAACCTGAGTCTGAATGATAGGATTACTTATATAAATTCTTTTATTCATAATGTGTGTAATTCTGTAAATTATATACCTACTTTTGGTGGTAAATCAAACTCACTTTGGGTTTGGTTTCCCAAACACTAGTCTCTTTCGGACCCAATGGAAAGGGTACCATATTCACAATTCTTATTTTATAGGTACGTAAAAGAGAACGTTGGATACTTGACAGCAGATGCTCTAAGCACATGACTGGCCATGCAAACCTACTTTCTTCTATACAAGAGATAGATGGAGGAACTGTTACATTTGGTGACAATAACAAAGGAAAGATCATCGGAATAAACATGGTCGGTAGGAACACTACCCCTACTATTGAAGAGATATTTCTAGTTAGTGGTTTAAAGCATAATATGTTAAGTATTAATCAACTTTGTGATAAGGGTTATAAAATTATCTTTGAAAGGGATGCATGCTTAATCTATGTTTCATGAATGCAAAATGTGATCTTTCAAGGTTTTAGGAAAAATAATATATATGAATTATGTTTAAAATCAAATGAGTTTTCAAATGATTTTTGCTTAGTTGCTTCTAACAATGATTCTTGGCTTTGGCATAAGAGATTTGACCATTTAAATATAAAAACCATTGCTAAATTATCTAAGAATAACCTAGTTAAAGGATTGCCAAACTTATCTTTTAAGAAAGATAAGATGTGTGATGCATGTCAACTAGGAAAACAAGTAAAATCTACTTTTAAAACAAAAGAAATGATTTCTACTACTAGGCCTCTCGAATTAATCCATATAGATTTATTTGGTCTACTAGAGTCGCTTCTTTAAATAAAAGTAGATATGTATTTGTTTTAGTAGTTATTTTTCAAGATTTACATGGGTATTCTTTTTAAAACATAAAAATGAAGTCTTTGAAGAATTTACGAATTTTTGCAAACGTATTCAAAATCAAAAATCTCTAACCATAGTCACTATTAATAGTGATCATGGTGGAGAATTTGAGAATGAAACGTTTTCAGAATATTGAAACAAGAATGGTATAACACATTCATTTGCATTTCCTAGAGCTTTACCCCAAAATGGAGTGGTTGAAAGAAAGAATAGGGCTTTGCAAGAATGTGCACGTACTATGCTTGTTGAAAGCAATTTGCCTAAATACTTCTAGGCTGAAGCTGTTTCTACAACATGCTATGTTTTAAATAGAATATTGATTAAGCCAAAGCTTAAGAAAAATTGTTATGAACTTTTTTATGAACGAATTCCTAAAGTATCATATTTTAAAGTATTTGGTTGTAAGTGTTTCATATTAAACAGAAAAGATAATCTAGATAAATTTGATTCTAGATCTAATGAAGGTATCTTCATTGGATAGTCAAATAGGAGTAAGGCATATAGAATTTTCAGTAAGTCAACTTTGACTATTGAAGAATCTATGCATATTTCATTTGATGAATCTTTACCTTTGTCTAATGTTATTGAAGAAAATGAAATTGAATCATCGCCACTAGATAACGTTATTAAATCACTAGAGCAAACTACCCTAGACAAGTCGACTGATAGGATTCCTAAGTCAACTGATGTGAATCAGTCGACTGATGGACTTGTTAAGTCGACTGATCCTATTGTGATAACTCAAACTTTACCAAAGTCATTTGTTGAAGTTCGAGATCATTCTCATGACTTAATAATTGGTGACATTTCATATGGTTTTCAAACAAGATCTCATTTTAACATGATTTCTCATACTGCTTTCTTGTCGAATTTTGAACCGAAAAATATACAAGAAGCATGTGAGAATGAATTTTGGCTGATGCCATGCAAGATGAACTTAACCAATTTATAAGAAATGATGTATGAGATTTAGTTCCACAACCTCCTGATCATACTATAATTGGTACCGAATGGGTATTTAAAAGTAAGTTAGATGAATCAGGACAAGTTGTTAGGAACAAGGCTAGATTAGTTGCTCAAGGATATAATCAAGAAGAAAGAATTGATTTTGATGAAACATATGCTCCTGTTACTAGACTAGAATCAATTAGGATTTTATTATCTTTTGCGTGTTTTATGAATTTCACACTCTTCCAAATGGATGTTAAAAGTGCTTTTTTGAATGGTTTTATTAAGGAAGATATTTATGTTATGCAACCACCCGGTTTCGAATATGAACAATTTCCAAACCATGTTTTTAAATTGAAAAAGGCTTTATATGGTTTTAAACAAGCACCTCGTGCTTGGTATGACGCTTAAAAACTTTTCTCTTAGAAACTGGTTTTGAAATTGGTAAAGTAGATACTACATTGTTTATTAGGAAAATAAATACCGATATTTTAATCATACAAATATATGTAGATGACATAATTTTTGGATCTACTAATAGTAATCTATGTCAAGAGTTTGCTAATACCATGAAAAATGAGTTTGAGATGTGTCACATGGGTGAACTCAATTATTTCCTTGGACTACAAATAAAACAGTCTCAAAATGGCATATTTATTAATCAAGAAAAATATGTTAAGGAATTACTCAAACGATTTGACATGGATAGCACTAGTAGTAAGACCACACCTATGGCTACTACTACTACACTTGACAAAGATGAATTATGTAAGAGTGTCGATCAAAAGCTCTATCGGGATATGATTGGCTTACTCTTATATATAACTGCTAGTAGACCAGATAGCGTATGTTTGTATGCTAGATATCAGTCTAATCCAAAAGAATCTCACTTAAAAGCAGTGAAACGTATTTTAAGATACATTAAAGGCACATCTGAATATGGTTTGTTCTATCCACGCACCAATAACTTTCAACTTTTGTCGTATAGTGACGTTGATTTTGCTAGTAGTAAAACTGATCGTAAATGCACTAGTGGAACTTGTCACTTTTTGGGACATTCACTAGTATCTTGGTGCAGTAAAAAACAAAATTCGGTATCCCTATCTACTATAGAAGCTGAATATATTGCTGCAAGTTTGGCTTGTGCACAAATTTTATGGATGAAACAAACTTTATTAGATTATGGTATTTCTTTTTCAAGACCCGCTATAATGTGTGATAATACCAGTGCTATTAATTTATCTAAAAATCAGGTTCAACATTTACGTACGAAACATATTGATATTCGACATCATTTTCTATGTGATCATGTGTTAAAGGGAGATATCATATTAGATTTTATTTCTACTGATACACAAGTAGCAGATATATTTACCAAACTTCTTAAAGAAGACACTTTTATCAACTTTAGAAGAAAACTAGGCATTTTCTCATTTCATGACATTTCTTGAAATTTTTATGTTTAAGTCAACCAATAATTGATTTTCAGTCGACTTATACAATATTTTCGTTGTCTATATTTCTGACTGACTTTTGTGTTCTGCTCAGTCGACTGTCTTCCAACCTCAGTCGGCTGACAGTAGCTTAATTTTTTTGGGTTTTATTTGCTCTCGACTTAGTCGACTGATATAAAACCCAGTTTCCTATCGCGATATCAAATTGTCTTTCTGACTCTGAATCGTCACAGTATGAGGCTTCCATCTCTCTCTTTCTTTTACCCTCTTTTCGATCTCGACCCTTCACTCAAATCTTCTTTCAATCACAGCCATTTATTTCTAGTAAAAACCCTAAACTCTTCTTCCATCTTTTCACTTTTTACTCTTGCTAAGTCGGCTGCTCCTGGCGTTGAGTTTCTTGACCAAACCTAAGTCGGCTGTTCTTGAAGATCTAATCGTTGCTCCTCCTGTCGTTGAGTTCTCAGTCCAGATTTGAATCCATTTGGATTTTCTTGAGTCTTTTGTTTCTCTCTAGTTGTGGGTAATCTTCTTTCAATCTTTTTTTTCAAAATTTTCTTGCTTCTCAGTATGCCTAAATCCAAAAGATCTAGAGGTTCAAATGTTGAAGAAGAGCAATCTTCTCACAATTATCTATAGTACTTAAGGCACCCTTCTCTTGTTGAGAAGTATTTTATCATTTGCCAAATTATGATCTTTCCGGGTAGATTTGCTAATTTCCTCGACTTAGATAGATTTCTGATTGCCCCATTGTTTGAACAATGTGGTTTATTTGAATTTTTATCCTTAGTCAATCAACCCTATTACTATCCCCAACTCATATATTTGTTTTATACAAATATAAAGGTTGCAACATCCGAGGACGGTTATGAAATATTTTTCAATGCAACGGTGAAAAATGTTCGAATGAAATAAATGCTGAAAAATTAGGGAATATTTTGAATATCTCTAATGAAGGGTTGGATTTAGGGGAAATTAAAATAGATAATCAATCTATTTTGTCAAAAATCTTTTTGGCTAATCGAGGTCCTCCAATGACCAACCAATCAATTACTCCTCTAGCCAAGCTTGTTGCTGGCATATTGCCGTATAACATTATCCCTAAAACGGGTAGCTAGGACCAATTTTCATTTGAATTGCAACAAGCCGTGTATGCCATCTTCGGCAACATCCAAATAAATTGGAGTCGAGTAATTTTTAATCGTCTCCACAAGGCTCATTCCTCTTTTCTTCCGTTTGGTGCTTTACTTACCTGTGTCTTTAACTACTATAATATTGATTTTGAATCCGAGTCGAGTGTTGTTACTCGTTATGAATCTTTTGATCGTGCAAGCCTAGCACGTATGAAAAATCTTAACTCACCCTCTCGGTCTCCTCAAAGGAATGCACCTCTTATTCTTTTAGCCACTTCAATTCCTTGTCGGTCTTCTGCTTCTAGTTCGTCCTCTAGTTCTCGTCCTAGAGCTAGTTTTTCTGATCCTAAGAGTCTTTACACTTCTATCAATTATCTTCTAGATCGTACTGATCTCATCTTAGGTCGACAGGATTCTCTTGAGGCTAGCATGGCTAACCTCACTCAAATGTTTGTTAGGCAGTTTTCACATCCAACTCCTGCCTCAAACAGTGCTGATGAAGACGAAGAAGACGATTGATGTATTTTGTTTTGTTTTGTTTTTGTCATTTTGCAATTATGTTTTATGTTCTCATGTTGTTCTATCTTCAATTTATGTAATTGCCTTATGTTTTATCTTTATGAACTGTTGGTTTTTTTATCTATGGTTTGTCTTTCCTCCTTATGTTTTAGTTGATGACAAAGGGGGAGAAATATGGTGTTATGTTATGCATGTTCTGTTATGCATGTTATGTTATGTTGTTTTGTTTTAACATCTTTTGTGTGTATATTGTACTTTATTTAAAGGGAGCTTGTAACAATTGTATATCTTTTCAAATTATGTGTGAGTATCATGATATGTAAACTTAATGTCTATATTATCTTAAGTTATTGTGTTGTCATCATCAAAAAGGGGGAGAATGTAGATTCTTGATTTTGATGACTACAACACAATACACAATTGTTCTATATTACATATTTTTTGCAGTGTGTATCAAAAGTGTTCAAGGTCAATACAATGTGATGAAGCTTTCAAAAGTATTTGCTCAAACCACAAAGGCGACTTTCAAGAGCTTCAAGTGATTAAGCTACATTTGAACAAATGTCTTGTAATATTGTTTGTATTATTTGTGAGTCTTAGAATCTTGTAAAAGCCTTGTCACACACACACTCACACATTCCTTAAATAAAGAAAATGTTTTACAAAATCAAAATGTCAAAACAAAGCTTGTATAAGTTTAGCTGATTGAGTACCAGTCGACTTACTCTTGGAGGCAGTCGACTGTTAGAGTACAAAACAGACTGAACTCACTCAAGCTCTGACCAATCGACTCTTATGGAAACCCAGTCGACTGTTCAAGTCGTTTTTGACAGTTTTCTAAATTTAAAACTTATTTTTCAAATTCAAACCTGTTTACTGCCATTGTATGGCAGTTGAGATATGATTTCTCAACGTTCAAGAGTTTCTAACTCTATAAATATAGTTTTCAATTGGGAGAGGTTCGCTAACTCCTTAACTTTCATTTTCAAGTCTTTTGCTTTTGAGAAGATGAAGAACAAGCATATACTTTCTTTAAGACTTTGTTCTCTGATTTTCAGTCTAGTATAACATTGAATTCATTCTAGACTGAAGTCAGAAGTCGACCTATAGCCAATATACAAAAAGCACTTCCACATACAAGGCTTTAGGTTGTTGTAAATCTCTTTTTGTTGTTGTTTCACTCTCGGGTTGTGAGAGTGGTCCTCTCAGTTGGAGAGTAGGACTCTTGGTTTAGAGTCGGTTTCACTCTAGGGTGTAGAGTGGGTTTTGCTCTCTCTAGTGGTGAGAGAGGTCTACGGATTTGACATAGTTGTTGTCAAAGGCCGTTGAGTATTCTTGTACTTTTTTCAAGAATAGTGGAAAATCTCAAGTGGTTTGCTTGGGGACTGGATGTAAGCCGGGAGGACCGAACCAGGATACATCGTGGTGTTTGCAGTGTTGACTCTCTGTGGTTGTATTCTCTAAACTTGCATTTCCAATTTCTCTGAGTTTTTTTGTGTAAATCGAGTCTGGTCAGTCGACTGTGTTACTCCCTAAGTCGACTTAACTGACTTATAACTCTTCAGTCAAATTACTCTTCTAATCTGACGCTTCAGTCGACTGCCTTATATTTTCAGTCGACTTAACAGTGCAAGGAGTTTAATTTATTGATAGTTTTTATACAACACTATTCACCCCCCCAGTGTTATTTGCCTTGAATACAGGATCCAACAAATATTTGTACTCATTTACCCATAAAAATTGCTTGTATTCGTCTATATTGTTTATAATTTATGTTATTTTCATATATTTCAGTTAATTAATTATTTTTGAGGAATAAAATTTTTGATAAAAAAAGTGAAGATTTTTGGTAAAAATCAACAAACAAAATAAGGAGAATGATTTATTAATTTTTATTGATTTGTTGAATTTTAAAGTTTACAATTTGGCCATGTGAAAACCAAAATATAAATTTTAAATTGGCAATAGAGGTGAAAGTGCAATAAACAAATTTAAAAGGGTTTAATTGAGCTAATGTGATTTTAAGTTAGTTTAATTAATTTAAACTAATTTATTTTATTTTTGTGTGTGTGCTGCACGTGTTTCAAGAATAAGAAAGAGAAGAAAAAGAAGTAAGAAATAAAGAGCATGTCAAATAAGAAAAGAAATTAATAAAGATGTAGGGTTGTCTGCAAAAATAAACCCTAATACCCACATTCGGATTCCTATAAATACAACTAAAAAAGAAGCAACAGAGACACGCTTAACGAAGAAAGAGAGCGATGGCTGATCTCTAATAAAAAAAATAAAAAATAAATAAAAAATAAAAAATAAAAAAATAAAAAAATAATAAAAGAGGAGCAGCAACGAAACGAAGCGACGAGCACATGCTGACGTCTTCGTACTGGTTTTAGGCGGCTCGATTTCTGAGATGCCACCTTAGCGAAGCAGAGAAGCAGCAGTTGGCAGTTGGCGTGGGACCCAGCACGAAGTCATAGGTGGCATGGCACGTTTGACGTGGCGGCGGGGCCCTCGGAGTCAAGAGAGAGGGATAAGGTCTCACAGGTGACGTCAGCAAAGCTGACGTGGCGTGGAAAATGAAAAAACGGAGAACGATCAAGGGTCTCTGGCTCGGGACTCGAGGCTGACGTCATCAGCACCGGATAGAGAAGGAGAGAGGAAGAGAAGGTTGTGTTTGCTGGCTTCGGTTTGCAATTTCTTTTACAAAAACAGTTCTTTTTGTATCTATTTTCTTTCTCCAAATTTTTATTTTGCAATCCAAGACAGTATGTGTTAGTTGCAATTTTATTATGAACTAAATTAGTTATTTTAGGGCTTTGATGTAGATAGCTTTGAGAACACAATTTTTAATTCCATATTATTTTTCTATTTTTCCATGGTTGTGTGTTTGATTTTTGTGTTTAATACTTACAATTGTTTGGCCAACTTTTGTATGATTTATTGGATCATGAAGAGACCGAGAGGTAATTTGTGATTTAAAACTATAGATTTAAACACCATTGATGGAGCGAAATTAGAGATGATTTACCGCGACTGATGTGACTATAAAGAAATCCATAGAACTTAATGAGTCTTCAATTATTTAAATTTACATAGAGATATGACAAACTGTTAGTTGGAGATATTTTTGGTGTTGTTCGTGAGAAAGTATTGAATAATTTGGGGATTTTGGTCTACAACTTGGAAAAATAATCTTTTTATTCACATGGAATTATAAATTGTGTGGGATTAACTAGGTGAAATCAAAAGCCCTAGAATTAATTTTGCAATTAATAAACAATAAAATTTCAGATTTCGCTCATTTTAATTAATTTAGTTAGTTCTTTAGATTAATTTAATTTAATTGCTTTCTTTATTGAATTTCTATTTTCCAAATAGTAGTCAATCTAGTAATTTTAGTACTCAATAAAATAATTAGTCCTTGTGGGTTCGATACTCTTTTCACTTAACTATATTACTTGTTGCGGTTTTGTACACTTGCAAATAATTCACATCAGCGTCTGCGCTTTTCGACATAACGTTCGCCATGGCCAGCTAATGGCCTCCATGGCAAAGAAGCCCGCAGTCGATTTTCTCGACCTCCGTCACAGGGTTGAAAAGTACATTCGAGCCGAAGAAGCTCTGCACCTGAAGGTCTGACAAAAGTCCCCGCTACAGGGAAGAAGAAGGTAGATGGTCCGGAGCCCATGAAGAAGTCTTGCCCATGAAGAAGTCTCAAAAAGATCCCCTTGGCCAAAAACGACCATCTCTTGTTCCCCGCTTCGAAAAGTTTACCCCGCTGACTCATAGCGTATTGGCCATCCTTATGGAGATTGAGGACAAGGGGATCATCCGCTATCCTCCTTGACCCAAAAACAACAAGAAAAGGGATCGGAGACTTTACTGTCGGTTCCACTGGGACCCCGGGCACGAGACGGATTTGTGTCGCACTCTCAAAGACAAGATAGATGCCCTCATCCAGAGACCAGCGGGCTTCGCCTCATTTGTGTCGCACTCATCCAGCGGGCTTCGCCTCCTCTTTGAGTAACCGGTCGACGTCTAGTGGCGGAACCCGAGCCTGACGAGTCAGATGGGCCGGCCATCCTTCATTGTGTTCACGGTGGCCCCATGGGGGGAGAGTCGAATACTTCTCGCAAGGCCTTCGTGTGGGAGGTTAACTCGGTCCATGACCACCCACCCCCAAGGACCCAAGCCTGGCGGTCTCATTCTCCAACGATGACCTGGAAGGTGTCCGACTACCTCACTGTGATGCCCTGGTGATAAGTCTTTTCATGGTGAATCACGAGGTTCACCGTATCCTCGTTGAAAATGGAAGCTCGGTGAACATCCTATTCCTTGCTGCATTCAAAGCTCTCAAACTCTCTCGAGAAAGATTGAAGCCGACGGTGTTTTTCTCAAGTGTTTCTCTCCTGCTACATGTGCGCGGTGGGAGGCGGTGTTTTTCTCCTCGAAGCGATCGAACTTCTGTCCGACAGGAACTCATTGGGCTCCGAGCTCGTCGACCAATTGGAAGAAATCCCCTTCACCCAGGAGGACAGATCTTAGTGGTTCCGAGTGAGCCAGTCCCTCTCCCCATACCTAAAACTAGCCATTACTGACTACATCAGACAGAATGTGGATCTCTTCGCCTAGATGCCCTCAGATATGCTAGGAGTCTTAGAGGACCTCATCATCCACCGACTGAGTGTCCACCCAGATTCAAAGCCCGACCAGTAGAAGCGCCGCAAATTCACCCCCGAAAGGCAGCTGGCAACCAAAGAAGAAGTGAACAAGCTCCTTTCGACTCATTTTATCCAGGAAGTCAGCTGTCTCGAATAGCTGGCCAACGTAGTAAAGGTGAAGAAACCAAGCAGGAAGTGGAGAATCTGCATAGACTTCACAGACCTCAACAAGGCCTGCCCTAAAGATCTGTTCCTCTTCCAAGCATCGATGCCCTGATTGATGCTACTTCTGGCATCGAATTGCTGAGCTTCATGGATGCCTTTTCAGACTATAACCAAATCAGAATGCCCCCCCCCCCCCCCCCGACATTCCCAAAATTGTCTTCGTGACTGACCATAGCCTATATTGTTACCGGGTCATGCCCTTCGGGCTGAAGTGTGCCGGTGCTACCTACCAGAGGCTCGTCAATCGGGTGTTTAAGGAACAAATAGGTCAAAACATAGTGGTCTATGTTGACGACATGCTCGTCAAAAGCTGCCGAGGCCAAGACCATGTCAGCGGTCTAGAGAAGCCTTCAGAGTCCCAACATGAGACTTAAACCCTCCAAATGCACCTTCGGCGTCACTTCGGGAAAATTTTTCGGATTCGTGGTCAGCCAGTGGGGCATTGAGGAGAACCTCGAGAAGATCCAGGCCATACTGGACATGACCCTTCCAAGGAATGTCAAAGAGGTCCAGAGGCTTACAGGTCAACTGGCAGCCATCGACCGTTTTCTTTCAAAATCTAGTGAAAAGTCGCTCTCGTTCTTCAAAGCCCTTCGGCTAGCAAAAGGCTTCGAATAGGGAGAACCCCAATAGCAGGCTTTCGACCAGATGAAGACCTACCTGGCCAACCCCCCGCTCCTCAGCAAACCAGAACCGGGCAAGCCCCTCTACCTCTATCTAGCTGCATCTGAACACGCTCTCAGCACCGCACTTTTCAGGGAGGAAGATAGGATCGAGAAACCCGTCTATTACGCCAGCAAAGTCTTGCACGTGGCGGAGCTCTGATATGCTCGCATGGAGAAAGTTTCTTACTCATTGGTAATGGAAGCTCAAAAACTCTGACCGTATTTTCAAGCACACTCCATTCAAGTACTAATGGATCAGTTGCTCAAGCTCATCCTCAACAAACCAGAAAATTTCAGGCAACTAATCAAATGGTCGATTGAGCTGAGCCAACACTACATCAGCTACCAACCCTAGACAGCCATCAAGGACAAGCCCTCGTAGAATTCATCACAGAGTGTACCATTTCTGAAGCACCCGAGCCCCCAGAGCAGGATCCCACTTGAGAGATATGTAAATGGATCGTCCTGCGGGCAGAAGTAGAGTTGGCGTCATACTTCGTGGCCTCAATGATTTCGTCCTCCAGTATTCCTTGCGCCACAATTTCAGGCCTCTAATAACGAGGCAGAATACGAAGCAATGATCGCCGTCCTCACACTGGCCCGCAATGCGGGTGCAAGATGAGTAAGGGCCTTTAGTGACTTTCAGCTCTTTGTAACGCCCCGCACTCAACTCGTACGCACACAATTAACTAAATTCTAGCCACGCCCACCACAAGCTGCCTCAAAAGGGTGTCGGACGTTGGGAACCCTTAATCCTTGGCTTTCCTAATATATACTTACACTTCCTCCTATTCCCAACCGATATGGGACATTTTATGCCCAAGTCAACCGGTCAACACACACACACACACCATCCTTCTTTCATTCATTCATTCATTCATTTAATTCCATGGCTCCATAGATCATCTCATAGGCTTATCACACCATCAATTCCCCATAGGATCTTCTATAGTCCACATTTAATACCTTCCACTTTCCTTCATTTCTACTACTTTCCTTATATACTATATATATATATATATACTATACTAGTATATATATATTCACTTAGAAATACGGGGTCTCACATTCACCCCCTCTTAAGAATTCAGCGTCCTCGCTGAATACGGGACGTGCAATCTAACACAGGATCACCTTTCTAGTCGAATGTAGACTTGTCTCCTAATCGCTGCCTACACAGGGTCTTATGCATCTCATACACATATCACTCACTTCCTATATACAAGTCCTACATTCGATGTCGAAAGTTGGCTCTGATACCATCTGTAACGCCCCACACTCAACTCGTACGCACACAATTAACTAAATTCTAGCCACGCCCACCACAGGCTGCCTCAAAAGGGTGTCCGGACGTTGGGTACCCTTAATCCTTGGCTTTCCTAATATATACTTACACTTCCTCCTATTCCCGACCGATATGGGACATTTTATGCCCAAGTCAACCGGTCAACACACACACACACACACACACACACCATCCTTCATTCATTCATTCATTCATTCATTTAATTCCATGGCCCCATAGATCATCTCATAGGCTTATCACACCATCAATTCCCCATAGGATCTTCTATAGTCCACATTTAATACCTTCCACTTTCCTTCATTTCTACTACTTTCCTTATATAATATATATATATATATATATATATATATATATATATATATATATATATATATATATATATATATATATATATATATATATATATATATATATATATATATATACACACACACACTATACTAGTATATATATATTCTCTTAGAAATACGGGGTCTCACACTCTTGGTTAGCTAAATTTTGGGGGATTGTGAAGCCCGTGATGCACGCATGGCACGGTACTTGGCACGCATCAAACTCATCTTGGAAGCCTTCGAGCAGGCCACCGTCGAGCGAATACCCAGGAAACTAAATAGTCAGGCAGACGCCTTGTCTAAGCTCTCTTCATCATCATTCAAGGGCCTCGACCACATAGTCCTCATCGAGGTCCTCTATGAGCCAAGCATCGAGAAGCCCAAGGTCATCTGCCTCAATGCGGGCATGCAGCCGCATAATTGGATGAATCACATCCACAAGTTCTTGGAGGAAGGCTAACTATCTAAAGACTCCGCCGAGGCTAAGAAAATAAGGGTTTGGTTGCAAAGGTTCATCTTAATTGAAAATATCCTCTTCAAACGTTCATACACCAGGGTGGACGGTAGACCATACCTTCGATGTCCATGTCCCGATGAAGCGAGGTATACGATAGAAGAGTTACACGAGGGAATTGGAGGGGGCCATATGGGCAGTAGGTCGCTCGCAAGGAAGGTGCTCAACCACGGGTATTGTTGGCCAACTATACTGCAAGACGCCCGTGATCTCGTTAAGCGATGCGGCCCCTATCAAAGATTCTCCTCGATCATACACTTGCCCCAAGCCGAACTCAGGTCGCTGACCAGTCCAGCTCCTTTCGCCATGTAGGGATGGACCTGGTCGACCCATTTTCGAAGACCACAGGCCAAAGATGTTTCCTCATCGTGGCCATCGAATACTTCACCAAATGGGTAGAAGCCAAACCCCTGACCACAATCACCGAGCATCACTCCCAACAATTCTTCTGGAAGCACATTATCTGTCGGTTCAGTATCTAGCACAGACGGGAGGGAGGACACCCCTCACAACCTCAGTAACCTTCAGGTTACTTTAGCTTGGGGTGTTCTTAGAAGAACCGGGAGTACCGGGGACCGCCCAAGTCTTCTGTCTCTTTGGCCTCGGTTGGGAAGGTTTTTCGAAACCCCTTTGGGAAGAGACCATTCCCCGCTTCTCCCTTTCGGCCCATTCGGCCTTCTTCTTCTTCAACAAGGCCTTCCGCTCGGCGATCTCTGCATCGTCTATATCTACAAAAGAAAGAGAAATGCATAATACGAAGAAAATAACTTGGATAAAAGGCAACAAAAGACATACTATAATTAACAGGGCTCAATACGATCCGAGTCAGATGCCTCTCCGTCACATTCGGCAAACCAATGTTGTTGCCCACACATATCCGGTTGACATCCGCCCACTCCTCTGCCGACAGATCAGCCTTTCGGGGACCCTTAAGGTTGGGCGTGTAGAAGTTCCACATCCTAGGTATCGCCCAGGGTGTCTGACTTTGAATGACGAAGTATTTCCCCTTCCACCCCTTTATCGAGTGTGGGTGGCTATGACGAACTTCTTTCCTTGGTGGGGTGAGATATAGTAGATCCCTTCATACTCGCCTGACGAGCTGATGCCCAAAACAACTCGGAAGTTCTTCAATCTTAGCGTTACCCCCTCTCTTTGCAGAGCAGCATGAAGCACGCGAGCTGCTTCTAAGAGTTCGGCCTGTTATTGCATGGGACTCAACGATGCCCATGACAGGACCTTCTGGATAAAGGGGTGGATGAGCAGACACAAGCCCGAGTTGAACGCATCCACAGGGAACACACAGAAGCACGAGGCTAAGTTATCCGTGGGTCGGAGCCCAGGGTTAGGGATCAACATCTCATACTCTGGACCAATGAAGTAACTGGCTCGGATGACCAGAAGATCATCCGCGATCAAAACAGTTGGCGTTTTATCCATTGAGATCTTCATTGGACCAGGCGAAGACGGTTGTACACCATACCGGACCAATTCCTCGACGTCGTCCAGATACATTCTTATGAGCTCGGCTGCCGAAGGAAGGGAACATCGAGCCTAATTTCTAGAGCTGTCTCATCCGGACTATCTGGCAAAGTCCACTTCCTTTTCTTTCGTCAGAGACGGGGGCCCTTCGGGGGGGAGGCATCGCCAGAGGCGCTAGGTTGGGATCCTCTGCCAGGGGGTCGACCTCAACTGCCTCATCTTCCTCCACCCTTTCAACTGCCTCATCCTCCTCCATTCTACCCAACACTTCATCACCCTCCTCCTCCATGCGCACACTTCATCGGAGTTGCACGAAACCACTACGAAAGGTTTTTTGCTGCGGAGTGACTGGACGTCAAAAATTGTTTCCCTTGCTCCCAAGACGTGGAATCGGAGAAACATGGGTCATTGCACTGAACAGAGATAGAGGCCGACGAACCGGACTGAGCCCTCATCATTATGAAATTACTAAACTGTTTAAAGTGCCAGGAAGTTCAATAAGTTCACCACCGTTACTATGTTGTGCTAGAGAGAAAAGCTTGGAGACTTAGAGAGAGAAAGCAAAAGCAAAAAATAAGAAAGGGGTGGGGGATATATACTAAACCCAGCAACCCCTCGATTTCCACAAAACCAGCAACTCCTCGATATCAGCAAACATGATGTTAGCATCACACGTGTCACTGTAGGAGTGGTCTACGCACAACGCAACTCCTCTCCAAGTCCAAAATGCTCGAACCTCGGCATACACTTCGAGCCCGCCAATAAAGAAACAAAATTTTGATCATCCACCAAGGCTCGATGCTCGGCATGTTCCTCGACTAGGCAGTCAGCTTTCTCATAAAAAATGCCTCAAAGCAAGGCCATCAGGCTCGACGCTCGGCATGTGCCTCGAGCAGGCATCCAACTTTCTCAAAAAAAGCGCCTCAAAGCAAGGCCATCAGGCTTGCCGAGCAGCTCGACGCTCGGCATGGGCCTCGAACAGGCTACCAGCTTTCTCCCAAAAAGTGCCTCAAAGCAAGGCCATCAGGCTCGATGCTCGGCATGGACCTCGAGTAGGCAACCAGCTTCGTCATAAAAAGAGCCTCAAAATAAGGTCATCAGGCTGGACGCTCGGCACCGACCCCAAGCTCGGAGCTCGGTAAGTACCTCGAGCAGTCACACAACTTCCTCTAACAAAGTGCTTCGATGAAAGCGCTCGGCACCGACCCCCAAGCTCGGAGCTTGGCAAGTACCTTGAGCAGGCACACAACTTCCTCTCTGAAAATGGCTCGCTCAAAGCGCTCGACATTGACCCCCAAGCTTGGAACTTGACAAGTGCCTCGAGAAGGCACACAAATTCCTAGCTAAAAGCGCCTTACTCGAAGAGCTCGGCACCGACCCCTAAGCTCGGAGCTCGGAAAGTTCCTCGAGCAGGCACACAACTTCTTCTCTGAAAGCACCTTGCTCAAAGCGCTTGGCACTGACCCCTAAGCTTGGAGCTCGGCAAGTACCTCGAGCAGGCACACAACTTCCTCTCTGAAAGCACCTCGCTCGAAGCGCTCGGCACCAACCCCCAAGCTTAAAGCTCGGTAAGTTCCTCGAGCAAGCAACCAGCTTTCTCCCAAAAAGTGCATCGCTCGATGCGCTCGGCACCGACCCCCAAACTCGGAGCTCGGCTACTCGAAGTGCTCGGCACCGACCTCTAAGATCGGAGCTTGGCAAGTACCTCGAGCAGGCACACAGCTCCTTCTCACAAAGCACCTCGCTTAAAGCGCTCGGCACCGACCCACCAAGCTCGGCTCGGCCCTTACCCAAAACACTTGTTTTGGGACCTCACTATCTCATCTTCGCAAAAAATAAAATAAAAATAAACTCTCCTCCGATCTTCTCACAAGAAGGGACTACTCCTTAACAACTGATGCACACAACCCT
Source organism: Hemerocallis citrina (assembly GCA_017893485.1). NCBI lineage: Eukaryota > Viridiplantae > Streptophyta > Magnoliopsida > Asparagales > Asphodelaceae > Hemerocallis > Hemerocallis citrina. Next base: position 350,266,225 of record CM030358.1, on the reverse strand, counting down.
CAAGGAGTGAGGGGCTTATGATGTGGGTGTAAGTGATGTGGCCCTAATCAGGGCCGTCAGATCTCTCAATATTCGCTCATCTCAGATCATCAGGTCAAAAGGTCCAACGGGCCTTCTGCAGCTTCAGGCCCACAGACAAACGGATCTGACCCGGCATATTAGGGTCAGATACCCATTTACTCTGCCTATAAATACCAGGCCCCCTCCTCCTTGAGAGAAGTAATCTCAAATTTCTCACCTGAACCCTAGTTTCCTTCACATTTTCTAGTGACTGACTAGATTGTCGGTGGGCCTGTCACCGGAATTTCTCCCGGTGTTTCTAGGTGCTTTTCAGGTATTCTGATCGGCCAGCCACCAGCTACTCTTCCAAGCCGACCTCCAGAAATCGACCGAATCTGCAATTGAGATCTGTCCCTTCCACTTCACAAATTACAAGAAATCACATCTGTTGCTCCTGCACCGAAAACAAGCAGCATCAGTGTATTATGTAGATAAGTAAAGAAATTATAGAAATTATAAAGAGAATAATAGAATATAAGAATTATGTACATACATTACATCAATTGAAAGCTAAAATATATAGACATACGGGAAGGTAGATCTAATGTCTCTAATCCACTTCTAATAGAGTTTAGAATAGGAAGATTAAGTGTTAGAATAGGAAGGGTGAAGAATATGATGAGTCTATTGGGTATTGGAAAGGTTATCTCCTCATATCTTTATCATGCCCCTGCAAGATGGAGCACCGTGGGGTGATTCCAATCTTGTTCGCTAATTGTTGGAAGTGAGAACAATGATGTAAGGATGGCGCTCGATAGTGTAAGTAGTGCTCTTCGGCAGGAAGTAGTAGAAATAGTGGCGCTCAGTGATGGTGCATGGGATGACGTTCGATGGCGCAAGGACGACGCTCGATGGTGCAAGGACAGCGCTCTTCGGCAGGAAGTAGTAGAAATAGTGGTACTCGGTGATGGCGTATGGGACGATACTCGATGGTGCAAGGACGATGCTCGATGGCGCAGAGGATATCGTTCGATGGCACAGAGATGATCCGACTCTTGGATCTGGGAAGTATAGAAATAGTGGCTAGGTCGACGTCTGGATGGAGTTCGGCTAGGTCGATGTCGGGATGGAGTTCGACTTTTGGATTTGGGATCGGGTATGGTGGAGTTGCAGCGGAATGTGGAGGGAGGAGAATTAGGATTTATTTTATGGTTGTAAGAATAGTGTTTGGATCAGGGCTCTGATACCATATAGAGATTGAAAGAATTATAGTATAGGGATTGAAAGAATTATAGGCTCTGATATCATGAGATAAGTAAAGAAATTATAGAAATTATAAAGAGAATAATAGAAAGATAGGAATTATGTACATATATTACATTAATTGAAAGCTGAAATATATAGGCATACGGTAAGGTAGGTCAAGCGTCTCTAATCCACTTCTAACAAAGTTTGGAATAAGAAGATTAAGTACTAGAATATGAAGGGTCAAGAATAAGAAGGGTCAAGAATATGAAGAGTCTGTTGGGTATTAAAAAGATTATATACTCATATCTTTATCATATGGGTAATGCTACACCTACTATCAAATCTACTACTTTTCTCTTTACTATTTTAGATGAAACAATATTATTGGATGTTTGTACTACATACTCTACAATAATCTCTACTAATAGTATACCATCTAAAATAGTAAAAAAAATAATAAATTTGATAGTAGATGTAGCATTACCCTTATGATATTACGTATGATTTCAAGAGAAAATGACATCGATTATGATCATGTAGGAAATGTACTATGCACTATGCACTATTCAAAGGCATTGATGATTATCATCAATGATGCTTCTCCCTAGTACATTGTGCATTTTTTGTGCTTGATGATAATCAATTGGGGATACAAAGTCAATTATTCAAGCCGTTGTCTTAGATATGGGTCCCATCAGATGCAGACCATTCTGTTCCTTTCACTCTAAAATCTTAGATCAAGATGTGCTGTGAATTATGGACCGACATACTGTGGGGTTAATCCGACAAACCGTCTATTGCTTCTTGAGAACTAAAGTGTGATTTGACCCCCCACTAAATTATCCAATATGAATAGATGTTTGTTTTCCACTTGTTAAAAATGATCAAGAGAGTGAGAAAGGTTAGATAGACCTCTTTATTTTAACAGGTTTTTGCATATTGGACGCTCAGCTAAAAGAATATAAAAGAATATTTGGTTTGTTTCAATCATTTGTTGTTAACAAGGTTTTACCCACAAACACCACTATCTTTTATATAAATCAACTGAGATTTGAGAATTTTATGGTACAAAGAATTTAAACTCCTCACATTTTGTTTACTAAAAGACCTATAAATTTTAAGTAGTAAGTGCAAGTAAAATTTTAAATTATTCTTTAATCTTTTTGGCTCATTAACTAATATATTTGGATTTCTCCAATTTACATTTCACATGTACTTTATATTTCCCTTTTAAAGCTAACAGTTATTTGATAATATTGTTACAAAAATTGGAGAGAAACCTTAATTCTCCATTGTACTTACAACTACTCGCAATTATTTATAAAAGACCAAACATTTCCTAAATGAGATGAAAAATAAGGCAACTGCTCAATAAATTGTAGGCTGAGGTTTGAATGTAGATGTGGGTGAAAATCGTGGGAAATTAGGGCCACGCGATTGTGACACGAATTTCAAAGTATCTAAGGGCATACCAGTAATTTTACAGAAAATACAAGCTTTATAAAGAATATGGGCCGTTTGCAAACCCATCAACTCGAAACAGGCCTAGGAGTAAGCTGCATTCCAATAAGAGGTGTCCGTTAATTAAAAACTATTTACCAAATCCACAATCCAAAAGATTTATCAACCAACTTTATCTCCTAACTATGAGAATCAGCACTTTAAACATAAAAGATGTTTTCTCAAGCTTTTTTTTTGTAACTAACTCTTAACCTATAAATACTCTCCACCTCCTTTATAGTCAGGTAATTGTTATTTTGCCATAAAAATCTCCACTATTTTTTCTAAATTCTGACTTGAGCGTCGGAGGGTCTTTTGCAGGGGAACACCTTGGTGTTTATACTTCTTGTAGGTTTGCTAGAGCAATCTCAGTTGTCTAGATCAGATACATGCGTCCACAATCATCAGAAACCAGATTAAGGAACGGTTAACGGGGATTAAGGCCAATCAAAGTGAAGGTTAGATCATGATAATTTTCCATTAAAGAATTCACATCATTTATTTCCTCCCATGCAGAAAATAGCAGCAACAGATTGATGTCGTCCATGGAAAATTACAGATATAACTACCTGATCAGATTTCTCCAGTAAGAAACTACTTTTTCCAGTCGTGACTTCAAGAGGAAAAGGGAAGGTGGCGGCCAATAGCCGATAAGTCAACCTTCTTTCTCCACCTCATATGGAGGACCCCTTTTCTGCCCCTCAATAGGATCAATCTCTTCTTCAACTGGAAAAGCCCCTCAACAGCCTGCTTAGCCTCCCTCCAAAGGGACTACACTAGGAGGCTCCCGACGAAGTTGTCTTGAACAACACCTCCTACGGCCCGTGGGTGAAAATAGGGGTTCAATTTACACCTTAACCCCCTTTATGGTACCCTATGTAGCATCCCAGGCACAACAAGATCTCCGTTAGATCATACAGTATGACTTTCGAAATTGCCTGAATGAAAAACGAGTCCAAGTTGAGGTCCCCCATCTAGAGTGGCAGGAAAGCAAGATGAGCCCCTCTCCTCGAAGACAGAGGTCTAAAAGAACCCCCTATCCTAGGGGGCGAAGAAGATCTTCCTCTCATAGGGAACGAAGAAGGTCTCCTCCCCCTTGGGAGCGAAGAAGCCTGACTTCAATAAACCGATTAGTTCCTAAGAACAACATGGAAGAAGAATCACCCGTCACCAGGGTAGAGTTTTGAAACTTCAAGGATAAGATCATTCAAGCCATAGATGGAGCCCCTAGCAGGGGTCGACGAACCCACTGTCGCGGCCCTACTCATTCTCAATAGGAGGAGACATGTGGGTCTACTAGATCTTGGGAATAAGGCGACGTAGTCTTTCAACGCCTCTAAGAGGTGGAGAACCTCTTAGCATTGTTAAGGCAAGAAGAGCGACACAAGATAAAACATACCGCCCTCTTCACCTTCCCTTCTCCAGGTCGATCCTTGAAGCCCTTGTCTTGGCAAACTTCAAGATTTCAGCTTTCAAATCATATAATAGTGAACCCGACCCGGTAGATCACCTAGAGAGTTTCAAAACTCTCATGATGATTCATCAAGCCTCTGACTCCCTTCTCTACAACATGTTTATAGCAACCATAAAGGGATCAGCATGAGAATGATTCTCTCGTCTCTCTTCAGGGTTTATCTTTTCATTCGACCAGCTTGAGGAGCTATTCCTCACACACATTATCACTAGTCGCAAAATCGAGAAGATAATAGCCCCTAATAGAATTGAATCAAAGGGATGGGGAGAATCTTCAGGATTATGTCATGCACTGCACAGCCGTCCTGTCCATTGACTCGGAAGTAGCCACTGCTGCAATCAGATGCAACATCTGCAATGACAAACTCAAAGCATCTCTCGTCAAGAAGCCTCCCTGGGATTCTCGGACCACCTACAAAGGACTGAGAAGTACATTTGAGTGGAAAAGGTCATTCATCCACAAGACCAAGGAGAGCCTTCATCCAGGAACAAACGAAAGAGTATCATTTAAGAGGGACCTCTGAAGTCCCAGAAGGAAGGTTCCAGCCAACGTCGCCGTTGTCTGGCCCCTCGCTTCAACAAGTTCACTCCCTTCAATGCCAACATATCAACGGTATTCATGGAAATCGAAGGAGACAGGCTACTTCAATCCTTTCCGAAGATGAACCCGATGAAAAGGAACATAAGGGATTAGAACCGATGGTGCCGGTTCCACGAGGACCACGGCCATGACACAGAGGAGTGTTGGGAACTCAAATAAGATATTGAAGCTTTCATCCACCGAGGTTACCACTCCAAGTACACCAAGAAAGACAAGGTCGATCCTCCTCTGGTCTGGGGGGCTAACAAATGCACAAAGAAAGATCTCGAGTCCTAAGACTCTAGACCTCTAGCCATCCTCCATACCATCCACGAAGGACCTACAGGTGGGGGATCCAACTCCTCCAGAAAGGCGTTCATCTTAGTGCAAAATATTGGTGTATGCCCTAGCGGCCAATTGTGTATTGACATTACTAGTTTACATACATCATAACAATTATTTTCTATTGTGGTATTTTAATTATTGTGAATTAAATGAACATAATAAAGTTCCTAGAATAGTAAGTTCAATGTCATGTGATACCAAGTACATGACTTGATTGTGAAATTCTATTGGGCTGAAATCAGAACACTATTCTTAAATGTCCTTAGTCAAGTATTATAGTGGATTATGACAATGATAATATATAGAGACTGGTGTATGCATAGACTGATGACCATTCTCACGTGTCATGGATATGAGATATCAAGTCTTCACATGAGTACATATTAGAGTAATAATGTATTGGATTGACCCACCATGAGAAACGCTGTATGGATCGTTACGTGAGAGTCATAAGCGATTCTCATGATAATCATGGTATACGTAGTCGTTTGACTTGAAGTCACTATGGTTCCCTACATGAGAAGTTATAAATTTTAATTTCGTCAAATGTTGGTTGTAATATGGTGATTATAAAGTCGACTGTTGGATACACTACAAATCATGTAGAGGGATGTGAGGGACTTAGAGAGAATTTATCCCTCTTACATAACAGGAGCGATATTTACGGCCCCTTGGTTGAATGAGACTGCAAAATGCATGGTCATGCTCAAATGAGTTAATATGAAATATTGAGCTCATTTGTTTTAGTAAGTCTACCTGGACATCAAGAAACCAAAGATTGACCTATACAAGGGTGACACGCTCTATGCATTGTGGTCAATTAAGATATTTGGACAAATGGACTAGACTACATTGTAACATTGGTCACGGACAGGTTATGTCAAATCACTGACATTCCCGTTACTTGAGTAGTAGTGATGTATTGCTAGATACCGCTCACAGTTTGTAGTACTAGAATACAATTTTAGTATTACTATCAATGTAATAGCAACCTATAGGGTCATACACTTAGATTGGATCAAAATTGGGATTTAAATTCATAAGATGGATTTAATTAGGGATCCAAGTAAGACTTGGACTCCTGACATTGGTTGTACATTTAATTAGATTAAATGGGCTGACTAATGTTCAAAGGCCCACACACCACTTTGACCCAGGTCAGATTGTGAGCCCAACAACCTTATTACTCTCTTAGGATTGGTTTTCTGCACCTATATATATGATATGTATCTGTAGAAAAAACACACGTGAAAAACCCTAGCCATCAGAGAAAGTGAGAGAGAGAGATCGTGAGAAGGAACTTCCCTTTCCTACGGCTAGCACCGCGGTCTGAGGGAAAGCCATTTTTTTCCATTCTATTCGTGTGGATACAGTAGAGGCACTGCAATATTGCAGTGCTGTGATCGACATACTGTGGAAACAACAGATCCATCTTTAAAGTATAACTCCTAAACGCGATTTATGGTTTTAGCATGGATCCATGACTATATTTTGATATTATCGTAATTTTTTGGCCGTGTATTTAATCTGTGATTGCTTTCGAAACCTAACAAAATTGGCTAACTAAAGTTAGAAGGGATACACACGAATCTGACCCAGGTCAGATTGTGAGCCTAACCGCATCACCACTCTCCTAGGGTTGATTTTATGCACCTATATAAATGATATATTTCTGTGGAAATTAGACATGAGAAAATTCTAGCTGACGCAGAAATTGTGTGAGAGAGAGAGATCGTGAGGAACATCCCCTTCCCGCAGCTAGCACCGCGGCATGAGGGAGAGCTACGTGTGATTCGTTGGAACATGATTATTTTCCCTCTTCTATTATTTGATTTTCCCTCTTCTCTAGAACTAGAAATAAATAGATCTGTTCATGTGGATACAATAGAGGCACTGCAACCTTTGCAGTGCTGTGATTGATATATTTTGGAGACACCAGATCCATTTTTAAGGTATAACTCCTAAACACGATTTATGGTTTATGCATGGATCTATGGCTAGGTTTCGATATTTTGTGATTTTTTGTTGTTGTGTGACCTGTAATTGCCCTCGAAACCTAACACACAAAGCCCCCCCCCCCCCCCTAATAAGGCCAAGAGCTCAGGAGTCCCAGTAACTTTCTCAGAGAAAGATGTAGATGGCATTCAGAACCCTTACTTCGATGTACTAATTATCAGTCTTGGCATGGCAAATCATGAGGTGCGCCGCATCCTAGTGGATAAGGTCATCTTGGTTGAACATCCTCTTCTTGGATGCATTCAAAGGTCTTAAGCTCTCCGAGACCGTCTCAAGCCTGTGGGATACACTCTTCATGGATTTTCTAGGGTCCCCGTCCAGATTGAGGGGATAGTCACACTAGATGTAACTGCGGGAAAAACCCCAACTTCCCAAACAAAGGTCATGGACTTCATGATTCTCAACATGAAGGATGCCTACAATGCCATCCCTGGCCTGCCCATCCTAGCAGCTCTCCACACCGTAGCTTCGGCATTTCACTTGAAATGAAGTTTTCCACCTCAGCTGGGGTAGGAGAAGTTAATGGAAGTCAAGAAGTGGCTCGTATATTCTACACAAATACAATAGGGGGATCGGTCCACCCACTCGAAGCATTAGAGCTCCCTCAAAAGAAGAATCAAGTCATTTTTGAGGCCATTGTTAAATTAGAAGAAGCCCCTGTAACACCCCACAAAATTTAGTTATGACAATTTTGCCCACGGGTGTTACGCACATATATTTTGTACTGTTACGAGTAATATTCGTAATGTATTTTTATACAAATGTCATACGTATTTTATATTCCAATTATTTATATGTTTTCTGTTATCTCAAAATTTATTTTTATCCTATTTTGAGGCAACTCAAATATTAATTTTAATCTTTGTGTTTTACATGTATTACACGTGTTTTCAATACACGTGTCGATTATGTATGTTTTACTGTTACGTGAAATATCTATAACATTATTAATATACATGTTCTACGTATTTTATATTTTGACTGTTTTTCGTTCCCCCAAATTTATTTTGTATTGATACGTGCAATGCACATGTTTGCAGTGTACATGTTGGTTCCTAAAATTTTCTTGAGTCATGAATATTTTTTTTCTCATTTTTCTAGTCACAATTGTGTGATTTATTTTTAATTTAAATCCATTAAGCCTAAATCCATTTTGTAGCACACTAAAATTAATTTAAAGCCCATGATTAATTTTGTGTGCACTAAAGTGTACATTTAAATTATAGTTATTTTGGTACACTTGTCATATGTAACACACACACATCTAACCTAATAAACATTAAGAATAAAATTTGTATGAAGAGTGTACACACACATTGACTACACATGAAAGTGTTTCTTACCATGGTTGAGAATGAGGGAGAGTGGTGTGAGTTAGTGGGAAGTGGGGAGTTATTTTGGAAAGTGGGGAGCTATTTTGATCACACAAATTTTCTATAAATAGTCCTTACTTTTGTCATGAACAATACAACTCAAAACAAAAACAAAAGAGAAAAAGAGGGAAAAGAGCTTGCGGTTTGTTCTAGGAAGAGGCCGGACATTTTTTAGGGAGTTTGAAGCTTTGGAGCATTATTTTCTATAAGTTCTATTACTAGGAATTCTATATTTGAGGTGGGTGTTTATTCAACTTTCTAATATAATTTTATTAGTAGAATGCTTGACATGTGTGAATTGTTAGATGCATGGTAACTTACATAGATTGAACATTCATGTTAGATTATTTGTTGTTGATTGAATGTTTAAAATTATGATATGTTTAATTTTGGGGCATTTTCATAAGGTTTTGTTTTAAGTTTTAGTTGCACTTCAAAAAATCATACCTATTAAACTAGATGGAATCTAGAGCTAAAATATTTATAGGAGCATCTCGTATATGTTAAGAATATCCCCTTAAAATTTCATAATATTAGGATATTGTTTACTATTTTAATAAAATCCAAATTTGGGACTGGTTAGCAGTTGGCTAGTTGCTGGAAATTTGTACACATTTCAAATTTTGACATTTCAGCATCTTAGATGAAGTGCTTCGAGAAAAGTCAAAACTAAGAACTTGAATTAGACTCGTTAACCTTTCCTTAGAGTCTAAGAAATAAATTTTCCATAAAGAATATTGAATTTATAATGTATTTTACAGGATTGAATAGTGACAGTTTGTACTACATTTCAACCCTACTGTAGATTTTGAAGAATTCAGGGTTATATGCATAATATTTTGGGGAAACATATAACTACAAAGTTATAGTGTACTTGTATACCTTTAATTTGATCTAAAGAACACAAAGTTTTATGAAGTATAGAATTTTCTATGATTTTTACAAGTAGCATGAGCTGCAGTTTTCAGATTATTAACCTACTGTTTTGCAAATGAATTTAGACGAAGTAATTGAGGATGATTTTAGATGATCTTAACCACAAAGTTGCAGTACACTCATTTATGATTCCTATGAAACTAATAAATCTATTTTTTGGAGTAGTATTGGAATTTATTTGATTTTTTCAACACCATTGGGTTGATGTCTTTTATCTAGTTGTCCTAAAACTTTTACAACGTATAAAATTGGATTTAAAATTGGATTGTTAGTAAGATGTACCATATGAAGAATTAAGAGGTAATTAAAAGATAAATTTGGAGTATTAAACATGTGATGTTTATAAGGGTTTTAACTTATCAAGTTTTATTGAATGTTGCTATAAGAAGTTGGTTACTTCATGATTGATAATAGCAAAGAGAATAGATAAAAAAAATTAAAATATGTGAATGGAAATTTTTATAAGAGGTTAAATGTAACCTAGTTGATCTCTATATTGAGATGGCTGTTGAAATCTAGAGGCTGAGCGAGACCCATAGAGACCGGCAAGTTATGATTTGAGAAGTAGTCAGTGTGGGCTAATGTTTCTCCATGTGTTGATTTAAGTCCGGTAGGGTAAGCTAGCTCTAGGTTGTGATGATTATAATTAAACCTAAGGACATGCACTAGGGAGAGATGTAATGAAGTATGGACAAACATAAAGTATGAGGGTCTTATTTGATTCGCGGTGGGAGATTATCTTCAGAATTATCGGGGTGTGAGGCATGATGTTCAAAATCACTCGTGGTGGGAGATATTTTTTCAGAATTATCGGGATCAAGATTCGCGGTGGGAGATTATCTTCAAAATTATCAGGGCGTGAGGCGTGATGTCCAAAATCGCTCGCAGTGGGAGATATTTCTCAAGAATTATCGGGATCAAGGCGACACTCATGGGATATTTGTGTGATGAGGTACCATATGACCTGCGGTGTGGGTTTCATCTTTAGAATTATCGGGGTGTGAGGTGTGATGTCCCGAAAGTCACTCACGGTGGGAGAAAGACTCTCAAGAATTATCGAGGTCATGGCTCGCGGTGTGGGTTTCGTCTCCAGAATTATCAAGGTTACGACTCGCGATGGGAGAGCGATTCTCAAGAATTATCGGGGCGGTACTAGATACTCACAGAATATCTAAACCTTACATTAGTCACCATAATAGATTTCATAACGAGGGATTGAACCCTATAATGAGGAGTACGATAAGGGCTTGGCCTCGGACCTATTCTGTATGGGATGCATAGAATCCGAACAAGTATGCATTAGTGTCATCGTAGTGTTATGTATGCATCAGGCATTAGGTCATATCATACACTGATATATTTAGGATAGTCACTTCCCACATTTTGTTTCACATTCAAGTTTGTGTTTTCTAAAGTAGAATAATCACTGTATTATAGCATTGCGTCAGTTGTATGCAACTGACGTGCCCACAGTTTTCTAGCTGCAGGATTGGATTATGCATGGATTTGAAGAAATGGTGAGAGATGTCACAAGATTGAAGAGCTTCCATTATCACTTGTTGTATTGTACTTATTAATTTCCGTTGTGCTACTATAAAGAACAATGTTGTAAATTAAAAAGTTTTAAATTCATTGTAAATTTGTACGAAATAGAAGTAAAGATTCTGTTTTTGCTACGAATTACCTGTGTTTGGGATTCGGGGCTTTACAGCCCCTTCTCCCTTGAATACTAGTCCAAGTGCGTCTGAGTTAGCTAAATCTCTCCCCCAACATGTCCGAGAATAACTTATTAAAAGGTCTCCAAAGTCGTCCGCCTTGAGGCTCACCAACTTGGAGAACCGGGGGGCAAGGAGGTGTCAAGAAAGCGTTTGACGAGATTCAACGAGGGCACTTAATGCCCTCCCCTAGATTTTATTTCGAAACTTTGTAATAAGGCCAACATATATAATGGCCAGAGCATGTAATAAAGGCTAGCCACCAAGGCAGACACTTAGATTTATTCTTCAATAAAAGTTCAGCATTTTCTTTCGCAAAATTTTTGTACTACTATCTTGATTCCAAGCAATGAGTTAGGTGCTCAGCACCTCTTCTGAGCTACACAAATAACTCATCAAACCAAGGCAATAAGTTAGTTGCTCAGCTACTCTTTTTGAGCTCTTCCAACAACTTATTAACTTCAACCAATAAGTTAGGAGCTTTGCTAGCCGCTCGAGCTCCTCCAACAACTCATCTCCTCCCTACAATGAGATAGATGCTCAGCTCCTCTTCAAAGCTGGGCCGCCCACTCATCAACTCCAAACAATGAATTAGGTGCTCCGCTCACCTCTCAAGCACCTCTAACAGCTCATCACCTCCCTACAATGAGTTAAGTGCTCAACTCCTCTTCCGAGTCGCACCAACAAGTCATCCATCTCAAGCAATAAGTTAGGTGCCAGCCCCTCTTTCGAGCCACACCAGCTACTCATCAACTCAAAGACATGAGTGAGGTGCTCTGCTCGCCGCTCGAGCTCCTCCAGCAACTCATAGCCTCTCTATAATGAATTGGGTACTCCGCTTGCTGCTTGAGCTCCTTCAACAACTCATTAGATCCGTATAATGAGTTTGGTGCTCAGCTCCTTCTCCAAGCTATGCCGCCCACTCTTCAAAATCAAGAAATGAGTTAGGTGCCCAGTCCTCGTTTGAGCTATGCCTCCAACTCATCAACCCAAGCAATGAGTTAGGTGCTCAACAACTCGTCCAAGTTGCGTCACCCACTCATCCACTCTGAACAATGAGTTAGGTCCCCAACTCCATCGAGCTACACCAACAACTTATCAACTCCAAGCAATGAGTTAGGTGCTCCGCTTTTCTTCAACCTAAGCCAACACTCATCAACTCAAAGCAATGAGTTAGGTGTTCCGCTCCCCGTTTGAACTCCTCCAACAACTCATTGCCTCCATATAATAAGTTAGGTGCTCCTCTCTTCTTTTGAGCTCCTCCAACAACTCATTGTCCATACAATGAGTACGATGCTCCGCTCACCGCTCGAGCTCCTTCAACAACTCATTGCCTCCCTACAATCAGTTAGGTGCTCGGCTCCTCTTCCGAGCTCCTCCAAAAACTCAATGCCTTCCTACAATGAGTTAGGTGCTCAGCTTATCTTCCAAGCTACGCAACCGCCCACTCATCAACTCCAAGCAATGAGTCCTGCTCGCCTCTTACACTACACCAATAACTCATTAACTCTCAAAGGTGGGTTCGCTGTCCAGCTACAGCTACTCCCATAACTTATTAACTCAAAGGTGGGTTAGGATTCAAACTAGAGTTGCTCCTACAACTCATTAACTCTCAAAGGTGGGTTCAGAGTCCAGCTAGAACTGCTCCAACAACTCATTAACTCAAATGTTTATTCGGAGTCCAACTAAAACTGATCCCGCAGCTCATCAACTCTCAAAGTTAGGGTCAGAGTCCAACTAGAGATGCTCCCACAACTCATTAAATCAAAAGTGGGTTCAGAGTCCAGCTAGAGTTGCTCCTACAACTCATTAATTTAAATGAGAAGTTCGGAGTCCATACTCGTACCACGAAATTACTCTAGCAACTGGCAAGCGATCAAATTCAGAGCTCAACACGTCACTCGAACTGCTCTCATGACTAGTTAATCTCCCAAACAACAAGTTCAAAGTCTGTACTTGTGGCTCGGAGTTACTGTAGCAACTTGCAAGCGAGCAAGTTTAGAGTTCAACTTGCCACTTGAACTTCCCCCATAACTCATTAATCTCCCAAACAAAAAGTTCAAAGTTCATACTTATGGTTTGGAGTTGATCTAGAAACTTGTAAGCAAGCAAGTTCAGATCTCAACTCGCCACTTAATCTGCTCCCAAAAACTCGTTAACACTCTAAAACAACCTGATTGGATTCCATACTCATGACTCGGAGTTGATCTAGAAACTTGCAAGCAAGTTCGTTCATAGCTCAACTCGCCACTTGAAATGACTCTCACAACTTGCATTGGTTCCTTTGAATAGCAAGTATGGAGTCCAGCCCCTCACTAGTTCTACTCTCGCAACTTGCCAAGACAAGAACACAAGGGGTTCAACTCTCTACCAGAGCTGCCATTTTGACCCAACGAATTTGAGCCAGAGAACTACAACTCAAAGAAGACAAGAGACAACACTCGAACACTTAAGAAGATTTTTCATTTCACATCAACTAATTTACAAGTCTCCGTCTGAGTCATCTTTACTTCCTCGAGGCAAGAGAATGTTCCTGTTGAGGGATACAATTTGCTTGCGGAACCCCTTGCCACAGAAGAGCCACCTCGGTCTCCTGAATGGCTCGAGGGTAGTACCAGTCATGCGGATTGAGTTTGGGCCCTGAGACCACGAACGCACATTGCATCCTCAATAGAAACTAGGCTCGATGAACAGGCAACCCCATTCTGGGCATCCCCCGGGTTCCTTGACATCCCTCACGGATGTAAGGCCAGTTCCTAGAATGACTTCCTATTATTCAAATCATTGCAAGAGCAAGAGGTACTCCTAGTCCATGTTCCTTCATGTAACTACTTTAGTCGATGGATCTAGACCTCCTACTTGACAAGGCTCTCCTTGACCTGAGTCTCCTTAAGCATAATCTTCCAACGAACCATACAAGTGCAAGCCGAGCAATTCAGATGAGTTTTGCCTAAGTGTTTGAGACTGGCATCTCTCAAGTGGGCGACTTCTAAGCTTTTCTCAAGAATGACATTCTTCAACTCGTCCCTCTTGGATGTGGCTGCAAGCAAAGCACTTCTAAGACGTTCGACTTCAACACCCTCTCCAACTAACATAGCCCTCAAGCGAGCAAGGACCAACCTATCGTGCGTTCCTTAGCAAGAAGACAGACTATTTTTGCATCCCAGGGGTCTCCTCCATTGTACATAACAATCCGCCAACAAATAGAATGAGCGGAGTTACTATATCACTAAGTAAACACCAAGGACTCAGCTCTAATAAAATGAAGATTCAAAAGTTTAGCTGCACACACTTAAAGCACTTACTCAAAAAAAAAACACAAGTGCTTGACACCAAAAGCTTTTACATTGAACTAAAAACAGAAGAAGATTTCTTGGCTACTTCCTTTCCGTTCTCCCCTCGAGCTCCCCCAACAACTCATTTACACCAATTATGAGTTCGGTGCTCCGCTAGCTGCTTAAGCTACTCCAACAACTCATTGACTCCATACAATGGGTTCGAAGTTTCTCTTATCACCTAAGCTACACCAATAACTCGCTAACAAGCAAGTTCGGACTCGGCTCATCACTCGAACTGCTCCAAAAACTTGCTTAACTCTCAGTAAGCTTGGAGTCCACCTCTCCTCTAGAGCTTCTTCCGCAACTCACTAACTCTCAACTAGCAAGCTCAGAGTCCAACACCTCCCTAGGGATAACCATATGATGCTGCTTGTTTTTGAGTGTGGGAGCAACAGATAAAGTGAGTTCTTTTGGGGAAGAGGAAACTCAGATCTCGGCCTCTGATCTGACTCCGCTGTAAGGCTGATGTGATGGATGAGGTGGATCTAGGTTGTTCGACCATCGTTGGACAACTACAAAAAAGTTTGAGACACCGGGAGGACTCCTGGCGACATACCCTTTGATGCTCAAGTCAATAACCAGAGGACTAAGAATGACTTAAGTGGTGAAAATTGCGATTACCTAGTTACTGTAGAGGTAGGGTTGTATTTATAGGTGTGGGAACCTAATTGTGGAGTTTTCCCATGTCCCTTGATTAGGGGATGTGACCAGGTCCATGTTGGGTTGGATTTGGGTGGTGGGATTATAGGTGGCCTGTAAGCAGTTGTGAGATCTTCTCGAGATTCTTGCCAAGATCGAGTGGTGCAGATTGTCTGCCATTTTTACCCTCATCACCCTATAACTTGTTAACTAAAAAGCATTAAGTCCAGAGTCTAGCTCATCTTTAGATCTACTCCCCAACTTATGGACTCATAACAACAAGCCACAACACAAAGAGAGCAAGAGTCAAGACAAAAACACTTGAAAAATCCTTATCAACCTTCTAGTATAGGCACAAAGATCCCCAGTGGCGAAGCTCCTCTTCGTAGCTCCTTGGGGCAAAGCTCCTTTATGGCAAAGCTCCTCTTCCTAGCTTCTTGGGGGCGAAGCTCCTTGTCTTAGAACCTTTGGGGAAAAGCTCTTCTTCATAGATCCTTCGTGGTAAAGTTCCTCTTTGTAACTCCTCAGTGGCAAACCTCATCTTCTTAGCCCATCGGAAGGGAGCTCCTCTTCGTAGCTCATTGGAAGCGAAGCTCCTCTTCGTAGCTCGTCAGAGGTGAAGCTTCTCTTCTTAGCTCCTCCATTGTGAAGCTCATCTTCATAGCTCCTAAGGGGTGAAGCTTCTCTTCTTAGCTCCCCGGAGGCGAAGCTCCTCTTCCTAACTGCTCGAGGTCGAAGCTCCTCTTTGTAGCTCCTTCATGGCAAACCTCATATTCGTAATTCCTCTATGGAGAAACTCCCCTTCGTAGCTCCTCAGTGGCCAAGCTTCTCTCCTTAGTTCTCCAGAGCCGAAACTCCTCTTCCTAGCTCCTCTGGGATGAAGCTTCTCTTCTTAGCCCCCGGGGACAAAGCTCCTCTTCGTAGCTTCTTCATGGTGAAGGTCATCTTCGTAGCTCTTCAGTGGCAAAGCTTCTCTTCTTAATTCCCCGGGGGGAAAGCTCATCTTCGTAGATCCTTCGTGGCGAAGCTCATCTTAATAACTCCTTTGTGGTGAAGCTCCACTTCGTAACTCCTCTTTGGTTATGCTTCTCTTCAGAGTTCCTCGGTAACGAATACCCCGAGCTACTCGATCATGCCGAGCAGAAGCCTACCCCGGGGCACCGGGGAGAGAATCCACCGACCAGATCAACGAAAATGTCATTTTGGACCATTGGATTGCCTTAAATATCATGCAAAATGATCTTGGACGTTGAATTTTGCGCTAAAGTTTACGCTGGCACTAAACGAAAAAAGAGCACCGGGCAAACCCCCTCCCTGGTGTCACGTGCAGGGGACAGCATGCTTCGACCAGCTCAAAGAAAATTACAATTCTCATCTATTGGATCACCTCACGAGTGCCGTAAAAAATACATACAAGTCACGTGTCACAACTAGTTTAAAACATGTGCCAAAGCTGCTTAAAAAACATGCACAAAATGCATAATGAAAAATGGAAGAGAAAAAGACAAGGAAGAAAAGACAAAAGGAGAAAAAGACAAGGTGAATAGAGAAGGGACTTGGCGTCCCACGTGCATTGCACACGATTGCAGCAAGCCTGCTGCACATGCGTCGCACACGATAACAGCAAGCCTGCGACATGTGTGCTGCACGTATCTCGCACCAAAAGCAAAAAAAAGGTAACATAGCGCAACATGGCGTGCTACGTCAGTCCGGTGCAGTGTTCCAAGTAGGAGGTGTATGGGGTAAATGAGGCTTTGAGCAAATTCGGGTTATCCGATCGAGCCAAAAATAACGCTCTAGGGCGATCTGATCACAAAATTCCATTTATAATTATAAATTCTGAAAAATTAATAAAGAATTTGGGAAAATCAATTAAAAAATAAAAAAACTAATTATAATTTTGGAAAATAATAAAAAATTTAGAAATCTGATTTTAAAATGTAGAAAAGTTCAGAAAAAATATGGAAAAATTGAAAAAAGTTCTGGAAATTCTACAAAGTCACCATTGCCCCCGGAAGCTATGAACATGATTTCTAGCCTCTCCAATCGTTCTTGTAAGTCAAACAAACCCATTTGATCATCAGAAACTAGGTAATCTACTCCTCGAAGGTTGCGATACATCAACCATTAAGGATATGGGGCTTATGATATGGATGAAAATTGTGGCAATTCTAGGCCACATGATTGTGGCACGAATCTCGAAGCTTCTAAGGGCAGAATGATAATTTTACAGCGAATACATGCTTGTATGAAGAACATGGACCGTTTCTAGACCTATTAACTCGAAATATGCATATACGCGAGTAAGCTTGCAGCCCAGGAAAAGAAGTCCATGTTAATAATCTTTTGACCAAATCCTCATTTCATAACAGAGTTATCAACTAACTTTATCACCTAAGCATGAGAATAAGCAATTTAAACAAAAAATATGTTTTTTCAAGCCAATCTTTTGTAAATAACTCCAAGCCTATAAATACCCTATGCTGTTAGGAATTTATCGCCAAGTGTAGCAACAATAGATCCAATGACGAACAATCAAAAAAGTATATCAAACCAAGCACACAATGATTTGTCCCGGTTTGGACTAACCCTAATCTGAGAAAGAAGTGAGGGAGATATAATTCAACCAGAGAAGATGCAAAGTATTCAACTCGCACCAAGAACTTATCTATCTCTCAAGCCTAATTGGAAGATAATCAACTGTTTACAATGGAGAACACTCAATCTAAACTCTTATATGAAGTACTCTCTTGCCTCTCAATGGAGACTTACACAATAATATTTAGATATCTAGAGAAACCCTAGGTCTACTCTTAATACTATAACTGTTTGATATATCCCGAAGAAGAAGCCAAGCGATAGGAGCCGTACGATCTAACTTGGAGGAGAATATGGGCTCAAACGGTCACCCAAATATAGGCAGAATAACATTCAGCCCGCCGCATTTGGTCGTTCCCTAAACAGTATGTTTAAACGGTCGACTACCCTCAAAGGCAGTGGACTATCAAACAAAAGTGCTACTACTGTTGCCTCTATTTGCATTGTTGCTGCTCCTCCTTCTCTCCATCGACGCTTTGACCTCCTTCGCCTCATCGTCTTCCTTATCGAACATAACTATGCAAGACATAAAATCCAACAATCTCCACCTTGGATTGTATACACGTGCTATCAACAATGTGTGATCAAACTCATCTAGACTCGTCCATTCTCCACTTTCAAATGCACTAGGTTCAGTGGCTCCTTCATCTAGTTGAATCAATCTGCTACCTTTTTCTCCAACCAGTATGCCCCTTCAAGGGCACACCCTAGTAGGCATTAACATGAAGGCGCCGCCCTCCGCACGAACTCCACCTACCCCGAGACACTCCATCTATTGACGTTATTTGAACGACGTAGTCTCACTTCAGTGATTCAAGTGACAATAAGCTAGATAATGGCTTTAGGAACAATGAGCTTTAAAACACTCGACCTAATTTATTCATTCTCGCAAAACATGTAGAGGTTGTGCGAGACACCCCACTTTCCCAACATCATCTTACCACGACCTTCCCAAACTGATAAAACTCCACCTTGAGTTGTGTACCTACAACCTCGTACTTCAAGAGTTCCTAAGGATAAAAGGTTTCATTTCAACAAATGAATATGCATGACATTCTATAGTGTGTACATGTTTCCATATGGCGCTTCTAACTCAACTGCACCCTCACCCACTACTCCGAAAAACTCACAAACCACCATTCTCACACAATGATCTCATGTGAACTTGTGAGTGGAAAATAGCTCCTTCTCGAAGATAACTCCTCGAATCAAGGAATCTGCCTGAATACACATCTGTATAATTCGAAATAAGAGTACAATATAAAGTATCACCTGTCACTGCACTAGAAACACTAGAAATGTTGGCGCTGTTGCAATTTAGCAACTTTCGACAATCCCTCTTATAATTTTCAATCCTTCTACAATGGTGGCAACGGGTCATTCCTGTAACGCCCCGAATACCAATATACGGTAATTCGTAGCTCAACAAGATCTACACTTCACTTCGTACAATTTTACAAGAAATCTTGAAATTTTTATTACAACATTGTTCTTTTACATCAGTAATGCAACGGAAAATAAAGGAAGTACTACATGATAAATATACAATTGTAACAACTTTAGCATTTAAGTAATTATCATCAAAAAATTCATCTTTATATCTTCTTGTAAATTCCAAGTCCTGCATATGAAACTGTGGGCATGTCAGTTGCTTACAACTGACGCAATATTATAAATGGCGATCTTCACTAGGCCGTAATATAACAATTCTTTATACTTTAGCAAACACACACTTGAATGTAAACAAAGTGTAAAAGAGTGACTATCCTAATCATGTCAATCTATGCAATGACTTAATGCCTAATGCAGATGTTTATGCTAGGATGATACTAATGCATACTTGTTCGGATTCTATGCATCCCATACTACATAGGTCCGATGGCAAGTACCTATGTACTCCACATAAAAAGATTGAACTCTCGCCATGAATTACTAATACAGTGACTAAGGTAAGGTTTAGATGTTCTGGATGAGTTGGGGACACTCCCAATCACACCTCAATAATTTCGGGGAAACCATCTCACACTGCAAGCTATGGCGCTTCCATAGTCCTAAAACACCCCATAGGCGTCGCCTCGATCCCGATAATTCCGAAGATGAATCTCACACCGCCGATGAGCTGGGGACACTCCTAATCACACCTCGATAATTTCGGGAAAACCATCTTACACCAAAGACCAATTGAGGCCCTCATACCCATGTTTGCCCATACTTCATCACATCTCCCCTTAGTGCTTGTCCTTAAGTTTTTTAGTTTTAGTTTTAGAAGAATCATCACAACCTAGAGCTAGCTTACCCTACCGGACTTAAACCAACACAAGAGATAGTCAACCCAACTGGCTACTTCTCAAGAGATGCTCAACCCACACTGGTTAGCTCTCAAGTTCATATTAATAACAACTACCAGTTTCTAAAAGTCTCACCTAGCCTCTAGATTCCAACAACTATCTCGTTCTAAAGATTAATTCGGTTACATCTAACCTCAACAATATAATTCATTTCTTCATTCACAATCTCTTTCTCAAATACATTTCTTTATAATCTCATAACATGAAGTAACTCACTTCAACTTTCATTATCAATTTGATCAATTATAGCCTTGTATGCAATCCAAATATTCTTAATCAAAAACTATAACATCTCATCAAGAGGATTCTAATTGCATTTCAAATTTTTATTTTTCTTTCATCATACAAGAGTCACATTTTAATTAAAATTTTGAGTTCTTCAACACATTATTTAATGTGAATTCCACTTTCAATTCTCCCAAAAATATATCAAAATATTGTGAAAATATTTTATAAAGCCTAAATAATATTTTAGAATAATAATAGGATTTTTTCCATATTTTATTCACTTGAAAAAAACTCAAAAAATAAAAAAAAAATCCGAAACTGGCCATGGCTGGTTTCGAACCCGTGACCAAGCCACAGAGGACAGCGCCCAACGGCAGCGCCAGTAACCAGTAAACCCATTAGCGACTAGTGAAAGAAAATCCTTTTAAATACCTTATGTACGGCGTACTGTGCTTTGGGAAAAGTCAATTTTGGAATAAAACAGAGCCTCAAACAAGACTCGAACCCAAGACCCTGGGCAATGTTCACAGCGCTCTAAA